>VWZU01005599.1:875807-888381 GCA_013397095.1 Sterrhoptilus dennistouni | reverse complement strand
GGCCGGGACCCCGCGGCCTGCCCAGACACACGCCGGAGCCGGGCCTCCGCGCTTGGGGCACGTTCAAGTTTCACTTTCCTTCTGCTATTTAAATGGCCGTGAAATCCAATCTTTCCCGAAGGGGACGGACTGCATAGCTTCGTACAGTCAGGAGCGCATGTTTGATGTAATTAGCTGTGGGTTGGCCTCAGCTGTGGCGGCTGGGGTTATGCCTGGTCAGGATGGAGAGCGCTGGGGCACAGCAGGTGTTTAGCTGGTTTGTACTGCTGGCCCTGGCATTTGTTTGCAGTATTCTTTGTGTACAGCCCATTGTGTGCTGTATGACTGTGGCTTTACTCCTCTAATTTCATGTATGTAAGCAAAAATAATTTCCGTATGGATGCTGTAGTCCTGCTGGAGAATTTACACAGCTTCAAATGCGTGACTAGAGGATTAATTTAGAAGGGTTTGGTTTCTGATGTCAAGCAGCAATGAACAGATACAGAATTTGCAGTTCTTTTGAACTTAATCTCTTCACATTTCATCAGTAGGCCTTGTGTCCATACTACTACCTAATCTTTTATTTTAAAAAAAGACTCCCATAGAATCTGGCCTTTACCAAACTTCCTATTAAGTAGCTCTGGGAAGTTTATTTGCAGTTAACTAACAAAGGAAGGTTGGAAGCATTCCAAGTCTCTATTTCTGGAAATGTGACTTGCAAGTCAGCAGAAAACTCACTAAATGGATTTCTCCCTTGCTCCATCATCTCAGTATTATGGAAAGCAATAGACCAAAATTAAAAGTTTCTTCAAAACTTTAAACCTGGAGTCTTTCTGATCAATTATCTAGCTTTTCTTGGATTTGTCTGGCTAGCTAAATACCTTCCTCCCCACCCAAGTCCTGAATATTACCTTTAGTAGGTATCAGGGATATGGGGTTTTATTTCAGCTCTTTCTTAGTTATGAAATTGAAAGGCAACATAGAAACATCCTTTTTCTTTTCTTTGTGAGCACACTGAAACCATTCTGATAGAATGCTAACCTAATGAAATATTTTGTCTGAGAGTAATGTGTACTGATGTAATTTTTATCTTCATGTTGCAACACTGTTTACAAAAAAAGCCTCTTTGATTTGTGTGAAAAGTCATTGCAATCATTGTGAGTACCTGCTCAGAGGTAAGCACTTGTCCTGACTTACTTTGCCAAAGTTATAAAGCGTATGTAATGAAACAGCTAATTAAAGTTAAGTTCATTGGGATATATATGTATTTTTTAATGCAATCAGAATTCAGAAACCATTTACTACTGTGTTTTAAGTGCGAATTTTCTCCTCCTCATCTTCCTAAAAGTATATTTTATTTCTTTTTATGTTTAAACACTAAAAAAACCTAAATCATAACTATCTTTTGCGATAAATGAGTTTTAAGAATGGCAACAGATCTTTTCAGCTCAAAAGGGAGACCAAAGAAACAAGAAAAAATGGTGTCATGCGTCACCTGTCACCTGTAGAAATCTTCCACTTGAGACCTGGAACATATTACCATTTAATGAGATTCATAAGTGTTCATTTGGCCAAGTATGCTGTTAGTGATTACTTTTCTTCTAGACTTTATACCTTCCTTCAGATTCAGTTGTGCATTTGTATTGGCGTTACAGGATCAAGAGAAATTTTGGAGTGGCTTTTCTAGGACCTCAAAATATTCAAACAATAAAAATAATTCAGAGATCCGAAGAAATAACGCTCACCAGTTACATCTGCAGTCAAAGGTCATTATTCCAAAAGAAGACTGCACTGCATAATAATTCCATAATATAGTCCTATTTATAGGACTATAAATAAAGCTTTTGTAAGTGACCAAGTTATTAGTAATGGCTGTGTGCACAATACAGATTTTTTGTAAATGTTAGCCCACATTCAGATTATTAGCGGGCATTGTACACTATTAGTGTGTTTCTGACAGAAAATACAGTGGTTTTGCCCTTCTGGCAGGCACTTAATTCTTTTCTCAAATGGCTTCTATATGGAACACTTTTAAAACTCTTACTCATGATTTTTCATAAGTACTTATGGTTTCTTCCCCCCTTCTGTATCTCTTGTCTCTCAAATCTCTTCAGATGTACTAAGGATATATGAAAAGCTCCACTTGAAACAGTCCTAGGGAAAAAAAAATAGACTAGAAGGAAGATTGGTGGTGTGATTTAACCCCAGCCAGAAGCTAAGTACTATGCAGCTGCTCATTCACTTTCTGAGAGTGGGAGGAGAACTCAAAAAAAGGTAAAACATATGGGTTATGTTTGATAAACAAAATAAAATACAGCTTAGTAATTAAAAGTGAGGTAACAACAAGAAAGAGGAGTAAAACAGAAGAAAAACAGGTGATGCACAAGACAATTTCTCCCCACCTTCTGACCGAGTTCCAGCCCATCCCTGAGCAGCAGTTGGCCCCTCATGGCCAAATCCCCTGATTTAATTTAATGAGCATGATGTTTTTTTATGCTATGGAATATCGCTTTGTGTCAGCTGTCCTGGCTGTGCTCCCTCTCAGCCTTCTTTTGTGTCTCCTTGTTGACAGAGTATGAGAATGAAAAGTCCTTGACTGAGGGTGAACACTATTGAGCAACAGCTGAAACATCAGAGTGTTATCAACATGATTCTCCTACTAAATCCAAAATGCAGCACTGTACCAGATAGTAGGAAGAAAATTAACTCTATCTCAGCCAGAAACTTGACAACCTGCTTTGGCAAGCCAGTCGTAAGGACAGATAACTACAGGAAAAAAAAATTCTTTGTTGTATTTAATTAAGGTGATTCACTGCATTAAATATTTAAGAATAGAACTTGGGAAATATCCTTGTGTTAGGCTACGAGTGATTAGAGAATTTGGACTCCCTCCAGCTGTTTTTTGAACAACAGTTGATTTTGTGAGCTGCATATCCTTCTGTGACACTGGGGAGGGGTTAGCTTTCAGCGTAGCAGTTTAGAAGAAGAGAAAGGGAACTTCTATATCCTGATGAAAACATCCAGTTAACTACTTTTAGGGTGGTCCTTGTGTGTCGTGTCTGATTTACCCCATTAGATCTGTATTGGAACTATTACTGACTGATGGTAACATTTGGGTGCTCCCTGTGGGGTCATGTTATGCCAGGCAATCATCATCAGCCCTGAATCAATGGAAAGATTTGCTTTTTATGTTTGAACCATACCAGTGCCCTCCATACTTGTCAGCACAATGTTTGCTTTTTTGCAATAGTGCAACACTGTTAACTTCTGCTGGGCTTGTGATCTGGTATAACCCCTAGGTCCTTTCGTGTGGGATTGGAGGCTAGGTGAATTTATTGGAAAAGACTTTTAAGATCATTGAGTCCAACTGTTAACCCAGCACTGCCAAGTCCAACACTAAACCATGGCCCTAAGCAATATGCCTATACCATTTTTAAATACCTCCAGGGGCAGTGACCAAATAAAGGATGGAGATGCTCTTTTAACCTTCCTTTTGCTGCTCATGTATTTATAGAAACATTTGTTTCTATATATTTGCTTACTGAGTTACAAATTTTTATTGAGTTATAAATTTTTTTTGTTGAATTGGCAATACCAAGTCAAATTTGGCAGGAGCACAAGGTTAGTTTTAAAAAAGATTAATTGTTTCACGGTCTACAAAACAGAATTGAAGCATTTTTAAAGTCTCTGTAACATAAACATTTTACAGTAGTGGTAGCAATCCCACGTAACTTTAAAATGAAGTTAAATTTTTCATCATTGGGAGATATGTTTTTAGTTAGGCTGAAGGAGAAGCAAAAATTGAACTGTATAAGCAGTATGAGGTTATTGTTTAATAATTATTTTTATTATCTAGAAGCAATTTTTTACCACAAAGGTGGACTTTGAAAAAGATTTACTTCAAAGTAGACAATGTACTCCTGAAGTTAAGATCAGAATCTACTAGAAGGTTTGAAATGCCCAAGTGCCAGCACTCTGAGCACTGCTAGCCTGCCTGCTGCCAGGGCTCCTGCCCACCCTGCCATATCAGCTCTCAGGGTCATCGATCACTGCCCAGCAGCACCACAGCCCTGCCTGGGCCTGGCCGTGGGCCCTGCTGTCCTGGACCCTGACCACCTGTGGGCTGACTGGCCAGCCTGGCCTCCACAGCCTCGTCACTACTGAGTCACTCAGCGGTCACGAGGTTGTTTCTGACCCTGGTTGCCTCGCTGGGCTGACCCTGTGTCGCGTCCTCAGCCCAGCCTCAGACTGGCCTCAACAGTGCAGCACACATGGACCGGGCTGCCCTCAGCCATCCCAGCCTGCCCTCCCCCTCAGTGGGATTGTGGGGAGAGCCATGGCTGGTGACACCTTGCCTGCCTTGCTGGCCCCATCGGGGACCCCTCTGGCCCCGGCCCACACCACACCCTGGCCAAGAGACAGGTATGGAGAAGGCAGAGCCAGGCTCTTTTCACAGATGAGGACTGCAGTGCTAAGACATGGCAGTAGCAAGGTGCACCCAAAGAACCTCCAGTTGGGCTTAAACACAACATTTTCATGCAGAAGAGTGGTGAGCACTAGAGCCCTCTGCCAAGAGAAGTTGAAGAGTTTCATACCTGGAGCATTTCAAAACTTGACAAGGCCGTGAACAATCCAGCTTTGAAGTTCAGTTTGTTGACAACGGAAGTTCGGGCCAGATGAACTTCAGGTATCATTTCCAATGTGGACTGTTAGGTGATTCTGCAGGTAGTACACTGCTGAGAGTGACAAATACTCTGAATATGCAGGCATTTTTACAGGAATTTCATTAGAACCACAAAAAACTGTTCCTCCTCATGAATTCACCAGCTTTCTTTGATCTTGCTCTTCAGCCTCTGACTCTCCTTCTGTTAAGGCTTATATCTGTTTGAACACTGGGATTTTTACTCAGAACTTGTTTCATACCTCTCACACTTTATCCATTTCTGCTAAGGGTTTTATCCTTTTATCCTACATGCATTAAATTCAGTAAAACTTACGCTTCAACAACTAGTGGTAAGTATCCTAAGACTCCACAATTTTGGAATCCATTGCTGATTCATAGAAATACTAAAATTATTTAAGCATAACACATACATAATATATATACAAATCAATAAAACAGTAAGAATGTGTGTTACAATTTCTGTTAGTCAACATTCCATTGTCCAGATGTCACAGGAAAAAAGCTGTACCTGGCCCAGTACATGTTGTTGGAGATGTTGAAGCACTGTGAGAGCATGTCCATATACGCATGGACACGCATTAGGAGCTTCATCACTTCTCAAGTCAGATTAGGAAGAGACATATAGAAGTAGTTGTGTCACTTTTGCTTCACGGGAGGCCTGGAGTAGAATGAGACTTTAATTTTCCCACATCCCAGTGTTAACATTTTGACTGGTTGACCATGTCCTTTTCATTATAGTAAATCTAGCACAAGGTAAATAAAATATGCATGCCACAGTGCAGCATGTTCTCAGAAGATACTCTGGCTGTATTTCTGTTTCAAGAAGAGTAAAAAATACTCAAAATAAGCATCCAACCTTTTTCCAGTGTTTGTCCAAATAGTACTATTTCTAAGAATTTTTCTACAGGAAAAAAACCAACACGACAACAAAATCAGAAAAGAAAAAACACGCTCCACCATATTGCAGGGGCCCAACTATTCACTTGTTGTTTTTTAATCTCACAAGAACAAAACTTACGTGAGGTGTAATAGGTTTCATAGGTGATTTAAAATACCAGTGTTTTGAATATACGGACACTCTGGAGTGACTCAAATGATCTACATAAAGGCGTAAAAACTCACATTCCTTCTCTTCAAACTATTCAAAATCAAGCAAATCTTCCTTGAAATATCTTGTTAAAATAAATTTCCTGAATTGGCTGGGGATGAGGAATGTAAAATATTTCTAGATTCCAAAGCCTGCTTATCTGAAGAATAGTGTTATCTTTTCATCACTAATGCAAATGCCTATATTTAATATTGCACATAGTTTTAGAAATTTAGATGTGCGCATTTATTTCCATCTCAAATCTTTTAGAGGTATTTTGTGGAAGAATGTTTCAGATTTGGAAAATTAAAAATTTTTAGACTGTTTGGTTAACTGTCTCAGAAAAAAAAATTTCTTGGCTTCATTTTAGTTGCACTAACACTGAATTCAGAACTGAAGATTTTTGAATGCCAGAATTAAATCCCTATGACTTTATGGTATGATTTGTATCTTAATGGTGGGAGTTCACTGTCTTGCTAGGAATAATAGGATTTAGAAAAAGGCCCCAAACAGCACTTTTACTTAAATTGCTGTATCAGATCTATGTTCCAGCAATAAGAGTAGAAAATCTGCAAGACTCCTTCCATTGTTTATAAAATGAGGGTGAATTCTTTCCGCTCTGCCAATTACAGACAAAATTTCGAACAACTTCAGCACCTTTAGGATAATTTTAGAATAGTATTAGCAAGTGCACTTCCATTGTTTGCTTCCATGGTTATGTCTGGCAAAGGAATTTTAACCGTTTAGCAACAGACAAAGCATGCTCAGAAATTTTCCTTTTTTAACTACTTCATCTCCTCTACACAGGAGCTTTTTCTTTTCTATGTGTTAATTACCATAAATATTTTGGAGATTGTTCTACAAACTCTGTTTTGTCTTCCAAATCATTAGCAATGTTAAAAACAAACCTTCTGACAAAAATGTTGGCAGAAGCTCAAACACAAGTCTTAGTTCATCAGAAGCCCTTCCTTATGCAAAGGGAACTGCGTGGGGTCCTTTACGTGCAGTTCACTTGCCAAAACATGAGGTTTAGTGCATGAGATTCCAGCCATGCTTTGGTTTTTTTATTCACGAATCATTTAGACAAGACCAATTAAAAGTTAAAATCAGTTGAATCGTCAGGGAAGAAGGATGAGGCAGTACTTTTTGAGGTAGAGAATTGCCACTCTACTTTAACTGTCGTCTGTAAGGACTAGGTAAAGGAATCATGGGCATTAATGGCAATGAGGCTTGGTTTGCTATTACTTGTGAAAGGCCTAGATAGCTTCAGCATGATTACGAAACACAAGGGCAAAAGTATCATGGAATGGCCTGGGGTGGAAGGGACCTTTAAGATCATCTGGTTTCAACCCTCTGCAATGGGCAGGGACACCTCCCACTAGAACAGGTTGCTCAAAGGCTCATCCAGCCTGGCCTTGAACACTTCCAAGGATAGGACATCCACAGCTTCTCTGGGCAACCTGTTCCAGTGCCTCACCACCTTCATAGTGAATAACTTCTTCCTAATATCTAATCTAAACCTGAAAGAGTTTAGTCTAAAGCCATTCCCCCTTGTCCCATCACTACATGAACTTGTAAAAGCTCCCTTTCCATCTTCCTTGTAGGCCCGCTTAGGTACTGGAAGGCTGCTATAAGGTCTTCCCGAGCCTCCTCTTCTCCAGGCTGAACAATTCCAACTCTCTCAGCCTGTCTTCATAGTGCAAAGCCCAGGATGTGGTTGCCTGTCTTGTCTGCAAGTAGACTTTTACAGCTCATGTTGAGCTTCTTGTCGACCAACCCCCCAAATCTTTCTTTCCAGGGCTATTCTCAAATCCACTCTCCACCCAGCCTGTATTTGTGCTTGGGATTGTCCTGGCCCAAGTGCAGGACCTTGCACTTTGCCTTGTTGAATTTCAGGAGGTTCACATAGGCCTATCTCTCAAGATTGCCCTCTGGATGACATCCCTTCCCACCAGCGTGTCAACCATACAACACAGCTTTGTGCGATTGGCAAACCTGCTGAGGGTGCACTTGATCCCACGGTTTATCATTTCACCAAGCTTAACATCTAAAAGAGAACACTCAAGTAAGTGCTCATAGTTCACACTTGGGCTGGATTTTAGTAAATGCTTTAGTTGCTTATAGGGATTTGTTTCAGGGACAGAGTAACACTGTTCCATGAACTAGAGCATAAAGAAGAGTTTTTCTCTCCAACCACTTTTAAGATGATTCTTACCTCATGGTTACTGAGGTAGTAGCAATCAATGTCCCATGAACTTATTCACTAATAGATCTGCTCACCTTGTCATCCAAAGAGTCTTTCTATACAGCTCTATAGAGGCCCTCAAAGGTCTGGAGACTATCTTTAATACAGTGATTCTGCATACCATAAATTCTTAATATGAAACTAACAAGCATCTAATGAAGATTTCTGCAGAGATAACAATAATTTCCTATATCAAAACCCCAAAAGGATGCCATATTTCCAACACAATATTTTGAAGATGAACTAACACGGTCATTTTGAAGTTTGGCAATATTTTCCAATAGTGTTATGTCCTTTTACAAGGTTACGATTATTTCTTCTGACCTTAATTTGTAAAAATGCACAATGTTATTTTTTTTTTTTTGTGCAAAAGAAAAGAAGTAACAGAGACTTTGTTTAAACAGTTTCAAGTAGTCATGTACAAGATAATTCACCATTACTGTGGATTTGCAGTTACAGGGCAAGAATGACAGAGTTTCAGAAATAATGTGGCGTTGTTGCTTGTGCATAGCAATTAGTTGGTGGCCTAGTTCAGATGAGAGTTTCAGTGTCTTATAAAATGTCCAAAGAATAGCTGTCCTAGTTAATATAATTGACTGCAAGGGACAGTTGAAGGCTACAGTTTATTTATTTGAGGAAACATTATCCAAAAATTAAACAAATTTGGGCGATAAACAAGCTGTAGGGAGAAATATGATTAAATGAGAAATTTTAGAAGTCAACTGATAAAAACATTACTGCACAGCATTAGATATCTTATCTGGCAAATAATCAGTGTCTTCTTACTTAAGTTTGTGAGCTGTTTCATTGATTCATATTTGTAAGAAGGAACTTCTTGAAGAAAAACATTACTCAAAATATGTTTAAGTGTTTACATAAAATAAATATATAAATAAACATACCACCACTTGTTAATTTATTCTACCATTACTGCTTGTACAGTCCTCATAACTCTTCTAGTGAATGCTCACACCATAGATTTCCCTTATGGCTTTACCCAGAACCTCTAAAACTCCACTAAAAAGAAAGTTTGTTGATTTTCAGCCAATCCCACTTCTACGCTTCTAGCCCATGCAGTCTGTGCTGTGACATACCTCAAAAGGAAGGCATTGCTGAAGGAAATACAACAGCTACAATGACTCAGAGGCCTCTTTCCTAAGTGATGCTAAGCAAATTAAAGTAATCCATTGTGTATGTTTAATATTTGGATTGAGTTTAATCTGCCATTTCATTACTCACTCATTTGCTATTGAAAGGACTTTTGAAACTGCATCTCACTCTGCCTCCCTCCCTGCAGCTGTAAGCATACAGTCAGACTTTCTTTTGCCAAGCTCTATTTGGCAAAGAAGACAAGTTTCATGAGTCAGAAAAGACAAGACTTTCTCAAAGTCCTGGTATCATCTATCTTTTCTGTATGGAAAAGTTCTTCTATGAACTTGCTCTGACAGTGAAAAAATGCTGCAGGTGACATTATATGTGGTAACTGACCTAATGGTACAAGGGTATTACCCTTATTCCCTACGCAATGTGAGCTCCCTGTTCTCTGGAAGCCAGAGCTTGGTTTACTTCTGATGCCCGTGATCTGTGGCCAAACCAAAGAACCTCTGTTACCCCAACAGTTTTAATGCTTGGTTGGCCAACACTAACCAGGCCTGCAGGAGATGGATACAATGAGCACATAGCTGTACTGTGGAACACTAAGGCAATTTACTGCTGCACTACTCAGCTGCTTGTCATTTAAAAGCATAATGGTGGTCCTACTGTACTCTGCTAATTCCATATGTTAGGAGCAGTGGTCTGCAGAGAGGCAGTTACAAATTTATTGTGGCTGTCCATGAAGTGGTTGTCATACTCAAGCCCTGTATGCTGCAGCCTCACTACATGCTTGTTCCACCATAAATTTATCAGTGGGAATAGATCACAGCTAGTTGATGCTCTAGCAGAAACTGAAAAAAGCAAATAGAAAACCAAACATTAAGGGTTTTGACAAATACCTTCAAATACATCTGCATGGAGGATGAGAAAGGGCAACAGTCTTCTAGCAATGCAGGCCTGTCCCAGAGCAAGTCCAGTCATTGTGGCACAATGAATGTGGGCTATGTTCCCAGAAACCACAGTGTGGCAGAGGTGCCATTGGCATAAGGTTTAGTATCCATTTATCCTCGGTAATGCAGACTGCAGGTGGTGGATTTGGACATGAGGAAAAAGAAAAGGGATATATGTGCTACTATTAGCATATGTTAAAGAGAAATGTCAGTATTCTTTATCACATGAAATAGTGCTTCTCCATCATAAGGTGCCAAATCTTGCCTCATTAAACAGCCACCTAAAGGTGTAAAGGTGGTGGGCTTTTTTTCCCTTTTGTCACTAGAATTGAAAAAAAAAATTACTTTCCTCCAGTGCAAGAGTCCCCAATTTTTTTCCACTGTGTGATGTAAACACAGCATTAACTGGTGAAATACAAGTGGGCTGGAAAGGAGTTTTGCAGAAGGCAGGAGCTAATCGTCCCCACACAGTGCTTCCATAAAGTAGGTAACTGAGTAGGCAGCATCTTTCTTTTGTTCTTGTAATTGACTATAGTCAGTTTCCTTGTAATGAAATTATACTACATACTTGCTTTTACTTCTCTGATCATGCGTGCCTCAAAACTGAGTTAATTTGATTTCTTTCCTGCTAGAAATTATTTATTCCAACTGAGTCAGAATCCAGTGAGTGTTTTAGACCCCAAAGGAATTGTTTGTTCTAAGAATTAGCTATGTGGGATGTGCAACAAATCCAGACTCAGACCCTTGGACAGATTGTTCAACTGAAAGGGGGAGGGTGACTTCCTTACATTACAAGACATTGATTTTAACTTCCCTTTAAAAGATAATTCAAATGGTATAACATGGTTGCTCTCAGGCCAGATGTTGGTATGTTCGGTTTTAGCTGTAAGATCAGACACTATGGTTGGGTCAGGAAAAGAATCTGTGAGAAATGTAATCTCCCTCTCAGAAGAGCACCACTGTAATTACTGTGTCCTAACAAGCAGGACTGTGCCAAGGTGCACTGAGACTATGTTCAATTACACGTAGCATTTGCACAACATTTAATCTACAAACTCTTTTGTAAAGACCAAGTGAATAATCTTCATGCTACCTACCTGGATACATGTAGTTGCGCTTTTTTACTTTCATTTTGCGAAACATTATGCTGAGTGTTGAGTACCCTGAATTTTCTTTGGTTTCCAGAATAAGCCTATGGCTTTTCTAGAACTGTGCCTTTAAATGATTTAGCAGCTTTCAAATACACATAGCTAGTGTATATATAAAGATATAGTCCCTTCCCCTCTGAGTTTTAAATCTGAGGTCCTTATCCAGCAAATAATTCTCCGCATATTGTATTTTTATATGTCTGAGAGGTTCACATTAAACTTCCACTGGGAAGTATTTACAGAAAGACCACACCTGCTGAGTTTCAGCCTTTTGGCAAGTGCACTATAGAGGCCTAATGGGAATTTGTGGAGAAGAAAGGTTGCCTGCATTTAAAAAGGGTGTGAACCCTCCAAGCTCTGAAGCTATGTGCAAGTTTCTATTTAGATAACCTGAAAGCTCTGCCTATAAATTGTCAGGGAGATTTAATGAATAGTGCATGTGCAGTACATCAAACATTTGGTGTCTCAGCCACTATTTTCATATGCATGCATGTTCATTACAGATGGCTGTATGCAATAAGACATGTTTAAAGTTTAAAAAGACACATTATTTGAATGTATCTGAATGAAGAAACCAGTGACCCACTTTCTTTAATAGCTGGGAAGCACTTTTTGTGTTCCAGCAAGTATTTCTAAAGGGGTTTGTGAATCAAGCAGTCCTGAGACAGTTCATCCTAGAATATAATGTTTATGTTTAAAATAAATAAAATGCAAGTTCTATCTCAGCCATGGCTTCAGTTTCTGATATTTTTTGCTTGGCCGCATTTTTTTCATGAACTCTACCATAATGTATTTTTAAGAAGCTATGCCATGTTTTAGAAACATACTGTATATGAAGTATATATCCTTTATCTTGTCTGTGGACTCCGTGCTACAGCTGTAAATCTCACATTTCTTCTTTCTTACTTCTGATGAGAGAAAGTATGAAGACATCAATGGCTTTGGAATGGTATATATTATTTATTTATGTCGCAAATTTGTTAGCAGTTGTCTTAATAAAACTGAATGCTCTGCAGCTCTTGCCAGCCTTGTAGTAGCTCTCAGTCCCCTTTTCCTTCTCACTCCAAGCTCCTTAGTAGGTCTATTATTTCATTTGGTGTTAAGGTACAGCATGTCTCATCATTTTAACTCCTGAATCTTCTCCGTTTCACCTAGAGATGGCATTCACATGAATTTGTAGCATGATGAGCCTTTCCTGTAGTCTCTAAAAATACTTTTTCTATCTCAAAATACTTTCTCTCAAATGGCGATCCAGATTCCTGGATACCATAGGTTTAATTCAAGATATATTAAAAAACTCTGCATGAAGTGAAGACTAAATCTGCCTTTATATTTAGCTTCTCTCTTTTTTTTTCTTTTTTTTTCTTTCTTTTTTCCTTTTTTTTT
>VWZU01005599.1:855760-875777 GCA_013397095.1 Sterrhoptilus dennistouni | reverse complement strand
TTTTTTTTTTTTTTTTTTTTTTATCCCACTGGTAACTGAACCATGTGTTTTAGCAGCCTGCTCATTTCTGAAGAGCAGTGATCCTGTCTCCTGCAGAGGCTGCTTCACTATGAACTCCCAACTTCCTCCTGCAAGATGCTGAGTGCTCTGGCCCTCATTCATCGAAGTCGTTAGCTACTGAGCTGCTGGACTAAGATCAGTGCATAACACTCTTCAGGATATAGCTTTGTTCCAAGAAGGATTGTTCATCATTAGCTCCTGTCAGAGAATGGGTCCTAAATAAAGGAAATAATCTTGTCTTTCTGTTTTGTTTGTCTAGCAGAAGAGAGACTATGAACCTAGACGGGAGGACTTTAAAATCAGCTCAACTTACAATATTCCACTTGCTTTGCTCTATAATGATGTTAAGGTTATGATAAGCTGTATATTTCTGTGTAAAAGTTGAATAAATAGCAAAAATAAATTAATACAAAATATAATCTAACACATTCTAACTTTGTTATTATTTCATCAAGCAAAAATGGACTGGGAATTTGGCCAGTATATTAGAAATATACTTAATAAATCCTACATTATTCTTGTGGCTCCTTTCCATATCAGCGTATTTTGTGATTCTGTGAGTCAAGCACTTAGAAGTATGTGGACTGCACAGCAAAACAGTGAAATAATCGATTCATGTATGTAATTACTAGAGTACCAATTGAAAACAAACCTTTTCTTGGAAGGCAGGAAGGCAGTGCAACTTTGACTTAGGATTTACACAGTAATTTAGTCTGTGAACTGAGAGGAGAGTAGAAAGCTGTCTCAAACATACCAGGCACATGTTCTTTAGGAAAGGAAAAATTTTGGATCATCTAACTGGCACACATATATATACCAAATTTTAGTGTGAAAAGGGAGAATAAATTTTAAATGTGGCAGTGATGCCATCCCAAGTCACCCACTTCTGTATCTATAGCTGTTGGTGGAGACAACACAGTAAAGCAGATCAGCAGCTCAATTTAAGTAAAATTAACTATTTTCAGTGGATTTTTGCTAACTGCAGTAATTATCTGTATGATGCGCTCAGAGCTATATACCAACATGTAGAAGTGATGCAAAAAGGCTGGAGGGGTGGAATGCCAGCAATAACTTCCTTTGGTAGTGGCACTATATACTTGTCCCTGAGGTAGCTGTGGAAACCTGCAAATTTGTTCTCAGTGTGAAAGGAAAACATTTTACAAGATACTAAAAAGACCCATTCTAGGTAGATAAAGGAGCTTTGTAGTTGACTCTGAAAAGAACTTGACCTTCTGCCAGAGCCCCTGCCTGTAGATATGAGGAATCTTGCAATTACTGGTTGTTCCATTTGTCAGCAAATACATTGTTCTAAAGAATGTTATGAAGATATGTTTCTTCAGTCTGTAAAGTGGTTGCATGAGAAAAGTGAGCCAGCCAAGAAGGGCTGTAATGAAAAGCAAAAACACTCAAAAAGCATCGAAGTTGTTAAGGGATAACACGCTATGTTATATATATATGATTTTGTTTCTTAGGAGGTGACTTGCAGATGCTTGCAAATACTATCTACCAAATACTCTGCAGTAGTTGCACTTGTCCTCTAATTAACTAATTTCATTCTTCAGTTTCAGTTTGTATGTGATTTCACATTTCCCAGGTGCTGGAGCAGATTCCCCTGCAGTCAGTCCATGGTGCAGATCATGGTGTGGCAGCTGCCCCTCAATGGAGGTCTACTCCGTTGGAGCAGGTGGATCTCCATTGGTGGAGCAAATATCCACTGTGGAGCAGATATCCTATGGAGGACCTCACTCTGGAGCAAGAGGATGCCTGAAGGAGGCTGTGACCCTGTGGGAAGCCTGTGCTGGAGCAGGCTTCTGGCAGGACCTGTAGCCTCATGGAGCAAGGAACACACACTGGAGCAGTTTTGCTGGCCCAATAAGGGGACCCACTCTGGGACAGCCTGTCCCTTAAAGGCTGAACCCTGGGGAAGGGACCCACACTGAAGAAGTTTGTGAAGAACTGCAGCCCATGGGGAGGATCCACATTGGAGAAGTTCATGAAGGACTGTCTCCTGTGGGAGGGACCCCATGCTGGAGCAGGAGAAGAACATGAGGAGTCCTTCCCTGAGAAGGAAGGTACTGGCAGAAGCATGTGAGGAGCTGACCAAAACTGCCATTCCTCATCCCCTTGTTCTGCTGGTGGTGAGCAGGTGCAGAATTCATAAATGAAGAGGAGCCTAGGAAGATGTAAGGGTAGAGGGAAGGTGGATTTTAGATTCGTTCTTATTTCTCTATATACTACCATGATTTGATAGACAATACATTGAATTAATTTCCCTGGGCTGAGCCTGTTTTGCCCATGACAGTAAATGCTGAGTGATCTCCCTTTTCCTCATCTTTACCCAGGAGCCTTTAGTTGTATTTTCTCTCCAATGTCCAGGTGAGGAGGGGAGTGATAGAAAGACTTTTGTGGGCACATGGTGTCCAGCTAAGCTCAACCCACCTCTGTCAGTAAAAAGACATTTTGTAAGTGCAATCTTTGGACATGTGACAAGATGGCATTTGTAATGTTATCCAGATAATCTGTAGTGATTTAAAATCCTATTGTAGTTTCTGTATCACTAGTTTTATAATTTGATTAAAATCCAGCAGAGCATTAAGGATTAAATTTGTCTGAGGATGAATGATTTACAATTAGTTAGAAAAAATGAAGGTATTAAAGAATATGCTAGGTTAATTTATTTGACAAATGAGTGTAAAGCTACTTATACAAACATTTCAGAACAGAGCAGCACTTGGTAATAAATTTTGCTGAAGAAATGAAAAACTTAATTAGTTGAGAGCTGTAAAAACAATGCCAGGAGGTTCTATCAGGCTAAGTTCTATCTCACTGTGAATGCAGAGGTTGACTTCCACTGCACCCCAGGTTCTGCTGGGTCCCTCCAGTAGGTGACAGTCTGTAGGCCAAGGGATCCACTGATAGGGAAGATATGCTATACTTGGCAGTTAGGACACAGTATGGTGATATCCAGCCTGGAATTTGTACAATTAATTTGTATTACAATATCTGCTAATGCCAAGCTTTTAGTACTTTCCATTATAGTGTCAATAATACTACAGTAATGTTGACATCTAGCTTTCTGAAACACTACACGTTCTTAATTTGTTTATGGTGGCAACATTTGTTCTTTTACGGTAGTGTGGGAAACACCTAGTGGTGACTGATTTAAGCCACTCCCGGTCTGTTTGAATTTGGTTGTGACTTTGCTGTAATGACAGGATCAACATCATTATTTGCACCACTGCAAATGCAAAGAAACAAACTGTTCCAAAAAGTCTGACTGTGCACATTTATATCTGTTGGTGTTGTCACCTTAGGTTGTTGCATTAAATTATTGTGAAGTGTTCGTATGTTCCATTACTTCACATAGATGTTAATTGTGTTCCATATATTTTGACAGTCCTAAGCATTTCAGTTAAACTTCTAAACTTTGGAGAAAAGGTATTGCTAGGCTTCTGGGCACACTGAAGTGGGAAGACAAAGAGACATTAACCTGTACAGCCAATAATATTCAATCATTTCTAGCTTCCATTAAGGACAATGTACTTTTATTTGTTGACTTCTTCAGCATAGATGGTATTGCTCCTATATCTGGTGGTTTTTCATAAATATCTTCTTAGCAGATGGGCAAGACATGCAGATTATGGGAAAGGCAATACAATTGGAAAGTGTATCAATGCTATAGCTGACGAATAAACAAACAATTATTTTACTATAGAAACCACACAGGCTGTCTCTGCAGTGCTGCCAATGTCACTCAGTCTCTGCAGACACATGGTCTGAAGCCCTGCTTCTCTCTGTGGGCCTCAGGGCTTGGGGATGGTATTTGTTATGACTCCCTAAAGAAGATGACACTTCCCTTTGCAGTCACTGACTCTAGTGGGAACTGCATTTCCCTCAAGGACCAGAAACACCTCTTTTGTTGAAAGACCAGTGCCCCACTAAGAACATATCTGGGGAAAAGAAAGCCACATAACTTCCCCTGAGAAATGTATATTTTCCCCTAATCTTTGCTTTATAATTCTCATTACTAAAAAAGATAATGGTGGAGACCTCCTCTAATCAAAAGCTCATTATTAAAAACAGACACAAAGTGAGGAAGACCAGACTGACTCCACCCTCCAAGACTGAGCATTTGTCTAAACTTGCAAAAGCTCCCCATTGTACCAGAAAAGGTCACAGGGTGGTTTCTGGCCTCTCCCAGAACTATACCTCTCTGTCCCTGGGAGTGATCAGGGGAATTAGCAATGAACATTGTTTTGCCTGAGTTTTCTGAGTCCAGTCAGACCTACAGGTTTGGGTGCTCTTAAAATGCAATTGTATATACACTTTTGAATGGTGTTAATAGTCCCTGTCCACATAATGTCCTAGTGGTCTCAGTAGCTTCCAAGTAATTTGGAACCTTTTCCTCATGTCTCTTCTCAGCTTAGCATGGTTTGCTGGCTTCATGATCTTTCATATCTTCCATGTCTCACAAGAGAGGAGGTGCATTTACATTAAAAGCCTGGAACAGATTTTGCTTCCATGAGTTTGTCCAAACCACTTTTGATTTATGTGAACTTTTAGAATCCACTACATTTAGGGAGATGCACCAGTTAATTATGTATGCATGCGAAAGTACTTCTTTTGTTTATTTTGCTTCTGTTACCTGCTTGTTTCGTTTTTCACTGAAAAAGACAGTGAAAAATCAAACTCTATTTCCTATCTCCATTCTACACAGGATATTGTAAACTTTTTTCTTTTTCTTCTAGATCAGCTGTAATCTAGAATGAGTTTTCCATTTTGTCATATTGAACCTCTTTGATACTCTGCACCCTCTTTATTCCTATTCTATTCCCTTGATTTATTTTATAATTTGTGAGATGGATGAAGAAAACTACAGATCATATTCAAGTTGTGGGGACACCTTAAATTTATTTTATGATAGCATGGTACTATTTTGGGGTTTTTTTCTGTATTCTTTCCTAATAATTCCTAACTTTCTGTCTGCTTTGACAGCTGTTTAACCATGAGGTGGTATTTTCAGAGAAGTATCCATTTATATGGCATGATTTCAGGCCATAATGGTAATTATCTACTCTAGTTATACCACTGTATATGTTAAGCTGAAATTTTTCTTCCCATACATATCACTTCATAGTAATCTCTACTCAATTTTATCTGCCATTTTATTACCTGGACATTCAGTGAGTATCAATCAATAACACGTTTTTGCAGCTCTTCACATTGGCCATCGTTTTTAATTTACGTCAGTCACTAAGTATATCTGCAAATATTTTCTGTGGAACCTACTTTGTCCTGGAAGACCTTTCTTGGATTTGGCTTATGTAGGAAGAGCTTGAGAGAAGAGAATGTACTGAAAGAACTCTTCAAGAAACTTCATGCTCATGGGAGGAAAATGTTTCCCTTCCTTCTCCTTCCACACTGGGTTGTGGCTACTTTTAGAAAGAGAAGACCTCACAAGGCTCAAAGGAGGATGCACAGGTACTAGTGGTACCTTTCTCATGTCTTCCCTACATAATTGGATGTCTTCTGCAGTTTGAGAGACCTAATACATCAGCCTTCGTATGTCATCTCCATGACCTTCAATTGCCAGTAAAGTTTATTATGTAACTTCAGAAAAATTCCCTAGGAAATCAAACCATTTTCCCAGATGCCTAGACTTGAGAATGCAGAATTCCATATTGAGAGTAGGTAGCAAAAGCTAAAGGCTGAGGCTATATATTAAAATCTGCTCTCAGTAAATTAATAGGGAAATTGGCTGTTTCCTTTAACAAATGAAAAAGGCAGTGGTTAGGTTTGAGAATGATGCCCTCTTCCAGGTATGCACAAGGGTGCTGGAGTGCTTTCTTTCTCATCCAGCATCCAGGTTCCCTGATTCCTTACTTACTCTTTGCACCAGCCTTCTCAGTCCTCTTCCTCGCTCACACAGAATTAATGCTGGCCTTGTACAGAAAAGCTGAGTCCTCATTCATCTTCTTCTCTTATCCTTCAACCAACTCTAAACACTATGCCAAAAATCTCTAGTACTGCAAGTCCTCTTCCCTTTGGGGGTAGAAGCCCAGTGGGAATTTCCTCCCTCTTCATCTCAAGCAGGCATGGATTCTTATTTACTAAATCTGTCCATGTCCTCAGGCACATATTCCCAGCTTCATGAGTTTTCTCTGACTCCCTTCTGCCAAGCCCGCTGCATTCAGTGATTGATCTTATATCTGATTTCACTAGTCACAGTTTTCCTTGGCAAAACTCTAAAGGGTCTTAATTTGCTGATGTCATTTATCTAGTTAATTGTTGGGTTTAGGTTTTCTTTCATATGATTGATATCTCTGCCAGTAGAATTGCAGTAGCTATTATCAGAATTGTGGTTATTTCATTAAATTACAAGTTGTTGCATTATGATCGTATGCTTTTCCCCTTAATTACTAAAGCATTTTATACATTTTCATATCATTTATTATTGTGAGGAGTTTGACAGCCAGATACAGTAAAAATATGAAGGTATTCAAAAATCAGATTGAAACTCAATGCTGTTTTATTTTGAAACCTGAAATTATATGTGTAAGTTTGACAAGAGATACACAGACAGCTCTAGGAACAGTGTAAAACAATGATCATACCAGCTCATCAAATTGCCTGTACTTAGTAATTTTGTGTCTTGTTTTCAGCTATATGTGTTATAGCACATGATTTGACAAGATATGAGCAAGTCTTAGTATTGATGGCTGCTAAAAGAAGACTGCTTTATATGGGTAGAATTGAAGTAGGATATATTGCAGATTTCTTTGTTACTCTGTTCATTTATGTAAGAGCAGGTCAAACATGAATGACATTTATGTGGATTTTTTGCATTCTCCAAAATCATGAAGTGACAGGATAGGCCTAAAAATTAAAGAATGCTGCTTAATTGTCTTTATTGTCTTTCTTTTAGCAGCTGGAGGTTATTACAATTCTGAAGTTTACATTGACCTGTCACAATTTTTTGTGCATAGGATTGTCTTGTACTGGAATTCCAGATCGGTGGAAAATAAGGAAGCAAAAGAAATACAAAACTATCATGAGAAATACTGGAAAGAAAAAAAAGAAAAAGAAAAAGAAAAAGAAAAAGAAAAAGAAAAAGAAAAAGAAAAAGAAAAAGAAAAAGAAAAAGAAAAAGAAAAAGAAAAAGAAAAAGAAAAAGAAAAAGAAAAAGAAAAAGAAAAAGAAAAAGAAAGAAAATCTGCTATTTCTGCTAAGCTAGCAAATATAACAGCTCGAAAGTCAATATTCTTGCAACTAATTTGGATACATGATTTGATAAGGAGCATGACACCATTGTCTCTTCTTCATAATTTATATAGTGGAGAAAGGAATCTGTGTAAACAACCACTGCTCAAGTATTGGAATTTTTCTCCTCTTCATCTGTTTTTTCTTGCAGAGAATTGTAAAGCAGTGGCATGGTAGGATAGAATGATAAAATTTTAAGTGTATTTATTGTGAGATACTTAGTTTCAAGACACAATCTCTGATACATATTTTGAAAGTGATAGAATAGTGTGAATGTAGATCCAATCTTCCCATAAAAGAGAAAACTCTGGAAATCTTGGAAAGACAGATTCTACTTTTAATAAAGATCTAGACTACCATTCCCATTTACAGAAATATTTGATTATCAAAGTGTCCTAAAAATTACAGAGGAAGCATTAGGATCACAGGCCACAAGCTTTCAGACTTCATTCTAAAAAACTTTGGACTTTAATCCTTCAGTTAAGGATTCATAGTTATTTCCCCACAAGAACACAAATATTACTTGGAGGATATATAATCTAAACATCTGGACAAATGATGACTTCACCATGTAGTATTTTTAGCCCACTGATGTTTTGAGTCAATATTAGTTAAAACCTTGATTTTCAAATAATCCTAATTTCCACATAGACAACGGACATTTTTAGAAGTTCAAGTCTAAGCAGTAATTTGAGTTTTGTAATGTTTGCTTGTTGCAAAACAATGAAATTTGGCTTCTGCAAATATTAGCAGAACTGATTTGTTCTTTGGATAGCAGAATTGAAAAATAAAAACTACATAAATTAACAGAGGTACATAAGCTTGGCCCACTCTACAAATTAAAATCTTTTTCCAGTAGTATTTCATGCTTTTAGTAATTCACAATGCTAATTAATAACCTTTTTAGAATTATGTCTTAGAAGTAAAAAAAACTTCTGTTGAAGGAAAATATGAATATTTCATATAAGGAGAAATTTTCCTGTAGTCATCTCAAGAAAGACTGGTTCAAGAATTAATAAATGAGATTAAACAGTATTTCTGTATGTTTTACAAGAAAGAGCTGATTCAGTGGAACTGAATGTAGTGTTTCTAATTCTTTCTGGCAAGTAGAAGAATAAAGAAGTAAAGAATAAAGTCAGGATCACACCATGGGAATACCAACATATTTTTCTAATTAATTCCATTCAAGAAAACCTTAATTGAATATTTTAGAGTTAAGATAATAATGCTGCTAAGCAGCAATGCAATTTGCTGGTCAGCAAAGCGTGACTGTGATAATGTAAAGAAAAATTCAAAGACAGTGAATTTTCCCATTAGTCGTATCTTATTCCCTTAGGATTTTATTTTCTGTGCTTTAGTTTTTAATCTCAGAGTCATATTCATGTATTATTAAATCACTAACAACTGTTGTTTAAAAATCTTGGCTTCCTGAGCCCAGTTAATCCAGATGAGGAGTCTGCCTCCTTAGAGGAATTTTCCTATATGGGAGCTGGTATGACCTCCACTCAAGCAGTTTGCACACATAATTATATTTTTGATGGGCTCTACTTGTACATGTAATTTGAAAATAATTTGTAGTGAATTTTGCCTGGAAATTTGACCCCTTACTTTTGCTTCTTTACTTTTACATCACCCATTTTAGTAAGTAAATAATATTTTTTTTTTTTTTTGCCATGGGATACTCAAATTAATCAATTAACTATTAAGTTATGCACTTGACATCCTTACTGATAGTACATGCCTGCATTATTTGGCAGAAGGCAAAAGTACCCGTATGTATTGTGAGCAACACTTCATATCTATGAATTGTTAAGCTAAGAGAACAGTGATTATGCTGTTATAGGCCTGTGTAACCACACATTTGGGAATGTTTTAATAAATTGCTGAATGAACTTCAGTGGCAATTAAATTTATGAGGCTTACATAAATTTGCCCCTTTTTTTAACATAATTTGTAATTTTTTTACATAATTTGAGGTTTACATAATTTGCCCCTTTCTAAATATTGATAGCTGCCACATCCCCAGCCAGACCTTTAGCAGGTTCCAGGAAGCAATGCAAACTAGTCCTTAAGTAAACAGTATTGATTGGTTGAAAATTTTGACATCTAGAAATCTCTGGTCATGTGGAAAATCCCAAGCCAGCCCAACTGGGCCTTTCCTTTTTAATTCCTCCCCCATGGTTTGACAGATACTGTAGGAAAAGGGCAGAAGATTTGATGGAGTCATTGACAATTCTATAACTTTACTCAGCCATTCTGAGGTTCAAACAGTCCACCAAGGACTGGAGTAAATGTCTACACATGGTAAAATCTTCCTGGGTTTGAGAAAAAGGGGTAAATAACTGGAACAATTACAAATGAGCTAGGAAAGGTTCTAGGCAACTTGGGACCTTCATTCTCTGGAGGAGGTTTACATTATGCTAGAGAACTCCCTTTTATTGTGCTGTTAGCAACTGGGAAGCCTTTCTGCTGGCTGGATGCTTATTTACCTTGGAAGGCCAAAGCCATTTTGTTCTCCAGTAAGTGTTTAAATTAGCAATATAGTCTTCAGCATCTATTTCCAAAGGAAATCAAGGGATTGGCTATTTCCATATATTTCTGGCATGCTACAGTCATTTTTCTAATCCCTGTGACTACAAATGGTGGCTTCCTACTTACTCAGCACTGACTGTCAAAGAGTAAGGAAGTACAAAGCTGATACATGGTAAATGAAATACCTTTTTTAAAGCTCAGAGATAATTGAAATACAGAACAATATCATCACAGTTACTTCTGAACATGGAAAAACATAATGTTTTCTGGAACAAAGATATCTTTTGTGCTCTGAGATAAAGCTGCTGAACTAACTAAATATGCTTAAACAGGAACTGCTTGAAGACTGTAGCTTGAATGCCAATTTTCAAATGAGGATATATTTTTAGATGCTGTTCATGAACTGCTAAACCCAGGATGTTCAAGTGGAAGTGCAGAGTTGTTGCTGCAACTGTGTGCTAACAGTAATTGTGATTAAAACAGAACAGATAATGGCATAAGCAGAGCAACTACATATATTTATATTTCTTTCAAAACTTGTATTGTGACAGTTGAAGAAATACATGTGCACATGTATGTCATCCCATGCTGCAAAATTAATTTATTATTTGTGTTAAAATTGCTTATATAATCTCAATCTCAAACCTGGACTCTACAGTCATCTGCTGATATATATTGTAAATGGCCTACAGACAGAAAGGAGAGTACAAAGAGAAAAAAAAATAATGGCCTGCATGCTTGGTTTTGCTTAGTTTCTGCTCATCTATAGGCTAAGTGTGATAAGTATTTTTTGTGTGTCACAGAAAGGGAGAGCTTTAAGGAAGCATTTGAAGGGGCCTTATGAAGTAAAAGCGAAGCTCCTTTTGAAGTGAAATGGAGAGAGCCAAAAGCAGAAGCAGGTGAACCGTGATGGTGTTCATTTCAACACAATGTGTGGAAACCACTGGGTGATGTTACAGGCAGTGAGAGGAGTTGACATCATAAGAACAAGCAGCATCCTAATGAATATAAAATGCAGGCGAAGATGCTTGCTATGGTGAGGAAGGATTATACACTGAGCAGTCCGATTTCTGGTAATAATCTGAATGTGTTTAAATGTTTGCCTCTGCTGCAAGCAAGGTGAGGTTTGTAGAAATACAAGAAGCAGGCAAACACATTAGGGAGTGAAAGGGAGTTTTGACAAAACATACAGCTAAGGAGAATTTGGTAACTGAATCACATGTAGTTTTAGTTTTAAAAATCTTGGCTGAGCAGAGGTATGTGGATGGGTGATAATTCTGATGAGTATCAGTTTTCCATTACAAGTTGGGGCTATAACTTTTCATTTATTTTAACTTGCATGCAATTCATTCTAAAGTCAATCTTCTCACATCTGTTTTGCTTTAATGTTGTTACACTCTGCAAGGAGACTGTGGTTTAGAGAGTTAATCAGAAGCAAAATTTTAATGGGTAGAGGAGGAGAATCTATGTGCTTATTGAATCCCCACCATTGTTTTTCTCTCTTGAGATCTGCTACAAAGTGAAGTGAAAAAGAACCCCTTTCACTGTCTTATTTTGAGCTTTGGGTTTGTCTCCCTTACCTTATTAGTTGTACCAGCAAGCAGGCTAAATAAATTAATAGGGATGAGTATGATATTGGTATCAAACAATCAATAGAATTGTTGAAGATGCCACTGAAGATGCATTCTCTAGTGTATTTAATTCAAAAAGCCCTTCAAAATAAGAAGTGGAAGTATTCTGGGATAATAAACAAACTAATATGCTACTTTTGATTTGTGGATACCTCTGAAAGTATTGATCTGATTTAAACTATTTCCTAGTGGTTGTCCTGCTCTGCATTGCTTGCATTGAGTGTTCTATTGTGTTACAGCTAAGACAATCTACTAGAGAATTGTGAGGCAGAAATGAACAGAAACAGAACTTTTTCCCAAAATTCTTCAGCTTTTATGATGGTTAATTCAGCTCTTGTTTTTCCAATTACCTTGCAGAATTATGCCCAAATTTAGTTTTTCCAAGCAACATCAGAAAAAGTAAACAATAACATGTTTTCTAATTTCTGTCATCTTTATTTTTTTTTTAATTTGTCAGAGAAGTTAAAATATTTTGTTAATTTCCCTGCCACAGGGGAAAAAAATGCATGCTGTATCTTCCTTCTTCTGTCTTTCCTTTGTCAAAGTACTGTTCCTCTGAGAGAGACCACAGGGAGTCTTTTTGTGACTGCATGAGGATACACCTTTCCTGAACCTGGACGTGTCATGAATGACAGTGAAAGGTTGCTAGACAGTCTTAGGACATGTCTTTACTAAGATAAAATTCAAATTTAGGTCAGACTTTATTAGAAATAAAGGCGAAATCATCCCTCAATAGATATTCCTGTTTATCTGTATGTTGCCTTTGAGAGTACTTCTGTCTGTAACCTCTTGAGAATGATGCTAGATCTACAGAAATCCTTAGGGCACTAGCACAGTTGGAATAACAGTCAGGAGATGTGATTCTCTTCAAATGCTACTGCAGAAATCCATACTGAGAAAATGCAAAAGGGTGTCTGTTTCGGACGAGGCATTTCTGTTTTCCCTCTCCTTGTTGAACTATTTACTGTGTTGTTAGCATGTGGAAATGATTCAAGCTGCAAACTGAAAACCTACAGACATCTTTAAAACTATCTGAAATATGCAGAGGCTTTGTGATCCAAGAGGAATGGTTATGAGTCATGACTTCCATCTCCTGTATCACCCACGAGAAAGCAGCTGTGCTTTCCACAGTTACCAACGTGACCCAGTCCTGCCTGACACAGGGGTGGTCACAGGTGAGAATACGTGAACAGGAAGACACAGGACACAGCTACATGAGGGGCAAAACAGAAGATGGAAGACTGCATTAAAAACATGTCCTAGTTTAGGGTGTTATTTTGGTCTTAGTTAAAGGACCTGAAGGCCTGTTTGGTCTTAGTTTTCCATGCCAGCTCCAGAGGCACAAAGGTAATGTTCACTTATCTGGGTGGCAACAAGTCATGCTTAGCAACCCTGATGCCATATTCGCCATGGGCTTTGGAAATCAATATAATGTTGTTTTCCTAATAGTAATTATGGCTCTGAGAGGTATAAAATGCCTGTGCTTATTCCAATGGAATATTAAGTTTGAAGTCTAAAGTGAAACCTTAAAAATTCCACATTATTAGTTATTACACTGTTAATAATTTTAGCGGAAACATCAAGCTATTTCAAGCTTGTAAATGGAATTTTTAAACAGTGTCACCAGGTTTTCCTCTGATCTGACTTGATATCTACAATTTACTAAGAATTAAAAAAACCCAAACGTTTGCCTTGTGATGAAATAACATTCTGGAATATGGTTTAGTAAATGGTCTGTTTAAAGTGTGCTTTTTCCTCTCAGGTTTGTATTAATTTTAAATTTATGCAGCTATAGTTTAAAAATTAGTCTTTTACTCTCCTGATCATGTTTACAATGCCTGTAAATGGTTTATGGTAACCTTTGGTTAACACTGACAATTAAGACTATATTCCATAATACCCATTCATTAAGGCCAACACCCCCTTTTAATTTTTTTTTAATGCAATTTCTGTTATTCAATATTCTGTTATTCTGTTTCCCTACTTTGTCCATACTTCTAGAGGAATCCTGCTTCAATATTCTGTTTGGAAGTTCTACAGGAACTCAGTTTTATGTTAAATGTCACATTTTTTCCAGTAACATATTGCTGTTAATTCCCCTGATTTCTCAGACTTTTTAAGATGTGTATTTCACTGCCACTCATCCTCTGCTGGTTTGAATGGTGAGATTAGGTGCCATGTCTCTTGCCAGTTCATCTTATCCTGGATTCTCTTTCCCCTCTCTTGGGTCAATCATGCTGAAGGTAGCTAAAATCTAATTTTATCTAACATGTCAATGTCACTCTATTAACTTTCCTCTGTGGTATGCTGTTTCCATTATAGGAGTTTAGAGGCTTGGGGAGGGGATGAATATCCAGCTTTAGCCAGGCAAATTTGGGGTTTCTTCCAGAGCTTCTCTGAGTCTTTGTTCATACACTTCTTTTCTCCTTGCATCAATGTGTCATTTATCCATATCATGGTATGCTGCATTAGCATCTGTAATTCACTGATTTTCCAGCAAAGCTGCTGATGGGCTGTGCAATAGGAATGCCAGTCAGAGGAAACTATTTCCTACAAAGTAGTATGCTCACAAAAATGGTGTGGGTTGGATTTTTTTTTTCCTTAACAGTACCTGCTTGCAACCTGCCAACACATTGCGTGCATAGAAATATTTGCCATCTGACACATCTCCAAAAGTACCTCTTCTTGTGGAAATTTTCCTTGAGGAAAATGTTCACTTTACATATATATATGTGTGTGTGTGTGTGTGTATAATTTCCAGGAAGATACACATCAGGTAAGAACTGTGATTTGGTTTGTTTAATGATGATGAGTGGACAATCGACTCTGCTTTTCTACTAAGTGCACAAATGTTAGAACAGTGAGCCTGTCCAGCTTCATTTTCAACTGCCACTCTAGAGGGACATAAAAATGTGCTAAAAGGCACGAGCTGGGTGGTGACTGGGCTATTAACTAACTTGGTTTCTGCACAGTTAGAAAAGCTTCTCTCCTGTGGGTCATACACTGAGGCAGAACAACATTTATTTTTGCTTGCTGCCTCACTGAAGAAAAACATCGTAGACTCATAGAACGCCCTGGGTTGGAAGGGACCTTAAAAATTATCTTGTTCCAACCACACTGCCATGGGCAGGGACACCTTTCACTAGACCAGGTTGCTCAGAGCTCCATGTGTCTGCTTGATCTGATCACAAACTTGACATAGTTTTAACTCAGAATTGGGACTTCATCTGTTTGTGCTACTACAAAGTAAAGCTCTTTTCATGTCTATTACTTACCCATATATTTAGTTCCTAAACCCATATTGTGAAAATCAGGTCACAATTAGACACCTCAACTTTCACATCCCTCCTTTTTGTCATCTGTATGTTCCTGTGTTGGCGACAGTGCACTTGTTAACATCCATATGTCTGGTACCACAGTACTTTGTACACCCAATCCTAAGTGGATACCTCGCCAGCCCGTACTGTGATAGTCCATTGGTCTGTGCAGAATTCTCCTGAATTCTAGCATTTCAGGAGAGCTAGCAGTGCTGTTTGTCACCCTCTCTGTCCCCATTGTGTGCACTGTTGAACAATTACGCGATGTATTGCAGTTTTTCCGTCTTTTTCGCGTTCTCAAAGGCAGGGTCTCTAACAGAGGCTTGTTTCATTCAGGGTTTTAGTCTAACCGGTCAGCACTGTGTCACAGGCACCTCTGAACAGCACAATGACCAACCCCACTGGTCCACAAAACAAAAGGGCCTCTGTGGCAACAAGCTGCCACAGAAGAGACACTACCATGGAGACTATTCGTGATCCTGTAAGAAATATCCATTGTATTTCACATCCCTTTGTTCTGAAAGCAGTAGGAAATATCTCACGTCCATTCATCACGAGCCAATGAGTTATCCCAAGTTTAGAGTTTGGGTACTGGAAAAGTGTTAAAACTCACCAAAAATAGTCTGCCTGGGATAAGAAAAGTAGAAAGGAAGTGAAATATGTATCAGCTGAGCTGGAAGAGTACCCACAAGTACTCAAGGTTCAACTTGAGAATTAAAGTATGAAGAAAAGGGAGTTACCTGCACTATCCAAGTTATCATTAGTTTTGGAGTAAAGCACATGGGTGTGTGTATACATAAGTAGAAGAAGAACTGAATAGAAAAAAGGAAGAGATTAAAGCTGAATTCTTGTGTGTAATACAATAGATTTTAATTTGGTTATAGGCATTTGCATTCTTTTTTATATCCATGAACCTTTTTTCTGTTTTCCCGAGCTGCACTGCTTGTCTTCCCTTAGTTCACATATGAAAGAATATGTTGTGGGTAGGTGCACTACAAGGAATACAATTCAGAGGTTGCAGACAAGGCATGTTGTTGCTGTGATCAAACATTTTCTGCATGTGTGCAAGACCCACGTGTTCGTCCAGCACCGTAGGGCCAAATGACGTTCCAGGAGCAGCTGCCCAGCCACTACATCTACACTCAGTGCATGTTCTCCACAGGGAAAGTTGAAGCTCCTATCTCAAATTTTTACCTGAAAAAAAAAATCTGTGAGAATCTTACTTGGAAATATTTTGTAACCTGTTTTGTGCATTATTTACCCCAAGATAAGAATACAAAACTTCTGTGAATTTGCTCAAACCCAGGCTACAAATCTGATGGTAAAAACTTGGGGTTTTTATTTTATATTCTTATGGATATGCAAAAAGAATTTTGATAGAAGTTAGTGCATTCTTAATGTTAATACAGATTTGCATTTATTTTTTTCTCTTTCTTTTATTTTTAAATTTTAGGTATCAGTCTTTCAACATTCCAAGAGAACATCTCTCAGTTAGTATATAATCTCAGACGTATTTTTGGAACATGTAAACATACCAAAAGGGTTCACTAATCTTTTGATGAGATAAAATTACTTCTGAAGGATAAAATTAGCATGCTGGAAATTTTCCAACAATTATATTTTTACAGCCCTACCATGTATATTATACAGTGTATTTTTAAAGAATCAGTACTCTGAAATATACATTACTTATGTCTTCTGCAAACTATATTTTGAAGAAATTTTTAATGTGATAATTATTTTTTAAAAATCTCTCATTATTTATGAAGACTTATTCATATGGTATAATCTTGTTATTACAATAAATAAAATATTAATGAAACAGGCATCCTGGTTTTAGCTAGGATAGAGACAATTTTCTTCCTAGTAGCTGGTTCAGTGCTGTGTTTTGGATTTAGTATGAGAAAAATGTTGAAACATACTGATGTTTCAGCTGTGGCTCAGCAGTGCTTACCCTGAGTCAAGAACTTTCAGTGTCTCGTGCTCTGCCAGTGAGGAGGGGCACAAGAAGCCAGGAGGGTCAGGACAGCTGACCTGACCTGGCCAAAGGGATATTCCACATTACAGAACATCATGTCCAGTGTATAAACTGTGGGGAGTTGGCCTGGAGGTGGAGGCACAGATCACTGCTCCAAGCTGGGCTGGGCTTCAATCAGTGGGTGGTGAACAATTGTATTCTGTATCACTTCTCTTTCTGGAGGTTTATCTTTCTGGAGGTTTATTCCTTTCTTTCTGGAGGTTTATTCCTTTTTTTTTTTTTTTTTTGGCGGTCTCTGTTTTTCTTACTATGGGTATTATTATGGTTATTGTTCCTATAGTGTCTTACTTTGTTTCAGTTATTAAACTGTTCTTATTTCAACCTATGGGGTTTACCTTTTTCTGATTTTCTTCCCTATCCCACTGTGGTGGGGAGAGTGAGTGAGAACCTGTGAGGGGGTTAGTTGTTGGGTGGTGTTAAACCATGACAAAGAATTAAAGAAAAATTATTTTAAATAATTTAAATTTGAAATTTAGATTCCAAAATCAGGAGGGAGGGGACTGATGAGCCAAAAGCACACTGATCTCATCACCCAGAGTTCAATAAACAGAAATGAATCTGCACCATCCATATTTTCTGAAAAACAGGAAAGAAAATATAGGACAAGGGGATCAGTTTTTAGAGGTTATCAATAACAACCTGCTTTGTGCTGCACTATTCAGTGTATTCATAAGTGGTCTGGAAAAGAGATGAGTAGTCAGGTGTCGTCTCTGCATTTCTTGCTTTCAAGTGTTTGAGTCTTTGCAGCAGCTTCTCACGCTGCTTTATGTAAACAATATTGTATTCTTAGAAATTATCTGTATGTTTTGCATTCTTGTTCTCTGAGCGAGAACTTAACTGATGGTCATATTGACCAATGGAGTCAGGAGGTTGTAACCTCTTTGGGCCAATCTTGGCCCTCTGTACAAAATGTATATAAGCCTTTGAAGCCAGATAATTAAAGAGCATTCCATGTTTCACCAAGCTGCTGCATGCTGTCCTCTGTGAAAGTCCACTCCCACGTCACAACGTGTTGCCCCTCTAAAGGCGTGGGGTAACATCCAGGTGACAAAGCCTGATGAGGCTATCAAATTATTTAGGTTAATAAAGATGAGACAACCTTGATCATCTACAGGAAAGTTTATGTGAGTAACCAAGCAATAAAATGGCAGTGGAGTTCAGTGTAGATAAATGCAAAGTGCTGCACAAGAGAAAAAGAGCCCTTACTTCAGGTATGAAATGGCAGGATCTGATCTGGTCATTACTTCTCAGGAAAGAGAGTCCTGGAGTTTTGAAAATGGCCCTATGGGAACATCAGCCTGGTGATCACCAGATGAAAAAATGTAAAAATTTACCAGTAAGTGTTAAGAAATCAGCCGAGAACAAAACAAATAATATCTTTTTGCTGCCACAAAAATGCATATTTTGCTTGCATCTTCTGTATAGGTAAAGAATTGCAGAAATATTGGTTGAGAGGGACCTCTGCAGGTCACCTGGCTCAAACTTTCCCCTGAAGCAAGATTACTGCCAACACTAGATCAGATCAGCTGTGGCTTTTTTTTATCTGAGTGTTGGAAACCACCAAGCATGGTGATTCCACATCCTGCCTGGGTAATTTTTTCCAGTGTTGCATGTTCCTTTTGGTGAAGAAAATTTTCCCCATGACCAGTTTGAACCTCCCTAGCTGCAGTTGTAGCTCAACACAGCTGCCCAATACAAGTAGCTGTTGCTCCTTGTTTTCTACTTGCCACTGCCAAGAAGTGTTTGGCTGCATCTTCCTTCAGATGCTTTTCTGGTCCCTGAATTTCAGCAATAGGATGGAAAACAGGAATGTTTTTGATGTAAAGGACAGGTAACTTTAATAGAATTCCTCAGGGTGCAAGAGGAGTTAGAGAGTGTATGATAGAGAACTAGTGAGCATCAAATGAAGATAGCAGTAGCCAGGTTGAAAAGACACTAAAAGAGGCAAGACTTTATTTGACCTGGAGAACTTGTTACCAGAGCAAGCTGTAGATGCCACAGATCCATGTAGGTTAAAGGGAAGATGGGCAAGTATCTGACAGAGCAGTCCAGTGAAGTTTACTTACTGCATCTGCCTCATAAAATCTCTGAGTCTGAAATACTGGTGGCAGTGAAAGTGGTGGGGGGGACTACTGCCTTCAGTAATGCAACCTGACATTGGTCTAGCAAACCCCTTGGTCTTACCCAGTGTGGAAGCTCTTATGTTCAATAAATTGATTGTAAAGCTGAACTACTTTGCCTGCATTTCTGTCTTGCCTTGTTAATTACATTAGTAAGTCTTCAGATCATTTTCTCCAGCACATGAATCATTATTACATTATTACTATTTTGCTTTGGTTTTCAGTTGTGTGCACAAACAACAACAAAACCTGCAAACTGGAGGACTGCAAACAAAATCTACATTTTGAAGAAATAAGCCTCAGTCTTCAAAATGAAACTGCAGGCTGCAGTTTGCTGGCCAAAACCTTACTTCCAACCTGTTTACAAATTTGGTTCCATTATGTTTTTGAAGTCAAGACTTTTAAAGGAAGAATATGCCTATGATTTAAAAAACGAAGCTGCACTCTGGAGATCTCACTCTGATCTCCAGCAACGCCACAAATTTCCTGCTGGTTTTGGCAAATCAATGGGCCTTCATTTAGCATGAAATGAGTTTTCAGCAGATGAGCTCAATGGACGTGCTCGGGCTAAGCACTTGCAGAACTGTTTAGTGAGGGTGCTCTTCACCTTGTGCATCCGTGGCAGCAGAAAGCTTTGGGGAGGGCCCTGTTGTAGTGCCAGGGGGGATCCAGGGAGGAGAGACCTCCACACAAAGCCTTCTGCCTTGGGAGGGGAGACCACAGGGACACCGAGGGAAAGGAGGAAGGCAAAGAGAACAAAGAGCGACGAGGAGAGGAGGAAGCTGGTTCTCACCTGGCCTCTGGGGCCCCTGAGAGCGGGGGTGGCACAGAGGAGGGGGCAGGGAGGGTCCCTGAGGAGCGAGGCGCTCCAGAGGAGCGGGGCTGGGAGACAGGGCGAGGGCAGGGAGGAGCGGGCAGGACACGGCTCCTGGGAACGCCATTCCCCGCTCCTCGCCTCCCCCGGGAGCGCTCCGGCGGGGCACGGCCCTCCCCGCCCGCACAGGTGGAGCGGGGCGAGCCCGCGGCTCTTCCCTTGGGACGGGGCCCCTCCGCCTCCCG
>VWZU01005599.1:768938-844727 GCA_013397095.1 Sterrhoptilus dennistouni | reverse complement strand
GGGGGGGGTGGAAAGAATGTTATTAAATTGAAAGCTTAAAATTTCACTCTAATCTCAAAGGATTTGGAAGTATATTTGGGTCCTCTTTGCACCAGCCTTTTGCTCTAAGTGTCAGAGCATTTAGGTCAAAAACTTCCAGAAGTAGCTTTGAGGATTCTTTCATGCTCTTGGCTTTTTTAAGACTGACAGAAATCTGTATAATATTTTTAACTGTACAAAATGACAAGCCATTTGAGAAAATAAATCCAAATTTTTGCTCTGATATTATATGATGCACTTATTATGTCAATAAATATCTTCTGTTGGTTTTCTTTTCCTCTGTCATGATGCAGTTTGTTAGCTATGGTTGTGTTACACAAACTTCATTTTCTAAGTGCCTGTAATGATTTATCAGTGAATCATCTGGGACTTGGTCTTACAAGGTATTAATGTCTCTTTAAACTTGTTCTGGGAAAAAAATCTCCCTGTCTTCAAGATAATTACTCCATGAGCAAATTTGATGAGTTAAAAATTTAGTTTAACAAGGAAATGACTCATAGTCTATGTCGCAAGTTATTAATTCTAAAATAAGTAATTAGTTCTGTTTCTGCTATTTGCTATAGTTACACTTTCTGCCTTGGAAAGCTCTTGAATCAGGCCAAATTAGAAGTATGAAAAATATTATAATCTTGGTTCTTAGAATTATCTTAACTCTGTGCCCTTGAAACTGGTGCTGATTTTATCTCTGAAGGTAAAAGGAGAGTTTTTTGGCTAGGTCAAGAGCTGCTGGAAATATTTAATGGAAAGTTAAGAAAATTATTACAGCTGTGATTAACAGTGTGTCTAATACAAGCAATATTTACCAGGGGTCTGGCAAGGGCTTATCTGCCAGGTCTTATATGGATCCTCACATGGAGGAGGAGTAAATGCCACAGAGAAAAAACAGGTTTGAAAACTTTTTCACCTGGAAAAATGTCCTTTTGGGGCTGGTAACAGGATCTAAATATTTTTATTGCTGAAATCTACTTTTTGCCATGATCTGGGAGAATGTCTTGGTGCCTGAGAAATGTTTCTCAGCCTCTGTAAGGGGAACACAAAGAGACACCCAGGAGCGACAGCTGTGTCCTCTGCAGGCCATTCCCAAGCCACTGGCACGGATGTGGTTTCTTTGGTGGAAGATCTATTCTAACACGTTATGGATTGCACACTCCCATGGGCCTTGAACTGGAATCTTATCCAAATGTCTATTTAGCCCTAAAATGTACCCATGCAACCCAGATCCTTGTGCAGGTATTTTCCAGTTGTACTCCCATTTCCCACAGTGTTTAACAAATGTTCAAAAGGTCTTTCCCAAACAATGGACAGACAAATCCTCCAAAGAAGTGGCACCTTATGCTGTTTATTATGCAGGTATTCCTGATGAATCATTCATTCCTTCTGCTTCAAATATGTGTTTAGATCTTGATAATGGCTAATCCTTCAGTTGTTATTGCTAAGAAAAGAAATCAGATATACTGGAAAAGCCACACAAATATTTTCTTGTGCTTCTTGGTAATTTTGTACACACCATACTTTTTGCAGTTGCTATGGAACCACTTTTCCATGTGAAAGAGTTTGAAAACTTTGGATGAAACCATATTGGGCTGGTTTTCAGACAAATTACTCAGCTGCCCTTTGGCTGCAGTTGCAGCATTCTCCCACCCCTCCCCTCTGGTTTAATTTCCAAATTTATGGATAAAATGAATTGAAGCTTTGCTTAATCAAGGATGAAAGCAGCCAGGAGACAGCACACAGCAGTGGACCCTTTCTGGCTGTATCTCTCTGTGGACATTTTGACACAGAGAGAAGAGGACAAGAGAAGGCAAAGGTGAAGCCCATGAACAACAGCAAAAAAGCTCAGTGCCTTACTGAGTGGAAGAAAATGTGATTTCTATTTTTTTCCTATGGTCAAAGGCAACACTAGTTTTTTTATTTACAATTCCTTTGTGTTTTCTTGAATGATTCATCAGCTATATTTTTTTTTGGCTCTGTACAGGACTGAACCAATGGTAATGGGGATACAACATGGCCTTGAACACCAGTAGGGGTTTCCCCTCCTCAAAATACACACATTAAAAGAGAATGCTAAATTACCCCAAAGGGAATTATTAGTAATACAGAGAGGGGGCAAAAGTCATCTCTAAGGAAAGCACCAATGGGATATTTGGGAAAAAAGCTTATGCATAAAGGCAAGGGAGACTTTATAGCTACACGTGACATATGGGTTTTTCTGCCATGGTTGTCTGTGCAGGACGTTGATGCATTCCAGAGCTGTGGTGAGTTACAAGGTGAAAGAAAATTCACCTGCTGGTTGTCCATCCCAGCATCACCCCATAGCAACAGGGACCTACTGTGCTACCAAACTCTTGCTGCTTATTGTGAGTTTAAGCTCAGACCTGCCCTTCATAAATGGTGGATGTGAGCAGAGGCTTCCAAGGATGTGGCCACTCACATTTTAGGTTTTATACTTTTTGCTCTACATCTACATGGAAGATGTATGAAGACATTCCTAATAAAAGTAGTTGAAACAGTAAGCTCTTGTAAACAAATGCTGCATCACATTCTCCTCTCATTTACAATGCTCAGTCTTGAAGGGAAATTTGACCCACCACACAGTATATATATTTACTTCTTGCAGAACATTATACACTAGCCATTTGTGACCTGTAAATTTCTTTCAGAAAGAAATAAAAAGGAAGCCAGTACTCAAAAGAGAAAGTAGCTTTGTCAGTGTTCAATCTGCTGCTCAATTTACCTCCTTGCTTGCCAATTAACCTGGTACAACAGTGATCTGTGATCCAATAATGCTGCTCATTCAACTGATGGGCTTGAGTCTGTAATTTCTTGAAGCTGATTTTTCCTTACCAGTTCACACTAGATAAAATCAGGCATCTGTTGAAAACAGTGTTCACAAGCTTAAAAACCCCGACAAAACCAGCTGCCACTAATTGTACTTCATTATTTTATATCAGTTTCCAACTTCATTTCATTCTTTCCTGCCCATCTTGGATTCTTAATAAGTGAGAGAGAATTCCACTTTTAATTTTTTTTTAACTGTGCCCATTTTGGACTTTCACCTCATTTTTTACTCTAACACCAAACACCTAAAATTAAAATAAATGAAATAATGCCCAAGCATTGCGGTATAATGAGGAGCTTGGGTTACTGTTTAAGAGAAGCCACTTCAAGTTGCTATTAAGATAACAGCTGCAAACAGAGAAGGAAAGGCAAAATCACTGAAAGCAAACCAGTGCTCATAGCTCTAACACAGCACATCAAATCCGGAGCTAGCCTTGGGAAATGCTTTTGTAAGCTCTGAGTCAACGTAAGCACAGGCTGCCAGCTGAAGGAAAGGTTTTGTGACATTCTTACAAAACAGCTCTGGGAAGCCCTGACACCTCCTCCTGCCACAGATTCTGATGGAGGGAGAAGCCACTGGCTCTGGACCCCAGCAGCAAGCACAGGGTTTAATCTCCTAGGCTCTGCAGGGAAACTGATTTAATTTCACTGGTTTAAATGACTGCAAAAATAGCAATTATTTGATGCTACTAATGAACTTATACTAACTGGGCTGCAAATGGCTCCTATCACAAGATCCACTGTAATGACAGTTTCAAATAAAAAGTGAACGATCCCTGACAGGGAGATCTGTCTGTGTGGGATCCACATCTGCTCAACACCTGCAGAAATCTGGCAGAAACTGTTGGTAGCTGGCTGTGGGTGAGGTTTATTACACCAGTTATTTATATGAGCCTATTGCTAAGGTAATGCCTTGCTGCAGCAGCACAGCCTTCTAGGTAGGGCTAATCCAAGGACAAGGCCTGGAAAAGGGCAGATATAGATATTTCAGATAGGTCTTGCAGCATTTCTTTACATACCATTTATGAAAGAGAACATTATAGCTCACAGAAAGGGCAGAATCTTCATACTCCAGTATGTACAATGCACCTGCCTTCCCTCGCCTTCTCCCCAGTGCGATTAAAGAGCAGAAATTAAAAACACTGTAAGTATTGGAAAGAAATTAGGAAGTGCCATGCTTCATTACATCCCTATTCCAGCTCTTTCTTTAAAACTCAAGCTGGAGCCAGGGCTGTAAGCACAGCCTGTTTGCCAAACCCGTGCTGGCCCTCATGTGCTCATCTCTTGCCACAGCTGTCAGAGCCCACATACAGAGCCAAAATTACACTGCCCTGGGACAGAGAGGTGCAGCCACCTATTTTTCAAGGCCACAATGTAATTTTCTTTTTTTAATTTGGCAAAGATTAGGCTTCCAGGTAAGTATTTTTAGACACATAAGAAGTCACATTTTTAGATCCAGAAGCTAGCTCCCTCTTCCCAATTTGAAAGCAAAATTTTTATAAATTTTTAGGCTTGTCTGGCAACATCACTGTGGAACCATCTCCTGGTAGAAATGTGATAAAAGTAGAGCTCAGAGATACAAGACTGGTATGTAACAAAGTTACCTAAGAAAGAGATAATTGCTAAAATAAAATAAAATAACAGCCATTCTTAAAAAAATTTGACAGGATTTTTTTTTTCTACTACCTATTGACTATGAGCATGGAAAAAAAAAAGTTTGTTTTGTTTTTATTTTAGTGAAATTCCAATGTCGTCTTAGCAGAGGGCTTTTTAGGCAGCTCCACCAATTACAGCATTAGGATTCCAACAGATAGTGTAACATGTCCTGGGGCAATACAAAAGCAGTAGGGATGGGGATGATGATCAACCTACTGATGAGACTGGTTTTTAGGGAAAAAAACCCAAACAAAACCAAACAAAAAAACAATCCAGGTATTGTGGCCATTAATCCCCACAAAACTTTCCATGAAAGTAGAGCTGTTCAGACCTGCGAGCAGAGCAGTTCAGACCTGCGTCCTGCCTCTCACTATTGTCCCTTCCATATTCACAGCTGTGGTGATTTGAAAGAGCTTGGTTTTTTGGTGAGGATCGTTCTTTTCCTTGCACAGGTTTCTTTCTCTTGCTACCTGTGTCATGTACACATGCCATGAATGAGTGCAGCTAGCAAGGAAAAGAAACCTGTGCTCTCAACCTGTTAATGCTACTCCACCCTTATCCAACAGGCACCTAAAACATGCTGTGTCTTGTCTCTTCCCTCACCTCTCCCATCATCCTCCAGAGACCTGCAGCTGCTTCATGTTTCTGTCCCTCCTGCCAGGTGCATGAGCAAAACACATGCAGGAAAACAGAGTTTGAGGATCCTGCTTTTGAGAGTCTGAGGAGAATGGATAGTCCCATCTCCTCCAGAGCGCCTCTGCCCTGCCATCCTTGCAGTGTGCTGAATTCTCTTAGGACAGTTCCTGATGCACAAAGGAATACAACCACATGAAAAACAGGATGTAGAGAGACATTCAGCCCACAGTTCCCCCTTTTCCTTCCCAAATTTCTTCTTATAGAGATTTAGAGATTTAGCAGTGCACTGAGTCTTATTAATATCACAGAGTCCAACAGTAATGCTCTATACTGATGTTATTTAAACAATAAAATTTCTCCCTTTTAAAGCTTTTTAAAATTACTTCCTTTCAGAATTTTTATTTCTGGTTTTTTTTTTTTTTTTTTTTTTTCCTCCAAAATGGCTATACATTTTGAATCAATGTATCCTGAAAGGCAAATGCTTAAACTGCAGCTCTTCAGGAAGGTCTCTAAGAGCGCAGAGGGACATAGGCTGACCACAGCCCAACAGTGCAATCCTCCTGGGGGAGGCACAGGTGCCACAGCTGAACAGAGTGCAGAAAATACCAAGATTGAACTGATATCTAGAAAACTTGATTGGTAAGGAAAGTATGAAGACAAAAGGCATAAGGCAAAAGCATGATCATGATAACTGTCCAAATATCATCGCTACTGCAAAGAACAGAAGGTACCCCTGTGGACAGAAGAAGTAACAGTTCAATGTATAGCAAGGAATGGTCAGGTAATGCAGAAAAAAAACCCCAGCATCTCTTTCAGGGTGAAGGTGATGATGTTCTTCAGTGGTGTGTGGAAAGGCTGTGGAATTATGGAGGTCTAGAAAAATCTGCTTTGTATTACCTGATTTTGGTTTTAGAGCAGGGACCTAGAGTAGAGATATGTAATTTCTATCTTACTACCCTGCCTAGCAGTCTTAAACTGGAAACTTCACGTGCTCTGAATGCATCGCCTTTGCAGCAGAATGCAGAAAGCTGTGCTGGTCTTGTTTGTCTGTAGCAGAAAGCCAAATTTTAAATGAAACAGTATGCATAGTTACACTGATCTTTTATATTGGCAATAAAATTATTTGGCTAAGAGAAAAAATACTGTATTTCACACCAGAATCTGTCCCAGGAAAGCACAGATTGGATCAGCTTAGATCTTTAGTTTGGCTAGGGAAAAATTCTTTCATTTCAGTTGCATCTCTCCTCCATCTCTGACAGATCTATCACAGTACTGGATTTACCAGTTCAAGTTTCCAGCACTGTAGGTTCAGTTTCAAATGGAAAAGTGTGGCTGGCATGCTGGACTCTGCTACTAGAAAAATAATATTTTCAAAGCCTGCCAGCTATTTTAAAGGTCATTAAATAGCAGAATAACATCCATGACAAATTCTTCATGCAAACTGTGCTGAACTGGCTTGTAATTCATACATGAGACCAGCTACTTCATTTTATGATTTCCAGAGCAACCACCTGCAATACTGCAGTGGTTACTAAAGTTAAATTGGTTAAAATCTAAGTTGGGACTATTCCTATGTTAGCCTCAAAGGGGTAAAGGTACAGAAAAGACAGCATTGCTGGTTTGAGATGGGGGATTTTCCTTGCTAATGAGATATAGCCTGACTTAGGTGTTACTGCTTCCAAGGCTTGCAAATCTTTTGCAGTTCTCTGTTTCTCCAAAATATGCAGTTGAATGAAATGTAGATGATTTGCCCATTTCTCAGTACAAACTCCTCATCTAAAGAGAGATGGAAGTTGTTAGTGATACGTTTGCAAATTCTTGGAGGTATTTCTAAAAGCTGTTAAAAGCACAAATCACCTATATCCAGCCTTCAACATCTGTTGGGGTGAAATAAAGAAGCTGTCTGAAAAATCCACAAGCCAGGCTAAATGACACAGTAGGATTAGAGCCAATCTTGATAATAAGTCATGAAGCCAAATGTCTAAAGAGAGAAAATATTTTAACAGATACATAAGCCACTTATTCCAATAAATAATTCCCAGGATTCTAAAATCCCAGGGAAATCAATCCTAGATACAAAATACTATATTTGGGGTGGATAGAACAGTGTAACACCTCTAAATTACATTTTTCTTCACTGAATGTATATGTGCAAGACATATATATCAAGACCTAATATTACATCTTAGTAATCACCAAGAATGTAATCTGTCAGGCTATGTTTTAAAAGCTCCAGAAAACAACTCTCCACTTAGGAACCACAAGGTGCACTTTTTTGAGATGACTGAAAATACTGGAGAAACCAGGTAGGCTCAAGTATACATGGACACAAGTATTACCTGTCCTCCAGCAATGTGGTTAAAGAGCTGCTCATGAGAAATAGGTTTACTTGGTATCTCAGACTAAAGAGTGGGAGAAGCGTTAGAGAATTTCACACACACATGTTAGTTTTATAATTGCTACTTACAATCCTAAAAAATAGCTGAGCATTTAAATAGAAAAATCTGTTTGCTGTCACCATGTTTTTTTTAATGTTATTTTGAAAAAAATAATGGTCTCTGTTAATCAATGGGAATCAACTCATCTGTACAAGGACTATGGTAACAAGGTGTTTTCATCTGCATATTTTGGATTTTAAAATATAAAGTTCAAAAGAGAAAAAAAAATCCAAGTAAGTAGCCTTATTTAATTTCACAAAAGTTTAAGAAGCTGCTTTAAAACTGTCCATGCACGAACCCAGATGCACTGCTGGGTGATGTGTATAAACTGGAATTAAGAGAACTTTTATGTCAATTCATAATAAGTTCAGTGTGTTGAATGCTGCCTTGCCTCTCTCCCTGTCTGGGCCTTGACCATGCCTGAGAGTAAAACATTTCAGCCATCCTACTAGAGTCACAGGCAGCAAAATATTTTGAGAGAGAAATACATTTCCAGTATGATTTGCCTTAGAGCCAAAGGTTCTTTAGGCAAATTCTACACATTCAAATATTGAAGAAAACAAAAAGAGGCAAGCAGCTGGATTTCCATCAATACCATTTCTGAAATGAGAGTGACAGGAAAGTAATTCAGGTGTAACATTGCAAACTTTCACAGAGAACTGCAATACTTGGGACCCAGGTAGCAAGAAAAAAATCACCAGCTACCTGCTAAATGTATTTAATTATCTTTATTTATTTGTATATTTAAATATATATTCAAAATCAGGACAGCTCATGTCCCACAAAGCCCAGAGCTGGGAAAGTTCAGTGTATCTGCTCACCCCTGAGCAGCAGGGAGCTAGACAGGTACTGGATACTGTCATGATAAAATGGAGGTGAGCTGGGAAGTGGCATTTCAATACACTGCTAGAAACCTCTCTTTTCAAGCACAAAGGGGATGATGTGCTCTATCTCCCAAAGGCACGTCCACAGAAATAGATCCTAAAACCAAAATCTCAAAGTGCCTGTGAATTGTTGTGCAAAGGCAGATTCAAAGATGCTCTATTACATAAGCCGGAATTTGTATAATAAGACAATCTTATTTATGCTCGACTCAGTGTTAATATTTTTCCCCCTTCTTTCTTCCTTTGTTAAAAATTTAGTTTTTCCATCTTTCAAAAGAGAAGTGATCTATTTTCTGTCTTCATGTTTTTCAAAACTAATTCAATACTGCTCTTCCAGTTGGCTGGAGACAGTGTGAGATTATTACAGAAAGGAAGAATCACTAAAAACCCTCTTGACTGATCAACCCAGACTGACAGGGTATAATTACAGACACATCGTAGACATAAGGCACAATCTTAAAATTAACTTCAGAATTTAACTTGTTCTACTCTTGCATCTCAGCAGCATTTTAAATGATGGCTTTTATTTATATGCAGACACGCTCAGAGTATGAAAGGCTACTTCTTTTAAAGCTTGGTGTCTGCTTGCAGCTGTAAATCGTTCTTGTACACAAAATCGTTTTGCTGACATTTAATACCCACACTGCAGGTCTGCAGCAGCTTACAAGGCTGAGGGCATAGAGCTGCCCCCTCCCTGGGGTCACACTGTACCCACAATGTTCCAGTGCCCACCCCCTCCCTCAATTACAGACAGCCTGCAGCCCCAAGAGCAAGAACACACCATCAATCCCCCCACACCATTCCCTAGAGCATCCATCTACTCCTTCCCCTCCTCAACGCAATACTATCACCTCTCCCACAGTCAGCCTCTTTCCAGACCTGGATAGGCAAAAGTACAGACAAGAACTATGGAAAGGCGATGTTCTTGAGAGGCCAAGGGAGGATCCCTCCCACCCTGTGTCACCAGACCCCAACAGTCCCTTCACTTTCCCAGAAAACATCTAACCTGTCTCCAACTACCAGTTAAAGTCTGAAAGATTGGCTCAGATTGTTCAGGATTTGCCTTCACTGGTGCACTTAGTGGTATGAAATCTCTGCTTCCAACAATGGGATAGTGCTTTGGCAGGACCTGCAGGACCTCTTGAAAAGATGGCTACTTTAGAATTTTAGGATATTGAGGTAAATAGAGAAGTCTCTTCCATCATAATAAACTATATTTTGAAAATATGGCTCAAAGTTAGCCATGTTCAACCATGAGCATTTTAACATAAGAGCTTTACAGCACTGAGCAGGGTGGGCATTCACCAACCCTTCCACAGGTTCTCCAACACCATCGGAGAAGAGGTTTGCTCTCTTTAGTCCTCACAGTGGATGTCACACTGATACACACATTTCTTCACGTGTTTCAGTTTCTGCTTCTGGTCTTCTGCCTTTGCTAACTCCCAAAGGCTACTATTCTTACACCTCTAATTGCAAGCAGAGATGTCTTGGGCAATGAAACAAGCATTGGGCTTCTGCTGCCCATATCACTTGCAGAGTTTAATTAAGGGAAGAGGTGGCGAAGCTTTAAGAGCCAAGATCTAGAGCAGAAAAAATAGCAGTGATGTCTGCTTTAAAATACATGTAGCCTTTCTCCTTCTGTAGTCCCATCTCTGAAATTCTTATTTCAACCTCTCATTACCACCCAGTGTCTGCCACTTCCCACACTACTCACAGCACCAGCAGTATATAACACATGGAAAAAAGATCCTCTGTTTTAATAAAATTTCTGATATATTTCAGGTCCTGGAAGATCTGAATCACTAACTCAGTGTATTATCTTTGTGTCACTGCCACTACTCCTACCATGGCAAATTTCACTTGGCATGTCTAGGCATTAAGAATTAATGGGATTTTTTTCTTTCCCCATGCACAGTAAGTTATCTAAGCATGCAGCTCTTATTCTAGGATGAGAGATGGGGAAGGAGGGGCAGGAGCAAATGTTCATGTCACAAAGACAAAACAGTGTCAGCTATGGCTAGTGGACATTTCATGTACTAGATGCTGTCTGCCTCCAGTAAGTAGTATCTCATAATATCAAAGCAAGTTGGAAGGAAATCTTCCTTTCTTTCCCTGTCTTTTCCCCCCACCCCAGAACAGCTTTTGTTCTTGACTTTCCTGCTTGTTTTTAGGGCAAGTTGCTAGCCTTTGCAGCTGCCTTACTAAATCTTAAGAATAGAAGTTCAGGTAGCAGCCTGATTGTGGAACCAGCCTGAAAGGCTTAGGTAGTCCCCAGGATCTTAGAAGACAACTCAGAGATTTAGTTAGAGATTTAGTCCTCACCATACAAGCATTCATCTGTGGAAACACCAGCATCAATCCAGAAGCCATCAACTCAAGCTACAGTACATTTACAGCTAAAATTTTCAAATAAAGACAATTAATGAACAAATAAACAAAGGAGTAGAAGGCAATGCCAACTCCAAACATTAAAAAAAAAAAAAGAAAAAAAAAAAAAGTCTGTTCTGCAGAATGAGTTGGATTTTTTTTCAGACTTCTGCAGTAGGCTGCATTCAGGTTCTCCAGGTGTTTACCACTCCTTAAGGCACTCATAGCTTAAGGAGGAGATACAAAAGCCTCATATGGCCAGATGTGCTAGCTTTTAAAGAAGTCAGCACACAGGTCAGCAAGAACTTGGATAAGGGACATATCAGCTGTCTGAAATCTGTCCTCCCCTCATGAAAAATGCAGGAGGAAGGAGATAGTTTCTTCTTTCCACAGATGGGAGCACTCCTTTCCACCCACTCTTCCCAACAGCTTGTATTGAAAAGTGGTTAGTCATAGCAGGACACAGACACGTTTGTGCCTGGATGATGAAACTCAGATGATAACAAGAACATGTTCTCGTCTACAGGCCAGGAGACAACCACGTGGTTCCCTTGTAAGCCAGATTTTATAATTCCTTTGTGCCAGGGAGAGCAAGTCACTTTTGTTTAGCCTTAGTCAGCATTTGGGCAAATACACTGGTTTTACTTCCCATAGTGAACAAACTTCTAGATGCTTTTCCTCCAAGTTTCCTTCTTTGTACAGGCTTCTATTTGCTCACAGGATAACAAATCACTCACACACACACAGAGTTGTTGGCCATGACATCTACAGAAAATGAATCAGAATCAGGACCAAGGGCTGTGGACATGGATGAAGCAAATGCAGAAAGTCAATTACTCCAGCAGGGGCATGTACCTGGCAAGGAGAAAACCCTCACCCTGAGGTCTGGCCCCTTGAAACAGGTGACATTGTCAATATTCATTTGCAATTCAGTGAGTAGTAGCTCTTCATCTCAATTTGAATAAGACAAACTGGTCTAAATATACTTACTTGTCTGGTTATGATTCTGCTCTGAAAATGCTGTCCTCACTTTGAGAAGACATGCACTACACAGTGGTAAGAAGTTGTGTTCCCTGCATTTGTCAAGACACCATACAGGCAGGGTAGGAAAAACCATAGTGAGCCTTTCTGAGGGTGCAGTTACTGATTTTGTTCATGTCTTCATGCTCAAATAGTGAGGAAACAAGCAATTTGCTGAGCCTTAGCCATTATTAATCCAGAAAACTTGGATGCAACTGTCAGCTCATCATCATAAGGCTGAGCTATAAAAACAATGTCCCCTTTATCCTGCCCTGGGACATTGTGGATGCTGCAGTGATAGGTGGTGGCTCTGTGACACGGGGGTTCTGGCATTCCCCAAGTGCAGCCCAGCCCTCCACCCACTCTTCCAGCCAGTACCCTTCCAAGGAAGGCCTTTATGGTCCTGGGGCAGTCCCTCTGCCCAGGAGGCTGTTCCTACCCTTGGTTCCATACACTGGACACAGCTGAAAACAGCTGGGAATGGTAGTGAGATGAAATTACTGACAGGGTTATTCAGAAACATAACAGAAACTATAAAAAAATCAATCCTCTAACACACGCTTGGTAATTACTTGCATGCAAAATTGGTGCAATGTGTGCAGAAAGCTGTAGATGCAGCACTTAGGGACATGGATGAATGGTGGAGGTGGCAGTGTTAGGTTAACAGTTGGATTCTATGATCATAGATGTCTTTTCCAATTCAAATGATTCTATAAAACTAATTTCCATATGCAGCTGACTCATCAATCAGTGTCAGGACCTGAACACATTTTTCCCCTCTCAAAGTATACTGTTGTGCTCAACATCTTAATGAGTATGAAACTGGCAACAAGATATTTACTTTGATCAAGGTGTTTATTGCATCTCAGAGGGCACACATGCACTGGGGTTTTTTGTTTTCTGGGGTTTTTGTTTGGGATTTTTTTAAACTGAAATACAAAGAAAAGCCATTTTGAAATTAACTTTTTATAGAACTTTCCCATTACAGTGTATGTTATCCCCACAGCAAATTCAGATACAACCACTTTTAATGGTACCATACATTGATTAAATAGTTCATTTGAAAGACTTTAGGTGAATATCTTTCCAACCCAATATGCTTTTACAGAGAACTGCCAAGCCACTTGTAACACTGATCAACAGTGACCTCATTGAAGAGTCAAGATCTTACACCAAGCCATCAGCAGAAACAGTATGAGAACAAATAAAAATTAAAGAAACACAGTATGTACAGTAAAGGGCATGGATCTCTGGATCAGAATTAAATCTAATCACCAATAGTACAAAAGCTACTCACAGCGCATTCGGGGCATGAGAAAACACTATCCTAAGGCATACACAGGTAAGCACTAAATTAAGAGATGTACGGAAGAACTGAACAGAGATGAGGAACATCACTTGTAATGTTTTGACTACAGATATACCAAAAAGTGCTCTCGTATTTGAAATCCCTTAATGCCAGCACAACTATGGTTGCTTTTTCCCAACTACATGGAGAGAAACTGACCCTTTACTTATTTTCAGTGCATTTAGCAAGAACTGAAAAATATGCCAATTATAAATGCAAAAACTTAAACAATTAAAATAGGTTTAAAAATAAAACCAGCAATAAATATGGTATTCTCTCAGATATGATTTTTCATTCTTGGTAAATCATTGAAAAAGTATTTGTTATGGAAGTTTTCCTTTATATTACTTTAAATTATTTTAACATATACAGTGCCACAAAAATAAAACATTTTTTTTCACGACAATTGAGATTCCTGTGACTGGAAAAAAAAGTATTCTGCACAATTTTGTAAGTATTTTCTTTACTATCTGGTATTATCACACTATATTTTGTAACAGATAAAGGAGAAATTGAGTCCTAGGGAAACTTTGGGTGTCCTCAAAAAGTTATATACATTGAAACCTTCAAAAACCACAGACATTGCTCCAAATGGCTCACCAAACAACAGCTGCATAATCTGCCCCCGTGGGATAGGTTCAGAAAAGCACTAGAAGGCATCAGAAACATACATCCATTGTTTAAATTGTAAAACACAAATAACCCAAGTACACAAATTTCGAGAGAGTAGGGATAACAGCTAAGGTAGTACACATTCCTAATGTTCACTTTCACAGCTGTGCTACACATTTCAGGAGGAAGAGAAAGTCTGAGTAAGCACTGGGTTTAGTACTGGTGGCTCACTGAGAAACTCTGAGCATCCATTTGTAGACTCCAAACTCACATTTTTAGCATCCAGTCAGAAAAACCGCAGCTGTGAATATAGAAAAGTATTAGATGAAAACTGATATAATGAGTTAGAAAAGCACGTTCAACAAAGAGCACCAAATCTGCTCATCTCTTCACACCCCAAAGGATTTGCTATCAGAGTCTAGTGAAGTAGCAGTCTTCCCAAAGCCAGTTATGAATCTCTCCATTATGAATTCTCCATTACAAGTTGAAAGCAGTGAGTCCCAGCAGTGAAGGTGTATCTCCATTCCTGGCTGTCTCTGCCAAATGCCAGGTACACCTCCATGGGGCTGGAATTTGGAGAAGGGTGAAGTAGAACTGGGAGATGCCTGCTAAGAGCAGCCTGAATCACTGCTGCCAGCTCCACTGCAGAGTGGGCTCAGAACAAATTTTAGAATTGAGCTCTAGGAAGGAAGAAAAGTGACTCATGAAGAAGGCTCTAAAGTTATGTAATGATTGTCCTCTCCTCACCTTATTCTAGTCCTAATTATAAAATGCATACCTTATTTCTGCATTATTATTTTTAAATGGCTTAAGTGTTTAATTCAATTTTATATTCCTACTTGGCCCTTCAGAATTATCAGAATAATGTTTTGGCCTTTATTTCCTTCCATTATGCAATACTGTTTTTTTGCTCCTCCTCTCCTTTTCTTTGCATTTACTCCTCTGTTCTTCCCCATTGTTGCTCAACAGAGCACTGCTCAGGACTTCATGGCCTTAGCATTCAGAAAAGCAGTGCCTTGAAAAATTGTATGGCAGGGGAGAACATTAGCTGGCAGCAGTAAAGAGCTGCAAACAATTTTCCTTGATGACAAGAATACTTAAGTTTTTCCCCTTTCGATATCTTCACACTTATGATACCAAATCATGTGGTATCATGGTTTCAACACCCACAAGACTGGAACAAGCCTCTTTGGCACCATTTCCCCCCAACTATTTGTACCCTGCTATCATTCTATGTGTTTCAGTAATAATTTCAAGAAAAAAAACAAACATGAATGCTTGGACCAAATGGAAACAAGGTAAAAATGGAAGTTACACATTGAAGACAGTGGGTTTTTTTCTGACAAAAGCAAGTGTCAGAAAAAGTTATCTGTGAGTCAAGCTTTCAGGCTAAAGTTAAGAGTGTGGACAAAGAATTTGGCTTTCATTACAGTGTATGTTCCTAGCTCTGCAGCTGCGCTTTTATCTGTCACATTCAACCTAAACAACATCAGTGTGCCAGACATATACCACAGTGTGACATGCTCGAGCAGGCAGCCACAGAATACCTTCTCGTTTACAAGAAATCCTTGATGTTAAGATCCGCTAATGGGTCCTTTGTTGGAGGTTTCTTGGGGCTCTGAGTAGCAGGAGTTGGGCTTGGAGAAAGCTGACAGATGCCAGCCAGGAAGGCAGGAAAAAAACAAAGCAGACAAGAATACACAAGCATTAGATAGACATAGGCAGTTCTCACACAAGCACATTGCAAGCATAGAAAGTTCTCATTTGCCTGCAAATTCAGCATGGTGCCATTTTGCTCAAGCATTGTTTGGATTCCATCCTTACTACAGGGTTAACAATGTTTGGCAGGTTTAATGGATAGGGCTATAGACACTGCAGATCCTAATTAGCACAGCTCCAGATGATTCCCTCCCTGTAAGGCAGAATGGCATTAGGATTTTCAATCCAGACAGAAGACAGACAATTTTTAGATGTTAAAAACCAAGGTTCAGAGCAAGCAGAGTGCACCCTGAAGGGTACGACTGAAAATCCCTGTGACTGGCATGACTAGATCATTCTAGGATTCTCCTCTGATAGGTATAAAAATTGTCAGTTATTCCACGGAAAATGTATGCTTTGAAGTTCGATGAAGTTCAACACTTCTGACTACAGTGGTCAAATGATTCTCCCATTCTGTCCTTACTCCTCTCCATTCTCACTCAGGGCACAAGAGGTATTTCATTGCAGCCCTGCCACTTTCATGACCACTCCTTAAGAAAAAATTTTCTATGTCCCATCGTAATATTCTTGGTAAGTGCAAAGATAGTTTAAAGCAAGAAGAAAATTAAGACTAAGTATATTATTCACACTTAGAGCAGTTTCAAGTTCTCTCCATTTCTACACAGAAAACCTTGACAAGCTTCATTGGGAATGTAGTTTCCTACTCAAAAAGTGTGGTTTCATATATGTTGATTGCTTAGTATTTGCAAAACAAGGGAGGTAGACTGGTTTCCAGGGTTACTGCTGAGATTTTATAGCTGCAGCATCAACTTCCATCTTCCTCCCTACTTGAAAGGCAGATGGACTTCTGACTCACAAAAAGCAAAATACTACAGCCAAATAATTTCTTGCCTCTCCTCTGGAAAGGCCTTTCCTTTTCAGTGCTATTACAAACCAAACTCTATTTGAAGTAATAGCCTGGGACAGGTGTTATGGTTTATGCTGTATCACCTGCTGAGTGTAGCTATAGTAAATTTTGGTAGGCTGTGAACAGAATAGCAATGCCTCTGAGTTCCACTTGGAGCTTTATTCAAATACTCTCCAAAACCAGATCTTGGATGTAGTTAGCTGTAGGAGACTTTTCAGACCTGTTCCATTGGTCTCATACAAGGCAACTGAAAAAAGAAATCAAGGTGATTCATGTGATCTGCTGCAAGGCAGGCAGCTGATCCTTTACGACATCTCATTCACAGGCCCAGAGCTAGAGTTCAGCTGAGCTAATGCACATACACAAGCTACTTTCTAGAGACATGGAGAGCAATTAAACATTCGTGTAGCAGTAATTAATGCTCACCTGTACACCAGGGCCAGCGGCGGCTCCGAACGGGGGCCTCATCATGGGCTGCCCATACATCACTGGCTGCTGGGGCATCATGGGCACACCTGCACCTGCTGGGGGCTGCAAATCAGCAAAAAAACCGAGTCAGCAGGGGCTGGGTGAGGCAAGGAGGGAGGGGTAGCAAAAGAGACTCACCATCCCAAATGCTGCTCCTGGCTGTGGGACAGGTGGAGTACCTCCTGCGGCAGGAACTGCACTCGCTGGAGGCACAGCTCCCGCCTAAAAAAATAAATTTTAAAATATGCAAAAAAAGAGCAAAAATCTAACAGCAGCCATCTGGAAAGCACACAGAGTTTCCAGAATTCTCAAAGCTGTTCTGGAAAGTAGAACTGTTATGCAGCACATATGCAGCCTCAAAACCACAATGCTTCAAAGAATGAGAGAGCTGAATGGGTCCTTATGCTCAGCTTGTTTCTTCCTAAGAAAGCAATGGTGACACACTCCATTCTCTCCATGAAGAGCCATTTACTGACTAGAACTCAGAATAGGCCCAAGAAAAAACACAGTTTCCTTCTCCTTCTACATAGTGCAAAAAAGCATCCCAATTTCATAACAGCTAACACACTATGGCACATATTGTAGCACTGTATTTTTGTAAAAGCTTAAGCAGATTGTAAAGCTGCTATAATTAGTTTACAATGAAGAAAATAATTATGCACCAAGATTCATTGAAGTTAAAGGAGAAGTTCACACACTTAAACTACAATCAGAACCATTACATACAGTAATGGACTAAGAAGAGTTCAGTTTATCTTGCTATGATTTTCATTCATATGCTTGACTTGCTATGATTTTCATTCAAATAATAATAGGCAAAAAAAAGGTTATCTTCCACAAGAATTCAGGAAGAGAGAACTGTTAGTTTAGTAGTCTGATTGGATATACAGCCCAAGAGCACCTTTAAAAAGGCCACCCCATCTCCCTTATCTAGCACAGCCTACACATCATCCCTTTTGGCTCCCTTCTCTGTAACTTCCCATGCAGAGTCTCCTTATAGCCTTGAAGGCATCTAAACCTTTTCTTTACACACACACACACACACACACACACACACACATATATATATATATATATACACAATCCATATTATTACCAACTCTGAAGAGAGGCAGAAAGCATTCAAGAAACGGATGTAAAAATGGCAGTATGGATGGATTTCATTACTGCTTTTGTATGGCCTAAGTACACAGGCACAATTTCTCAAGCTATTACAGGAGCTATATGGTTGTGCCTGTGCCTCCACATCCTTACCACCCACCTTGAGCCAGTAACATCCCACAACACTTGGAGAGCAGCTCCTTCTTACAGTTCAAAGGAGAGTGTGTCTCTGGAGATATACTGGAACTACGCACAGCACAGTCCACTCCCACAAATGCTGTATTTTAGTGCCCTTAGTTGATCCTCGCTTCCAGACTAAAATATGCCAGTTTCTTAAGAAGCTGGAGACAAGTCAAAATAACCTGTCCCAGATTCATTAATCAAAACCACTACATTTTCTGCCTAATTTATCAACTCTATTCCAGTCTGAAAGTTTTGTGGGGAGCATTTCAGTTAAAAACTGTACTGTGCTAACAGAGTCCCCAGACTGAAACCAAACTCAGGTATGTAAAGAAAGAAATTAAACTACACAGGTTAATGATATCACATGCAGTGATCTGACTGCTTTTACAGGAACACATTTTAGCTTAACATCCAGCAGATGTCAAGAAAATGGCCATACAGACTGAACCTACTTTTGCCCTTAAGCAGTAGGTCATTCAAGAGAATGGGCTTTGATTTGATTCTGCTGATTTTAATCCTGGAATAGAAAGGTCACAAGGGAAGAAGGGACCAAAACTTAAGTGGTTCAACACTGACATGAGAAATGAGAATGAGAAAAAGCTTCATTTTTGTCTTCATATTTATTTTGCCTGCAGACTTGGGTTTCTTTGGATTCAAAAAGTACCTAAGTGCATGATTTTTAAGAAATATATACAACACATGTTTCATGAAATGCTATCTAAACTACCCAGCTTCCAGAAAGACTAGTTACCTATCAGATGGTGAAATCACTACAAGATCAGGCTGATGCTGCAGAAGCTTGAAGTTTCAGGCTGTACAAGTCATCAGGTAATTCACATCCAAGTAAAGCAGTAAAGAGATAATTTTCAAGCTTAAAGCACAGAAATGGTTATACCTACTGCCATATTCAACCCATTGGCTGAGAATTGTCTGTTGGACAGACAGTCCAACAGGAGCCATGTTAGAAGCTTCTAGTTTTAAGCCAGCAGTAGTAACTGTAGCGCAGGTGAGGCGCTGTTAGTATCTTCAAGTTTAGTAAGTGCAATAAGAGATCAAAAAAAAAAAAATCACTTACACTGTACAGTATTGCCCAGCCTTTCTATCAAGAAAAAAAGTTGACGTTACAACTAACACATTAAGTGAAGTACAGAGAATTCTTGTATCTTCTATAACGTTATAGAACATGCTCAGTCATATTAACACCTGGCTGTGGCAGCAAGGAACTGAACTGGTCAGAGTTCAGAGTTCTTTCTTTCCTTTTGCCAACCCAACCTCTTCAAATGGAGGCTGCTTTAAGTCTTGTGAAACCTTTGATGAGATCAGCTATTATCCCTCTTCAGAATACTTTTGTAGCTCACTCATGATCAAGTTGCTCTGGTGCCAAGTTTAGATTTTTAGCTCAATTTAATCCTCTTCTCTCAAAATTAGTGCCTTCTGATACTTTTTACAGGGTAATCTTACCTTTTCCAACTGCTTTACCCTGCTAAATAAGCTACCCACTCCTGGTCTAACATCAGATACCTGATGAGTATGAATACTGTGTAGTCTTTTGATCTACTTCACTTAGTAACACTGGAGAAAACCCTATTTATTTTCTCTCCTTATAGTACATCAGCTTTGGATCAATAGTGTTTTGTTTTGGGCACTTGACCTGGGCTTCATCCTGGCCAGACCTACACTTGGAAATGCCCACAGGTACTAAATGTACAGGTAGAGCAATATCTTGATACATATGCTAGTGTATTTTTCATTTACTACTCAATGGTTTATTTATACCAGCTGTATATCTGTTCTTAAAAAATGTGACTTGAAATACTCATACATTTACACAGAAGCAAACTTTTTAGCCTCAGCAGAGTGGAGCAGTCCCTACAGGTATGCTTGCACAGTCTCATCAAATACTGGAAGTCCAGCACCAGTGTTATCTATGGATTAAGCACCTACCATTGGACCACCTGGGACACCACCAGTTGACCATGTTGCAGGTGCTACTTTTGGCTGCCAGTTCGCTCCTCCTGTTAACTTCTTCTCTCCAGCATTCCACTGAAGGTCTCCCCTAACAGAGAGGGAGAGAGGCAGGCTATTATAAGCATACTTCCACAGTGAAAATGAAAACCAGCTACAGCATACATTAGCATTAGACGTGCAGCTACATTAGCTTATGGTGTATGCAATTATTAACAGAAAGATATACTTTTAGTGACACTCAGTTTCAAGGGCTGTTAGCAGTAGACACCAGAACACTCTAAGCTGAAGTCAGTTACATGGTTATGGCCTTTGTGGTGAGAATTAAAGAGAAGTTTTACTTAGTATTGACTGAAGGTAACATATTGCATATACCCTTGCAAAGTAGGAAGAGGGACTGCTACTGCCTGTTCTACTGGGGCCAGGCAGGAGAGCTGCCTGCTAAATGTCTTTGAAAGGCCATTTCAGTGCTGGAATCTTGCTCAGACAGCTGAAGAAGGAAAGCATTCAGTTCTGCAAAAAGTTGATAGATACAAAAGAAACAAATCATTCATGGAATAAAAGGGCTGTCGCAAAACCAGGTTTTGTAACAGGCTGCTCTACCCAGAATTAAATATGCCACTTGAACAAAGTAGATTACATGTTTGTACATATCCCTCCTAGTGTCTCCACAGAGGCACAACACATTTTGAAGTCTTGCAGACAGAGGAAGACTCAGGGCACAAGTAAGCAGTTAGATTAGGAAGATAAAAAATAAATGCAATGTTGTAAGTATTTCTTTTTACAAAAAAGAAGCTTATTACTGCATGGAATGAGCCTCTTTTCTATTTTGGAAGTATTTCAATGTCTAAACAGTAAGTACATCCAGCATCTGTAAAAATATAACAAAACTTGCATATTAGCATAGATTACTGAGGGGAGCTATACAGTTTATTATCTGGACTTACATACTTAGTTTATTATCTGTTCATTTTAAGCTGTTTGGAAATCAGCTATCCAACATGAAGACCGTAATTTACAGGAAAAAATAACACTCAAATTACAGACAGCAATTTCATAAGCTGTATCAGGAACATTGAATCTTAATTATTCAGTGAACCTGTATAGAATAGAATACTTTCCTCGGAACTTTTCTGGATTGGGAGGTTGGGGCTTATAACCAATTAGTTGTTTCTTAATAAACACTGAAATAGATGTAGTGTCACACAGCGGAGTAGAAAATTTCCTTTTATCTTTAAGCAAAGTTGAACTTACTTTTTAGAAGTAGTACCAGAAATTCCAAGATCTGAAAATTGTAAGAAAAAAAGGAAATAAAAAAGAAACCACATGTTCAGTAAATTGAAGCATGCCAAAGCAACAGCTTACATTTCACTGCATCTGGGCTTATAAAGACTAAAAACGTTTTGGCTGTCTTCATTTAGACAGCATCAGAGGACTGGCCACAGCTACCTACCCTTCAGGACAAACATCTGAGAAACCCTGCATATGTCTTGCACTTGAGAAAGTAATTTCTGCTTCAAAAGCAAATCAAAGTAAATATACTTAGGCCTACAAAATGCTAAGTTATTTAAGAGCACCAAACTACCACAAATGACAACACTAATTTCTATTCCTCATTACACACGTGGAAATAAAAAGCTGTACTCTACATACACATAAATGTGGACATTGCCTATAAGTTTTGCACTGTTTCATCTGCTCTGTCTTACATGGAAGCTCCAAATAGTTTCCATAATTACCCTTTGGAAGAAGTCTGAAGTTAAATTTTAAAGAGTACACTTCTCACAGGACTATTTTAAGTCCTGTAAGTCATAAATTGCTGTTTGATTTTCTCCTCCCAATTTGGATATAGCAGATGACTTGCAGAAGATGTTTAAAGGGATTAGGTCTTGCTAACTCCTAAGCACAGTATTTTCCCCCACGCCTAAGAGCCATGCCTGCATCATAAGATCAGTTACATCTTTGGTGTGGTGTGTTTACATATACTACAGGAGTATTCCTTTTATACAACTTCAGCAGGACTGCACCTTAGCCTAGGTGGGCTTCTGTTAGGTTTTTTTGGGAGGTTGCAGCTACTGATCTCTAATTACAAAGGCTCTGGCCCTTTTTCTACTACAGGAAAGAACATATTTTAGTTTAGCATTTCAAGAACATGTTTGGTAAGCTCTCTGCCTGAGACAAGGTCTGTTCTTGAGTGCACTCATCACCCCACTGCAACTCTTCCTCTCATTAAAGATGAAGTCAGCTATTTGTGTCCACCAGCTTTGCTGCTTAAACTGTCATCAGACACTTTAGACAATTTTCACTTCTCCATTTTTTACATCCATTAAGAGTCTGATGTGTCTCTGAAATATACCTGGGATGGTCACACATTACAAATCATACCTACCAAACAAATGCCATTATTTGGCTCAGATCCTGGGCTCCAAGGACAAACCCAGACTAAGTGAATCAGCTATCTGAACCAAGCCTAATTCCTGCTGACAGCTTCCCCAGTTTCCCCAGCGGGACAGGAGCTAAAATAGACAGGTATTTGGCTCCATGGAAAAGCAACATTGATGCCACATCACTTAAACCCAAAATTTGTCACTTACTGCCTACTAAGTTTGCAAGAGACGAATCAAGATCACTTCCAAGGCCTTTGCTTGCTGCTGCAGCAGGGACTGGTGCTGTGGCTGTAGGTGCTACAGGTTGACCAGAAGGAACCATAGTTGGCATAAGAAGATCACCTAAGCCATCAAACACTGGAAGTGAAAGGAAAGTGAGTTAGAACAGCAGGTGTGATCAAAAATGCACTGCCTGCTACTCTGCTGTTGCTCAACAAATACAGCACAGACAACCACATCACAAGTCTTACCGAAACACCGTTTGACATTGAGAGTAATGCCGACAAGGGCATGCACGCCATTTTACTACACACTGAATGTACAGTAATCCTCAAAAAGCTATACCAATGAAAACTAATACGAGAAGACATGCCTAAAAGGGATTTAATTGGAGCGTTGAATCTACATAGATATAGCACCACTTCCACATGACACTGTTTTTCTTACAACCATCCTTACAGAGATGTCAGATACACACACATTTGTCTGGAGATATTCATTTAAAGGTTTTTAAAATGAACATCTTGCTGCGAACACCAGTCAGAATTACTGTGGCAAAGGCAGTCTTATACCTTGACATCTCACAGCAACAGGATTGGCAGTCTCAAGATGTTACTATCACTTGCAAGCAGCAGGGAATCGGGAAAACCTATTAACATCTTATGAGATCAGAAGGAACCAGAACCATCCACACAGACAGTGCTATTCTCCTTAGTCCAGTCATCTAACTCAGAAGTTCATTTTTTAGATCCCTTGAAGTCAAACTGCTTGGTACATCTCATGCCTGAGTTCTATCTTCTGATCTGTACTTGAGGTACATGCTAATGTCAAATCAACAGGGAGGGGTAGCATGTGCACTGGCAAGCAACCAAATAACCAAGCGGCAGTACTATTTCCATCTTTTTTTTTTTGTATGGTTGTAGAACTCACCAATTTTAAGTTTGTAGCAAGGACCCAGCATGAAAAATATAGAATGGAAGAGATGCAAACAAAACGATAGCATGATAAAGTTTAAGCTTATAGTCAGGCAAAAAACTCTAGGCCAGTTTCTGTTGTGTGTACCCTCAGGTGCCATGCAGGCTCCAGAGCACCATCAGCAGCAGTGGCAAGATGACTTGCCTATATACTTGAGTTACAGAGTAGTGTTTTCCTTGTGTAATTCCTAATTCATGCTGTCAAGCACATGCAAGGATGATATATATGCTAGTTTGTTTTTTTTTTACTGACATGGTAGAATAAAAAATGGGTACAGAGCTCTTCGGCACACATCAGCCTTATCACCACCCTGAGGTTCTTCCAGTAAGAAAGAAAAAGGAGGTCACTGATATTGCTTGTACTCAGAGCCTAAATACGCTGTCATTAACTGATCTACCACACAAAACACATTAGAAGTTTCACAGGAAGAAACCCCGTGGCTCACCTGATGTATCAAATGAACTGCCAGTTGTTGGAGCTGTTGTCCCAAAAGCTGCATCAAAGTTAGGCTGTAGTAATCCAGTTTGAGCTGGAGTGACTGGGGATGGTGATGGAGAGGGAGCAATAAAAGAACCTCCAAAGCCTTAAAAAAAAACACATAAGAGAGGTAAGGACAATAGAGTCAGCTTTGTTAGACTGCTTTTACCTTGTTTTACTGCTTTTATAGAGGGCAGAGTGATAAAGACACTTCTTACTAGATCATTTTAAAATGAAGAACATTTCAGCAGCTTATGTGAGCTTCCTTATGTTTATTAGGCTTACTTCAGTTTAATGGGACCAAGAAGCCCTCATAACCCAAACCCTAGCCCACAGCAAGTCTCATGCTCACAGTTGCTAACCCTGAACAAAGAAAAACGCCCTGGGATTAGAGGTCTGCACGGTCTGTTCTTGACATGAGTTTGTCATGGAATAATGTAGGTTGGAAGGGATCTCTGGAGGTCAGCCAGCCACACACCCTGTTTAAAGTCAGTCTAATCAAATCAGGTTGCCCAGACATTTGCCTTGGCACCTCCGAGAGGAGATTTTACCGGCTCTCTGGGTGGCCTATTGTCATATCAGACCATTACAGTATTTAATGAGTTTCCAACATACATTGCCTTTTTTTAACTATTTTTGTCCACCTCCAAGAAGAACCTGGCTAGTCTCCTCAGCATACCCCATGAGTTTAGACATCTATAAGGATTTCCTTTGGCCTTCTCAAGGCTGAATGAGCCCAGTTCAGCCTCTCTGCATATGTCATATGCACAAGTCACCATCTCTGTGGCTCTCCACTGAACTCACTCCGGTATGCCTTAATCCACATAAAGAGATTCTCTAATACATTCCAGACTACCCATGCCCAGCTGCATTCCCTATCTCCCTTCCTGCACATACTAAGGTGGTTCCAGTCGCCCTAGTGCCAAAGCTTGTGATAGTGATGCTTTCTCCAGTTGCCTAAAAAAGGCTTCCTCCACTTGCCTCTTCTTGAAGAGGTGATCTGCAGCAGACACCTGCTAAAACATGACTGATGCTAGATCACCCCCTGCCCAAGGCAAAGCTCCATGCATTCAACTATCTGCACAAAAGTACTAATCTCCACAGAATCAGACCAGAAGCAGGTTGACCAGATCCAGGGAAGACAAAGGTAGTTCTCTGCAGCAATTCCTAAAGCACAGAGCCATCTAAAGAGCCTGTCTTTCCACTTCCTGAGTGAGAACAAGGAGCCTGGCAGAAGGGTGTGATCCAATATCCATTAATAAGATTCTGTTTAGAAAGTTCTGTAACCTTTTGCCAAGTCCCATAAAGTGCCTGTTTTTCCAGCTACAGAAGAGAGGACTCCCTAGCTTCTGATGAAAACCTGTAAGATGATTGATCTTATTTCTATAGCTTTTAGCCTTGCATGATTTAAGAGGAATACCAGGCAGAGAAGCCATAAAAATTCTTTAACAAACCAAGTTCCTAGTTGTCTAGAGACTGCACAAGACCCTAAGAAAATCTGCAGAAACAGCAGCTGTTAGATGTGTTGACTGGACACTGTCAACTGCCTGATTTTGAGGTTGCTTTTACACACCCAAGTAAGATTTCATATAAGAACACATTATTAGCACATAAGCCAGGACACACATGCACACAGCTTAATTGGATAGAAAGACATAGAAGGGAAAATGGCTAGACTGTTGCATTTATCAGTGCAGTTCTAGTTTTGTCTCCTGAAAGGCTTGGAGTAGGAAAACATTTCTTCCAAATTTCCTAAGCAAGCCAAGAGCACAAAGTCATTTGACAGCAGAACACTTAAGACAATTATGAATAGTAAGTATACTCATAACATTATGCATATAAACACTTAATACAACCAAACACTCATAAACCATGAAGGACAAGCCTTCAGCCACCATATGAACTCCAGACACTCTTAAATTTAAAACTGGATTACACTGCAGGCTATATATCTGCCATTATCTAGAGTGAACAAATGCTTAGCAATATGCTGCAATGTTTACAGACTCCCTCTGTCTGCCAAAAAAAAAAAAAATCAAATCTACTTAGAGCACTTTGGAATGTATATTCAAAGTATAAATAAAATAAATTTTTAAAAAACATTTATTCACCCCAACTGCTTCAGGTCTGCTTGAGTATTTAGACTTCGAACATCCCTTTTATAATTCAGGTTTTGATTTAATGCAGCTCATCACATTCAGAGAGCACATTGCTGAAGTTTAAAGCCATCTGGAGCACAATTGCATTTAAGCTTAGTTATGGATAACAACATAAAATATTTTATATTGTAATGTTTGCATAAGCAGAATTAGCTGCTGTCCAACAATCTCGCTGCACCCAGTCTCCTGATAACATACGTAACTGCAAAAGACTGTCGTGTTCCAGAATCTGTTAGTTAAAACCTGATATATGGCCTTACATAAGCCATACACAAACTAATACAAAGACGTGTTGAAGCAATATGAAAAAAAAAAAGGCAGTATTTACCTTAAAACCTAAAGCTGTCTGTCCTCAAGCTTCAGCATGCATTTACACATTATGTCCCAATTTAAGAATCTGGCTGCTGATTGAGAATGCATGTATACCTTATTATCTAAACAATTTCTTCCTTCCTGTGGCACAACTAGACAATGTCCACACTCCAAGCTGTTACTTGAAACTGCAGTGATCACTACCCACCAATTGTACAAACTGCTGGTTTTGGCTGGGGTAGCACTAATTTAAATCATGACACAAATTCTGCTTTCAGAAACATGAGAGAATTTAAGACAACTCTTCTACAAACCAGAAGTGCATGTGTTGGGATTTTGCTCTCTACAAACTTCAGACTGGAATGGGGATGAGTCACAGCTGTTTAGCACAATCACTGTAGCCACTACAATATATGGTACAGCACGAATTTTGGAGAATAGTACACACAGAATTCAGCTGAAGCTGCTTTTCCACAGAGTGCAGACTGAAATAACACAGTTATCCAACCTTTGATATAGGGTGTGATAGTGATGCCACATTCAGCACAAGCAGAGACCTCATCTCACCCAGTATAAGGAGAGGGTCTCTATCACTTCCTAGCTCTTGTGCTCAGAAAAGCATGCTTTCATCATCCCACCCTCCTTGCCTAAATGCAAGACTGCTATCAAGTCAGTCATTCAAGCTAAGTGTTCAACCTACCCCAATTAAAGCAACCAAACTGAATGAACTCAAAGTTTAATTAGCAGTAAAGAACAAGAAGTGTAGCCTGAAATATTTCTAACTTTAGTACTGCTACACACAGTCAAAGAAACTTTATGCAGACACTCATACTCGGTGAACAGTACAGAAAAATAAGGTTGTGTGGGAGGTAGAAAAGCAAAGAACATGGAAAGAAGATAATCTTGAAAGTTAGCTTGTACTTCAGTATACTGCCTCCATTATAAATCACTCTAGTTAGAATTAAAACACCTAAAATACTATGAAATCTTGTGAGTAAGTATTTTATTTCACTATCTACACCCAAGGAACATAAAAGATTTCAAACACCATTTCTTAGTATTGCTCTAAAGCAACAAGTTTTCAGAAGATCTTTATTACCAGCAAGTAGGTCTGCAGAAGCTGAGGAACTAGAAGCAGCCTGGGTTGTGGGCTGGGGTTCAGAAGCACTACTTCCAAAAGCATCTAAAGGGAATTCCAGAAAGCATAAAAAAAAAGTGAGGAGTTCAATATTTAATACATAAATTCATCACTTATTGTAAACAAAAGATGACAAAATAACAATTTCATACATCAGAAGAAGAAAATTAAACTGCTTGGCCATCCTTATTGCAGAGCAGTACCATGGATGCAAAGTTCAGGTGGAAAAAAGGATGTACAACAAACCACTACTTGAAAAAAAAAATCTTTTACTTGGGCCTCTTCTCAGATACAAACCACAGCATTCAAGACAACAGGGTTTTGGAGATTAATGCATTAGCTGAAAGTCTGGAGTAATTCCAGCCAGAAGCCAGTGGCTCACATGAAATCTTTTTAGAGGAATATCTCACTAATGTCTGAAATTCACCGCTTCTAAGCACCATTTCTGTTCTTCAACATGCTTAAAGTTGGTTGTGCCCATCCTAATTTCCACCTTGTCAAATCCTGTGATTCAGATATATCCAGTTTGAGACAAGTCACCCTGAAAAGTTCAGCTGCTTTGAGAAACGGAACAGAGAGTAAACAGCATGACTATGGAGATTAGCAAAGAAAAAGGACAGAGCAGAATTTCACTGGACATCTGAGGAAGAGCCACACATGCACTGACTGGGGACAGAATGGCAAGTGTCATGACAACATAAAGACCACACCAACAGCTTATTTGCAGTTCATTATGGTGCAATTTTAAGAACCAGACATGCCAGACTCAGCCCTAAGGCCACACAGAAAAGTTGTGAGAAGGGGAAACCCGCAGCTTTAGCAAAGCGCAGAGGTAATTGAAATGAAGTGATTCAACTCTGAAGTGGTGAGGAAACAAAAATACCCACCACCAAATAGGTCAATCACACCTGAAGAATCCACCTTTGCTGGAGAGGCAGTGGGTAGAGGAGAGGGGGCTGCAAATGCATCCACTGCAGTAAGCATAGGATAAATAATATTTAGTATCAGCAAGGCAACAATGATAGCTAAATATTTCAAAGCCACATGGGCTCCAACAGTTAGAATTACAGGTTTGGTAAATTCAGGTAATAGTCTCCAGAACTGCAAACAGAAAGTGTTACATTTCTCACACAGCAACTGAAAACCACAGTACTTCAAAGAAAACATGGCTTATTAAGCATTTTCTTATGCTTAGAGGAGGATTTCCTCTCTCAACAACCACATCACTTACTTCCTGAACTTCAGAGTCAGCCACTTCATGATTTGCATCTTCAGCAAGTGCACATCTTGTGACCAAAGCAGCAAACCCAAAACTTAATATTTCTTGATATTTCAGTTTAAATACGTAAACTGGCAGTAAGTTGTTTTCTTTTTTTCTTTTCTTTCTTTCTTTTTTTTTTTTTAAACTTTTGGAAAAAAATCCAAACCCAGGAAGTCTGTGGAATGGCCTGTGAAAACAAGCACTCACCAGATAAAAGATCACCAGTCAGAGAACTCTCAGGCACAGGAGAAGTTGCAGGTTGTGGAGATGAGAATGTATCTTCCAGAAATGAAAGAAAAAACGAGAAGTAAGTATCACTGAAATCAGTTTAAACCATTGCACAGCCTCAAAGCAGCAGAGTATCGGAAGAATTCTCTCTTTACCTGTACCAAAGAGATCTATGCTAGGAGTAGCATCTGGTTTAGGTGCTGCAGGTGCATCAGGAGCAGATTCAAATAAATCTAAGGCCAAGAACACAACACATCTTAACTCATTTTTGAAAGGCAGGACTGAACACAGAAGTTTCCAATTTTGCACATCATATTTGAAATTAATAGGCTCTCTGGTTTGAAAGCCTAGCACACAACACGCATGCAACAATGAATTGTTCATTTGGTACTCCTGACAAGATCAATCCACCAGAATCAAAGAGTTAAAAACAAAATTACCACCAAATATATCTAGAGCAGGAGGAGCGGAGGTGGTGGCGGTAGCAGAAGTGGTGGCAGTAGTGGTGGTAGTGGCAGTAGCTGTAGTAGCAGTAGCAGCAGCAGCAACAGCAGCAGCTGGAGAAGGAGTTGTTGCAGGAACTGGAGTGGCTGCACTAGTTGTAGGGGTAACTACAGGAACAGCAGTCTCTGTTGGCTTCATAGCAAAGAGGTCCAGCTCAGGAGCAGCCTCTGCACTACCTTCGGATGGGGCAAAGGGGTCTTGTAAAAAGGAGAGGGGAAATATATGTGTATGCATACTTAGGATCACTGAGGGAGGAAGTCAAGAACAAAGCAACTATAGGCAATGCACATACTGCAAATACACACACATACACTGAGGAGGTCGCTCTAACATCTAGCTTACTTATCCAGACATGTTACTTAAGTTTTTCTAAAATAAAGACTGTCTGAAAGGCTGAGCAGTCTACGTACTAGAGGGGAGAACTTTCAAAGGCTCCTTGACAAGGCCAAAAAACCAAATATGACGTAGGACTATCCAGGCTACTGCTTACAACTCAGCACTGACAGAACTGTTCATTAGCACTACCAAATAAACACGAAGTCACTGGGACTCAGAAACAGGCAGTTTCATTAAGCATGCTCTTCAGTGTAAGGTTTGTTTTTACCAATTGCAAACATTATGAAATTTTAAAAAAACACACTGCCATGTAGTTTAAACAAACAAACAAAAAAAACCCCAGCAAAACAAGAGACTATCTAATGACATAAAACCCACCATTTCCTGAACATGCATCAAGAGCTGCTGCTACAGGGGTTGGGGTAGCTGGTGCTGCTGCCCCTTCAGCTGCTGCAGGGGCTTCCCCAGGAGAAGCTGCAAAGGCATCTTGGGTGCAGTTTAAGAACAGAAATTAAAAAAAAAAAAAGAATAAAGAGAAGAAAAATATAGTAAAATAACCAAGTTAAATTGCATAGGTAGATCCCCTTATACAACATGAATGTAATTACTCCAACAGCAAGACAACTCATGCAGAGCAAAACACTTTGTCTCTCCCCCAACCCCACACAAGCAGGTTGTAGACAGGGTTTGCAGATGGAGCTTCTTGGGTTGCCCACAATAAGCACAGTGAGTGTAAAAGAAGGCATTATTCTCATTGTATAAGGGTTCAGAGCAGCATGCTCACATACTACCCAAAATTAACTAATTAATGAAAATAACTTAAGAGCAGATATTAACAACTTGCATGCTCAAAGCCTGTATTACACATGATTAATCTGCAACTGTGACTTTACTTGCATAGTGCTTTGCACTATTATGAATAACAATTCAATTACTCTGGTAGATATCTGCATCTACCATTTGTAGTCTTTGAGCCAAGTCAGTCATGCAACATCTGAAAAACTGAACTTACTTGTTTCTTAACAGTATTCCAACTGGATCTTTCTGAAGCCATAACCTGATGCATAGGTTATATTTACTCAGCTTGCTTCAAACAGATCAAGATTGCTCATCTTAACCAATGGTTGGCGAGCCATAACCTGTCTGTCCTTTCAGGATCACTTCTAGGCCAACCAGCCAAGTTAGGGAAAGCAACTAGTTTGTAGTTTTGCAATGACTTGCTCATGAGGATTTTTGAAAGTTTTTGTTTGCCACTTGTTCCTTGATTGGTTTTTTCTTTTTGTTTGCCAATTCCTAAGTGGCATGCTTAAATTTCAAGCTATGAACAGCACGATTTCTAGGATTAAACCAGCATTTGTGCTCTCAATTCTATGAAGTAGTCCTAATGGACAGTGCCATTTGGACTATCCTCATAGGGAAGCATTTTCTTCACAGAAAAAGACTGCACAATGAGGACTAAACACTTCAAGATGCTTGTAAAGGACATTTTTATACTGCTACAGAAATTAGCAAGTTTAAATAAATCTGTTGGGGAATACTGCAATTGCACTGTCAAATTAGCACAGGAAAAAGCTTAACATGCTTTAACTTGAATGCCAATTTTAAAATGAAAACAACCATTTTAAAAACAAATTCATGCCACGTAATCTAAAAAGCTCAAAAGAACATGCATCAAAACTTCAACAGAAGAGAAGAAAGCCCACTAGTCTTCTACAATAGAATTAAAATGAGTTAGTAGCAAAAAAGGCCTGCTAATAAGCCATTTCAAATATAATTCTATTTTTCAAGTAACAGGGTTGTTCAACAACAAAACTGGATGGCAGTTGTCCAAGTAAAAACATCAGAATGAGTCAAACATCCCAGTGCTATACGTCTACCAGACACTGGTGTGCACCATGTGGAAGGAATTCAGCACAGAACTGAACTGAAGAGTTTTGCATCATCCTGCTTGAGAAGATGCATCATGTGTGCACACACGTAACATCATGTGTGTTCAGTTTTGCACTACAGGGACAGCTTTCAGATGAAGGGGCACCCTGGGCTCTTTCAAAAAAAACATTTGTGCCCACACAAGCTTGTAGCCCAACAGCATAGAGAGACATCGGTCAACCCTACTTATAATTATTTTCCAGAATGAAAGGATAGACTCCAGATTAGATTTAAGGCAGAAATTCAGAATGTATAGAGCTAGTCACTAGTCCTATGTTGGGATCACTTCAGGCTCAGAGTGACACCTATTCCTGTCCAGATGTTGGCTACTGAAGTTCCACATGTAACAGTCAAGATATTCAGGTGGGCACAAGTTCCTTCCAGACCACAGATGCAAGAAAAGTTTGGCACCAGCTTTATTTTTTACTGACACTTCTGAGTAAAGTTCTTGCCAAGCACTGTAATTTTTTTAGCATCAGACTTGGGTTAAATGGTAGGTGGGATAAACACCTAAGTTCATACTGGAATCTAAATGAAAAATGTCATAGTAAGAACTCCTAATATTAATTACTCTGATTAGTTCAAGAAACCTATACGAACACAAGAGACAAACCAACCTGAACAGGTGACCCTACAACTCATAACAAACCAAGGTTTGCCATTGGGTTTTTCTTAAGTTAGTGCTTATTAAGTTCTTTTCAAAAGGCTTTGCTGCTCCTGCAGGGTTCCCCTCTGCTAAAGTCTAGCATAACATGCAAAAATAAATACATTTAAATCTGCATTTCTTATTATTTAAAAAAAGGACAGTTTAGTTTCTTCTTTGTTCCTCCACGTTGGTGTATTAATGCTACATTTGCACATTCAGTAGTGTAAGGTATTTTCTCCCTTTAAAGCAGTTACTGTATTCTTTATATATTTGCATCTCCTGTTTAAAAAGTGAATTTAGCTTTTGACTTCTAGAATCAAGAAATATATGGTCCTCACTTGATTTTCTTGACATCCTGAAAACGTAAAGAAATTTTGCTGAAACCTTTGCAAGTTCACACTGCATGGAACATCTACCAGAAGTGACAGGTATGTATTATGTCCTGCATTGCACTTGAATTCATAAATACAGTCCTTACTGAAATAATGTGCACACAAGGGGTTTTCAACGTTGTTAAACACTGAAGAAGTGCTTCAGTACATCTTGTCTGCAGCAAAGTAAGTGTTCCTGCAGAGTGATCTCTTTTGTTTCATAAATTTGGGCTTTATCTGATGCCATGGCATCAATACATGACAAATTTACTCACACAGAAGCTACAACTGGCTTATAATCATTAATGTATTATGAAATGTGTGAAACAATCCTGTGGAACTCACAAATACAAGAAAGATCGTAGAACTGAAGTGCAAAGAAAATGTTTCCAGAGTTTTTTTCCTCTTCAGTCACTCATTACTTTTTGACATAGAAAACCTGACCTGAGTTATAAAGAAATATTTCACTATGCTCAGAGCTAGGAAATAACAATATTTGTGCAAAGTGTTGTTGTTTGTTCAGTATTTGTTAACTAAGTGTTAGCTTGCTATACCAGCATAAAGGACAGTCATTAGCCCTTAACTGCCAAAAGTCTTCAGCACTTTGCCTGTAGTTTTTTTACAGAAAGACCACAGTTCTGCCCACTTAAAGTTCAAGTCATCTTAATGCCTAATAACTGAAATTTGCACACTGTCTGCCATGACTTGTTACTTGCACTGATTACAGACTAATCCCACAACAAAATGTAACTCATGAGCACATTACACATGTCCAAAAATACTGTGCCCAAATTCTATGACTGAGTGGCATATCAAGGTATTTTGCTCTTCTCCCTTTGCATTTCTCTTTCACAGGAATGATTCCAGCTGCACTTTGAAAACAGCCTCCTCATGTTTGTCTTTGAAACACGATTAGGAGTTTCTCAAACTGAAACCTTCAGGTAACTGAAAGCTTGCCTATTAATCAGATGGAATTCTTAAAAAAAAATCTATGCTGGGTCAATCCTGCATTTCTCATCTGTTTTCCAATACCATATTAGCAATGAACACATATTGGAGAGCTTATCTCTGAAAGACAAAACCCAGTCCTAGGCAGCATGCAGACCCCTATCAGCTGAAGTATCAGCAATACAGTGCAGTCAACAGTTATTCCAAAACCTCCTCTACTGCTTCCTCCTTCAGCTTGGTCACCTTTTCCCGCAGCTTCTTTCCCTACTCAGACACTCCCTGAAGACTCTTTACATTCTTTCTCCTGAGATCACTGCTCTTGAACCTTCTCCTACTATACCTGACCACAAAAAATCATGTGAAGCAACAAAGCACTGGCAAGCTGCAAGAAGTTAAGGTGACCTCGAAGACTGTATCTCCAGCAGACCTCAAAGATGAAATACCTACTTAATTGGATTAAGGGTAAGCATGTCTAGCATCACAAAAGCTAGAGCGTAGCAGTGTTTGCCCAAAAATGACCTCTTGCACTGGACACTGCCTTAAGGTAACAAGGAATGCTGGTACATGATGCTAGAATATACTTACAGCACAGCCTTCAGGGAGAAAAAACCCAAAGAAACAAAAAAACTCAAACCATGAGCAGAGAGATGGAAGTTCAATATAGACTCATGGATCTTAAAAGGGCCTGTCCACTGGGTGTCTTGAAAACACTGCAACAGTATCTTTGCTGCTGAGCATGTTTAGAGATTGCTCTTACTGAGAACTAGAGGTTTTCTGCTATCATAAATAACAGAACCTTGCTTTGTTCGGAAGTGTTCCAGGAAAAAAGAAAGTCGATATGCATCTAATGTATAATCCACTGGAGATTTATCATATTTGAGTGACAAAATACATTCTCTTTAAAGGAAGAGATCAAGTCACAGAAGTCTGCCTACCGCAAGAGTGAAATTCTTTCCACACTGAAGGGTGAAGCTCCACTTCTTAACATGCGTCACTAAGTTATCTAATGATCAGTTAAATCTCTAGAAACTGAACACATCCAGGCCTTTGCCTGACAAGCCTGGAAACAGGCACATGATTTGGCAGTAGCTCTTTTTCCAGGCACAAAGTAGCAGAAAAGGTAGAAAAAAAATCTGTGTATTATTGCTGCAGTACTCGAAGAACTAGCACAGGTAGTTGTTTTTCTGATCCTGTTTCAAGTTTACAGTGATTTCTATCCATTTACCTATTCTCTCATTTTTCAAAAAGTCACACACCTATTACTAAACTAATTAATTACTAAATAATTCACTAAATTACTAAGTTAAAAAATTAATAATGCAATTTGAAGGTGTAGTATCCAAGACTGGCTCGACCTCAGTGCTTACATATTTTAAGTTTTACACGCTATGCATCTGCAGGGTTGTTAATGAACACAGGCCCTGGCTTCTGCAACAGTCTCCTGAGAGCTACCAGCATCAGACTCCCTCTTGCTCCTAGTGGCAACAGAACCTTGCCCATGACAATTCTGAAGATGCTTCTCAACTGGTTGATCTTGTGGCACTTGGATTATTATCAATCTTTGTAAAAGGAGGGGTAAGCAGCAAGTAGCAGTTGTATTCCTTTCTTACAGCTTTTCAGCACTTTTACCAGGGGATATTTTGGCGCTGTCTGTAGAAGCCAGTTCTAAAAACACCTAATTGGGAATTTTCAGTCTTAAGGGAACACATTTGTAGTCGAACTGCTTATGTATGAGACCTCTCTGGCACTCCTGTCAGCAGAAGTGATAGATAAACACACCCCACAGAGAAGATACTAGAATTCAGTCTTGATACAAATAAGTTATTACTTATTCCTGACATCTCCTGTCATGCTGGAAGTATGCATGAGAGAAAACTAGAAAAACACAGTGGTCAGGTGATCTTAAACATAGGTTGTAAATGAGAAGATTTCTCCATTACTGGGCTGGTATATTGTTCAAAAGAAAAGTAATTTCTGGCATGCTGTTGGGAAGCCTCCTGCTCCACAGGAGTACCAAGAAAACTGATAACATACAGTGGGAAATATATCCTTACTCAAGTGGATAGTAGATAACATTAGAAACTGAATGAGCACAACTAAACTCTAAGAATATTTTTCCTTTTTTTTCTTTACATATTATTATTTGCATAGTTGGCATTTAGTACAAGTTCATCACCCTTTCAATTTACTGCAAACTTTTGTGAAATAAAACCCAGATTCGAGATTGCTGAAATACAGTATCCAGCTGGCTTGACACTCTATTTGCAGGAAATACCCAAAAGAAACACAACACAGCTCAAGTGTGACATATAAGAAAGGGGAAGGCATCCATCCTCTTCAACTAAAGAAGCACTGCCGTTTTCTCAGAAACTGCAGTAGAGTGCATAGTTATTGAATAATGTGGAAACAATTCCTGCTTACCCCCGTGTGGACCCGAGAACTACTGTTCTCAGCTGTTTAATCATAAGGTAACTCAGTCTTAAGGTTTACAGTTTTCCATATATATGCAGAGGAGTCTATTAGCTAAAAGCACAGCAAACAGTGGTAGTTGAGAAGTCTAGGTTTCCTGATCTATCTACTATCCAACACACAGGCACTTCTGGTACAGCTGGATAAACCAGAGGCCTTGTTATGCAGCCGAGCTCAATGTTCCTTCAACTGCATCATGAACTGGTGTAGAGCACTACAGCAACCAAACTAACCTCCAAAGAGATCCACTTCAGCAGTGGCAGCAGTGACAGTGGGGGCTGTAGCAGCAGCAGCAGTTGTAGTAGTGGTAGTATCAGTAGTTGGAGCAGTAGTTGCAGTAGGCTCTGGGGCAAATGGATCTGAAATCTGTGGCTCAGCAGTAACACTGGAAAGTGCGGCCAGATTATCTATATGCAACCATGTAATGAAGATCAAACAGGAAAGGTAAGGGAAAAGGCAAACACCACAGTTGCTCAGCCCCAGAAAGCTGGAGCTTTTAGTAAAGGGTCTTAACGTACAGAGGTCTTAGAAATTAAAAATACTACTCACCCTCTCCCAAGAGGTCTAGTGATTGTCCATTAAAATGACAGCAGAATAAAAAACAGAGTAATTAGTAGAACTGCCAGATTGAAGAGGTTCATTAGCCAAATGTTCATTCTAAATCACATGTCTAGGTTATGTCTAGAAACACAATTTCTACACCTGCTTTTCTAACATTCAAGTTATTCTGACACGACAAAATTCATTCTGTTTAATAACTCTTCAAAACAGAACAGTACATCCCTAGAACCCTTCACAGAACAGGCACTAAAGCAAGGGTACTTTAGCAGTGAGCAGCTTGTAAATAGAGTTAAGTGACTTCAGGACATGATACATGGCATCCCTAGTCCCCAAATATATTCTGAGAGACAAACAGGTGGTGGTTCTTGGACTTAGGACAACTGTTAAGTGCAAAATAAATAAATAAATAAATAAATAAATAGAGCAGCTCCTCTTCAAAATATTTTTCTGCATTTATGATAGAGCAAACATGCTCTGCACGAACAACTAACTCCGTTAACACTTCCTATGAAGAGTACGAATGTTGACAGCATAAGCAGACTGGCTCTGCTCCAAGTTTGGCTCCTTAGTCAACTGCTTCTGGCAGCCAATGAAGCATCTTTAATGACAGACTTTCCTACAATTTGATGTCCTCTAAGATCAGTCAGATTGAGCTCAAACACAGAAGTTCTGTCTACATAAAAATCAACTACGAGATATAAAAATGAGATAATGAGTTTGTCCTATTAAATTTTTATTCTGTCATTAGGATAGTCTGAAGTCAGCAACTACCTATTTACTAACCAGTATCTCAGTGCTGCTCCTAGATTCTTTGTACACATAACAGGGTCATCGGTTCATCTGATCCACAGCAAACAGCAAGCAGAGTCCTGATGCTTCACTGTGGGTCAGCATTTGGAAGCAAAATGATTTGAGCAGGCGCAGCCCTATCTTCACAAATTTGTCTTTATTTTACAACATTTGTAAAAAGGCAGCAAAAACCTACATTTAGGTTATTTACAATTTTCATAACTGGTTCCTTGGGTGAGCTCTACTTGAGACTGACAGTACAAGCTGAACTAAGTCAAAATACCATTCTGAAAGAGCAGAACAGTACATTAAAAATGCAGCACCCTGGTATCCCATTACTGCACACCAGGTGAATGTCTCACAGCTAGACTTGGAATAAATAACTGTTGGCAAACTTTTAAGTTGTATTAGCTTAGTCTTCAATACCTTTTTGTTATTCAGTTATGTTACAGAACTAAATACAGTGAAATTATTATTATCCAGCACAGCAATCTACATTTAGTCTTTATATGAGAATGATTAAAAACAGTCGTTTTTTGTACAGTAATATTGAAGTAACAATACTGTTAGCAAATCCATGTTCTAAGGCATACTGTAAGGTAGTTCAGAGCAAAAATTCTAGTCAGTTTGCTTTTATATCCAAGAGTAAAACTTCACAGGGATGCAGACTTTGACCTACTGTATTTTTTGTAATACTAGTCTACTCTGCACCTGCTAAATGGTTATCTATTCTTGCAGTGTGCTGCAGGCACCATATTACCCTATCTTGATGGCCTCCTGACAGCACAGAAGTGTAGATTTTCACAAGTTATAATTTGTTTGCTAGATGACATATTGTGTATTCAGAAAAACAGTAGGCATACAACAAAATATACAGTGTACTGTACATAACCCCAAATATATTCCATTATACTGAATATACAGCATATGCCAAAATACATAGAACCTACACTGCCAGTGAGACTGAGAAAAGCAGGATTGTTTAGTGCTGATATGTACTGATGCTGCAACATGAAGTACTTCATATTCACATTTTCCTGGCTATTCTGAACTGCAACACTTCTCCAGCTTCCTTCCTCTAGTACTATTTTCTCACGAGTTCCCACATTAACTTGCTGTAGCCCAGAAGAATAAACAGCTCAAGTAGCAGGGAGGTATGGTTACACAGCCTCCCAAAAGTCCTGGGTGGAAGGAAGGTCATCTTGTCCAGCCTTTTGCCCAGAAAAACAGAGCTCCCAACACCAGATCAGGTCAGTCATGGCTCAGACTAGTCCTGTCTTGAAATTTCCAGGAATGGAGAATTCACTAGCTTGCATTCAGGGATCTGCCCCAGTACTGCCCTACTCTCCAGGTGAATTATGTTTATTCTTTCAGAGTTTAAGAAAAAAAAAAAAAAAGGAAGATTGCAGTGCAGTAACAGGTCATCATACCTGGACTGCTGCCAGCAGTCCAAGCAGACAAAGCTGAAGCTTCCTAAGTTACCAAAATGCTATTCCAAAAGATAAGACTGATGTATACTTGATGAGGGTAGTGACAGCTCTGGCCATTGGGAAATAGTTAGCTGTCCTTTTCTGTCATGGAGTAAGACTAAGTGAATTACTAGTCAATTTTAAAAGTTTTAGTAATTCAAAAGAATAAAAACACCTGAGTTCCAAACTATGAGTGTATTGTCCAAAAAGAAAAAAAAAAACAAAAACAAAAACAAATCAGCTTTCAATTTCTATGCAAATCAGTAATTTACAATTTTACTGGCTATTTACTTTACTATTCCTGCTCATTATTGCAGGAATGAGCAACTGCTAAAAAAAGTTAGCTCTTTCATGCTCTTTCAAACATCTCAAAAGCTTATATTCAGTGCTTGGCAATGACAAAGTAAGACAAATAGGATGAAATCAAAATACTGCAGTATAATTAGTCACAGGCACCCTAAAATAGATGACTCTTTGGTCTTGCTGTCTGGGTAAGATTATCTTTCTGTTAATAACATTGACATTTGCAGGGAAAAAAAATTAATTCAAGAGATTAAACTGGAATATGCAATACAATGTCTACATCACAGCCCTAGCTATCCTCTCATAATGAAGTGGCTGAAATACAATGTCATCCTTAATGAACTACAGCTAGGAAAAGAAGCAGGGACTGCAGAAGCCACTAGTACCCAGCATGAGCACTGACAGCAGAGTCAGCATGACTCAGTGTTGCATTCCTGCCGGGAGAGGGCTGACGAGTTCATTAAGCTGCCACACAAAATCTCTTAAGATTACACCACAGTGGGTTTACAACTGTGTAAATTACATCACATTTACTGGCCTAATTCCTTGTTTTAACAGGACAAGAGTGAGCACTGCCTACATTTACTGTGGTACTCTAGATCACCAGCTGCTACTGCTGCCTGGAACAACAGGGTCAGATTTCAGAGAGCTGGTTAGTTATTCCTGTTTGAAAGCAGTTAGCCTTCTATTTCTATTTCCATATTAATATTCTAAGCACACAAGGAAGATACTGTATGAAAATATGTTGAGGCTTATCAGAGGTAATCACGCTTGCAGCAGAACTAAATTGCCACCATTTGCTTTACATGCATTTTTGTTTTTAAAGCTATTTTTGTTCCTCCTCCTATTGATCTGTGGGCTTTGCTCCAGGAACGGAAGAGCTGGTTTCTGCCCCCACCTTGCCAGTAAGCACGTAAGCACTTCTGGTTCTTCTGTTTTAAAGTGCCTACCCTACCTGCTCACCTTCATCCATCCCCTTCTTGCTCACTTTTAGTCACATAATCCTGGCTCCCTCAGCTTTGCAGTCAGGCCCTTATAAGCAGCTTATACTATTATGCATATCCCTGGAAAGAAGAAGTAGCCTTGTGCTGCAGAGGGATGCCTGGCTGTCAGGTCAGCAGAAGCCTGGGAGTGAGTTGGGAACATCCTGTGCTAGCAAAAAGGCAGATTTCAGTTCAGCCAGGCAAGAAAATGGAGACTGCAAGAAGGGATGCTGATAGTGAGGTTTCTCTACCTCCCCATGAAGTGCCTCCAGCAGCAGCAGCAGGAGCAGCAGCAGCGCCTGCAGGAGTGGGTGCTGGAGCTGCCTGCCCAGTACCAGCAAAATCTGGCTGAAGATCCAAAAGATCACTAGATGGTTTGGAAGAGCTGCCAAGAAAAGGAAGAAAGACATTAAATACTGGAGGAATTTGTCCATTTTAATCAAGTTTTTAAAAAATGTCATGACTGGATTAAGGAATCAATCTTAGTTTGAATGAAATAGAGACATTTGTTTCAAGCTTTAGGATTAGAGCAGTGGCCATAAGCACCTCTAGTGTAGTGAGTCCCAAGAATACGCTACAATCCAGGATGGGAACCTTAACTTATTTCCATTTCCTGACAACAGCATTGCAACAGATCTACAAGACGAAGTTCTTTAAAAAAAACCCCAAACCCCAACACCAACCCAACTAACCAAACCAACCAAACCAAAAGAAACCCGACCACAACACTCAAAACCGAAAATGCAAAATTCCAGCTGGTCCCTAAAAGCAGAGAAAATAACTGCTGTGATGGAAACCAGCACCATTCTACTTCCATATTTCATCATGCCATGTCAGAAAGCAAGAAACCTGCATTTCCAGGCAATAAACTGGCTTTAGGCAGAAAAGAACTGGCAAAACTTCTACGGCTTAAGCTAGTCAAGTATTTACTTAGGAAACCAGATCTTGCTCATCTAGAACGTTTAAATAACAAACAATAGAAGCTCTTTCTTCAGAGAAGTTCTTCACTTGACACTTAAATTAGTTACATCTTACAGACTCTTGGTTCAAACTTAGAGTTTTTACATCTCTAGAGTTCAATCACTTTTGCTCTTTACAATCAGCAGCAGTGCTTTGTTCTGGTTTTGACTTGAAAGCAAGGTTCAGATTTTCTCATAGTTAAATGTTTGTTTTTTATTTTAACCTTCAGAACTTCATTATATTTGTTCTTCATTAATTGACTTGAAAAGAAAGTAAAGGGAATATTAATTCAGCAGTTTTAGAAAGAGAATTCTGAAGGTCAGTAAAGACTACTCTGGACTTGCACATTACTTCAGTCTATCCAATTAAAAGTTTTGGTACAGCTTTTTTGTGGGTTTTTTGTGTGTGGGTTTTTGTTTGTTGTTTTTTTGGTTTCTTTTCTTGCTTTTTTTTTTCTTTTTGTTGTTGTTGTTGTTACAGTTTATTTGTGATCTATACTGGTAGAATAATGTATCCCTTTGAAAACTGATGTACACTACTTGTAAAATAAGCAAAGCCCTTTATGGAAGCCTCCACTTACAAGTATGACTTTGGTCCCTACATCAAGCTCAGTAACTCAAATACACTTTTTAACTTACCTGACTGGAGCAGCTGTAGATGAAGTTGCAAATAGATCAACTGGAGGAGATGTATCAATAGTTTTTGCTGGAGTAGAACTAGGAGATGTAACAGTTGTGGCTGGAGAAGACTGGAGAAATATTTTAAATAGACATTCAATATACTGGCATTTCTCCCCAGCCAACTCATGCATAGATGCACATACTTCAAAAACCCAACTTTGACATCAGGTGTTTTTATGGTGAGCTATTTTCTCCTCTGAAAGAATTTAAGGAAGACTGGGCTAAGTTTTCAGATTGTAGTAGAGCTGAGAAACCCCAAGGTGATTACAAAGAAGGAAAAAAGTTTCTACAAGGTTTATTCTAAAGGACTTGTTTCTATAACTGTCAGACTCTTCATTTTGTCTATGGAATGAAATAGTTGTTTGTCCACAACAGCACCTCAGTACTCTAACAACAGAAATTGTGAGAGAAGAGAAATGGTTAGAAATCAGTTAAAAGTGTGTTTGCAAACCTTCAGAAGAGAGTTTAAAGATCCATCAACAATGCTCAGGGTTAAGTCCTTGGGAAAATACAAAAGACAGCTCATCCTATGACTTTGCTTAATTAGCTGCTCCAGTTCTGGATAAAGATACTTCAAGTATGGCAAGGACAGCCATCCAGGAGAGTATATTGCAACTCCTCTGTGAACTTGAAGACTCAAGTTACCTTATAGAGTGTCAATTTAATTCTAAAAGATACTGTAAGCTTTGGTACAGCATCTCACGTGCTAGAGAGATCCTTTTCCTAACAACTGAAAAGAAGTCCTTATTTTAGTACTGTTTGCATTCTGACCACTTCCAAGAAGGAAAAAGAACAGCAAATTTGAAGAAATTTTCTCCTGAGTTCTTCTACTGCCATCCCATCATCATAACTCTAGCACATGGGTGTAAGCTTTCTAGACTCTCCTCAAAGCTTTAGTAAGGTTTGAGACTATAATGGTCCCAGTCCCTTGTGTGCATCAAGGAAGATGTAAAGGTTAAAGCTGTGAGAACACTTTCTGAGCCATCACGTAGCTCTCACTAACAGCTCTCGTATTAAACAGGAGAGTTGAGGGGGCTGTATTTTGTTGTTTTCTTTTGGTTTTGTTGTGGGTTTTTTTAGGACTTTTCAGAAAGCAATTTAAGAGCTCTCTCTAGAATCAAGCATTGGACTCCCTGCATTAGATTCAGACGATTTTATTGAGTTTTTCCTCCACAGTGCCCATTATGAGACACAGCTATGGCAATGCTCCAGTGATACCAGGAGCTACTATTACTGAACTAAAGCTCATTAGTTTATCTGACACTCAAACCAAGGCATTTTCACTGGCAACTCTTGCTTTAAATTAAAGTCAGCAGTCTCACTAATGAAGGTCATTTCTGAAGCTAGATATATTGGACGAGAATTTTCTTCCTTTCTTCCTGGCTTTTCACATGAACGTGGCTTTAAAAGAGTCAGAACTTCCTTCTAAAGAGTTGCAGAGGGAATGAAGGAATGAAGGATTTGGAAGAGAAATATTCTGGAGCAAGTTTTTTGGTGACATGAGAATTAAGGTGGAGTGAAAGCAAAAAAAAAAAAAAAGAAAAAAGAAAAGAAAAAAGTCCAGATAAAAATGTGTATCTTTTATGCTTTCACAAGGAGCCATCATCACATCCAGGTGAAGTTCCTTAGCATCCTTAGCATCCTGACTGGTGCTGGTACAAGCATTGCAGCCCTTCAGATCAGTGACACATTCTTATGGGGCTACTATTTATAAAGCCATTAAAAGATAAAATTTTGTCACTTAGGTGGCAAAGTCTAAAAAGTAGATTAAGAGATGGAAATTTAATTCCTTACAATGCTCTAAACCATATCACCTGAACAAGAATTATCTATTACAGCAACTGGCAGTATTTACCTTGCTCAGAGGTGAAGGAGCCCCAGATCTAGAAAAAAAAGGGTGTTTTCAGATAAGTACAGCTTTGAAACTATGTTTCTGGTCATCAAAACTCCTGCAAAAAGACTAAAACTTAAGCATGAAAACTTTCTGAAGATCTCTTCAATTGCATGCCCTCTACATTTCTCAGACTTGCATGTGCCACTTTAGAAAAGGAATGCAAATTTTACTTCAAATCTTAAATTAATCTTTTAAGCTAATTGGCATCACAGGATTATTCTGCCTTTTAAATAAGCTCCACTAAATGGAGGAAATGTAGGGATGCATGCAAATATCTTGCTTTGGGGCCTACAGGACCCGGCAGGAAAGAGTTACTGGGGCGAGATGTCACCATATTAGAAAATCATGCAACAGCAGCAGAACACCACCAGTACTGAAGCAGTTATCTAACATAAGTCTTCAGAGGATGTGTCAGCAAATTTTCAAAGTCTACTCTCTTTTAAAGAAAGCCAGAGTTACTTGAAAATAACTACATTTAAAAGTATGAAAACAGTGAGTTGGAAAGTTCAAGCTGAAAGTTCTCCCACATGCACAAAAATCACACTAACAGTAACTGACAGAGCCTTAATCACAACTTAAAATGCACGTCAGTGCATTTGTTTGCTTTCATTATGAGATATGAAAATACTGCTACATATTTTTAGAGCTGCTTTGATCTAAGAGATGAAAGGAGGAATTGAAGATAAAGTTGCACCAGTATTGAACTAGCATCCATCCCATAAGTTACTTGAATTGGATAAGTTCTAGGAGCTATAGAACAGATTAGAAGATTTCCAGATTTTCTAATCACAGAAATGACAAAAAAATAACTTAATGACTATATACAAAAGCGAAGAACAGTTTAGCTCAACTCAAAGAAAATATCTATTTCTAAGTGTTCAAGAAAATATCTTAAAAATACACATAACCCTGCCTGCAAGCAAGTGATATGTAAAGGTATGTACTTACCCTTCACTAAATTGCAAGGATAGCAACAGTAAAAGAGAAAACAGAGGTTTAGCTTAATCCTTCATAGATTTAGCCATGGCAAATATCTAGTATGAAGATGCAAAAGCATTAGAAAAGAAATAGATTTGAGGATAAAAGCCTTAGCAGCACGCAAACCCACAGCTCCTTCTAGTTTTCCTTAAGTAATTTTAGTTCATTTTGGAAAGCGTCTAATTGTTCTGTCTGTTCCCCCCCCACCATTAATAAAGTTTGCCATTAAGATGACTTTGTAAAGGAAAAGAATAGCCTTGTCTTATTTTCTAGCTAAGTGACAAAAGGAGTTTGGGGGAGGAAAACCTAAACATCAACTAATGGCACACTCTCCCTGTTGTGCCTAGATACATAGTACAACATATATACCTACTTGTTGCCAGGTTTTTTTCCTTCCAGTGAATTTAGATGTTGCTCAAGGGTCTCCATGAGACTGCTGGGAGCCTTGAAAGTGAAGAGAAAGATACACACCTCAATGTATTGCAGTGATCTAACCATGCTTTGAAATCCAGCACGGACTTCCTGAAGTCCACAATGTGCCTGCTCATGCAGTTACTTTACTTACATCAGTGTGGAAACAGTGGATTTCCATGCTAGAAGTATTCAGGTAAAGTCAGCCTTTAAAAATATATTACTGCATCCAAATTTGTAGAGAAAACGTTTACCTCCACTACACAGCACCTGAAGCCTAAATCCAGGATGTGCTGCTCATCATGCTTTAAATCAGTGTTAAACATTGACAACAGAGTTGATTTTATGATTTATAGGTTCAAGATCACACTTAGTTTTGCTTGTAGTCAGACCACCCAACACCTCTTTCATGACCAGAGGGTCAGAAAGCATTTGCAGCCTAAACAAAGTCCTTTCCAGTGGCCTCAGAAGGAGTTATCTTTGGCTCAAGACTCCCAACATCATAAAACCTTATATCTGTTTCCAAAATGGTACCATGGCACAAGTTACTGCGCTGCTAGCTTGAAGTGCAGAAAGATTGCTATTTTAGATGTCTGTAAAAAAACTAGGCTTTTTCAGGCACCCCTGATCTTAGGTTTTATTTTAAGCAAACCTTTTGTGGTCAGCAGCCCATACCCACAGGCACTTGCTGTTACAATGGCAGATAGAAAATGTAGTTGTAAATGCACACTGGGCTTAGCTATTCCAGTATAAAAATAGAGTCTGGATAAGTAGACTCCTAGAAGATCAAACAGCAGGGAAGAAACCCTTGAGAAACACAGTAGCATATAATAATTGAATATTTCATCAGGGTTACAAGTTCATCAGTTCATCAGTCTCTAAACAGGGAATTCTCTTTATCAGCCTCTTTCAGATCAACGACAATTCCTGACAGCAATACCTATGATGTTTTTCATAAACAACATCATTCATTTCAGGGCAGACATAATTATCACACAAGTCAGTTTGTGATGCTTGGAAACAGCCTATCCACTGCTCAAATACTGAAAAACCAGCTGGCTGGCTGAATCAGATATTTCAGGATGCATGGCACCTGCTAGCACCAATGCACAGCTGTGTACTTGCAGCGCCTGCATATTGATTTCAGCATTAAAACCAGTAACTTAACACACCCAGAAATTTAAAACGCTCAAAATAATCTTAAATGACAGATTGAGTTTAAATACGTCCTATGTATATAAGCAATGAAGAGACATCTCGACCTTGCTGCTTTTACAGGCATATTTATTACCTTTGAACTCATTTGGGCATAATAAGAATTGGTTAAACACAAGTGACCTAGTTGTAAGAATTCTCCAGCAAGAAGTCAAAGAAGAAAGGCAAAACAAACTAAAAAAATCCAGAGAGATTCAGACTTCTACGTATTCAAAAAGGCTATATTTTAAGATATACGTTGTGAGACTTTAACACGTAAGTAAAAGCTATCTTAAAAAATAAAAAAATAAAAAGGATTGCATGAATTACTGTTACCAGTTACGTCTAGACATTTTAGATAGCTTTCTAATATATTAGTCAAAGGTTTCTTAAAAACCAGCAAGGTAATATAAAACTTATCTATTGAATAGAACTCAAGAGACGAAGCTTCAGAAAATTTCTACCCAGATGCAACAATTTGGAAAGGAAATACTATCTGGTACCCAATTTTCAACACTGAACATTGCTTAATTTCTTCTAGATACTGCTTCAACATTAGATAATCTACCAGTCAGCATTGTGCTGGAACCTTAGATATGGGTTTCCCACTAGCTACTAGGGGCAAAACTGTCATACCTTAGGAAATGCTAGTAAATAAAAATGAGCCAAGATTTTTAGCTGCTAAGATGCTTTGTCAGCCTCCAGAACTTTACAGCCAAACTACAAAGTCCAAAGATGACAACTATCAACTTGAATTACACTACTGGGACCACTTGTCCAGATTTACAGAGTAGGTACACACAGACTGCCAACACAACCAACTTCTTCCAGAATACTACTGACTATTGCCATGGCTTGCTATAGGAATTTAGGTATACCATTGATACTACAAAGAATTATGTACTAATTGTTAGCTGAAATTCAGTTTTATTATTCACCTTTTATTTATTTCTCTCTGACATGTGCTGTTGAGGTCTTAAACAAGGCTGTACAGCATGTTTCAGGCAGGCCTTAGCAAGGGAGCCCCAAGCAGCCTTTGGGAGAATACAGCTGTGAGGGACTGCCTGAGCAGAGACTGAAGTGGTCAGGAAGTTGGATGAGATGATTACTGTAGACCCCTTCTTTCCAAAAGAACTGCTCTGTTTTGAAGTGTTGGCTCATGGGGTGGGAGGGACCATCCAGCAGCAGTAACTAAGGTGCTGCTGAGCAAGTGCAGCACTGACTGATGATGCAGAACAGACTGGCCCAACACAAGCAGAAATAGATACAAGTGCCACAGAAATTTATAAAGTGTATTTCATTAACTGGGTTCCCGGTGATTTCTACTAGTTTAAGGACTTAGTTCATCACTGACTGCACTGTGTTAAAAAAGAGCCCCTGAGGTACAGAGTTAGGGGAAGACATTAAGTCAGCTATTTCAAGATTAGGTCTGGTATTACACATGCTGCTTTTGTCTGCTGAAAGAGCGGCCAGACTTTATAGCCACATGGTATCTGAAATCCACAAAGATTAATAATCTCCACCTTCTCATAATGTCTCACTTCCAGAATTTTTAAGTGGCATTTAACTGAGAGAGACACTATTCTGATGTTGATTTAAACCAGGCTTTCAAGAGGCTATCAAAAACTGCATGAACAAAAACGATATGAACAGCTGGGGTTTGCAGCTGCTAAGTAGTTTGGGTTGCTCTTCTGTTCCAATTTTACTGGCATCAAAACTGCCACAGGTGAACTCTTCAGCATGATCTCCTCCTCTAAGTAAATACTCTCTTCACATTAAACACAAAGCCAGGCACCCAGGCCAATCTGCAAGTGATACTTAAAATGGACCAGCAGCTATAGCATGTTAGTTGCTATGAATTCACCAACATTTGCATTCCTGGTGTGCTTTCCTGATCAGAGAACTTTTATTTATTACACAAATCCAAAAAGACTACAAGAGAAGCTTACCTGTGTAAGATCAGGGATATCACCTTTGTCAATTCCAACTTGCTGTGGAGATAAAAGAGTAAAGATAAAATCTAAGTGCATTATTCCACAGCAGCAATTATTTTTTCCACTACTCAATTAATTTTGAGAAGAACTGCTCTTCAAGCTATAATGCACCTTGTCTTTAGAAAAATACTACAAAGTTAGAAGGGACATGTCCATCTTTCCAGTAGCTACCTTCAACAACCTGCAGTAGTTTTTGGGGGTTTTTTTCCCCCCAAATTAAATATCCATTTAAAATAAAAGGATAAGAAAATGGAGCTTGATTTCTCACACTTGAGACCCCATACTCTATACTGAAATACACTGGTCATGTACCATTGTCTCAGAGGACAGCAAATCAAGGTCTAAGTCTGCAATCTTCTATTAATACCCCTGTTGCTTCACACTATGGTTCTTCAGAGGGGCTGATAGTTCAGCTTTTGCAGAAGAGCAAGCTTCACTGCATCTCATAATCCTTAAGCAGAGTCACTATAACACCTGTTCAAAAAGCTGACCTGTGTCTCTAAAGTACTTTACTCCCTCAAGTTCAATATTCATATTTGAAATTACAAGTCATTAAGGAGTCCATCAGGCTTCTCCACAGATAAGTGATTTAGCAAAGAAACAAACTTTATTCAGCTCATTACTACTGCCCATTATAATGACATATGAAACATGGAAAATGTGCACCCTGTGCCAAAGAGCCAACCACCACAAATGAGAATCCAGCAAAGGAGTTAATTAACCATGTAATATTCCTATTATCCACATAAGGGGATGATAACAAGGAACAAAACGGGGAAAATCTCACATTACACTTAACTCAATGTTGGCTTCACAGACTAAAAAAACAGACTTAAAAAATCTGTATGCTTCTATTCCCAACTGCTATATCTTCCTCTAATTTTCAACCCTGTCCTAGAAGTATGCATTTATCACATCATTTCTCAAAAATATTGGAACATGTTAAGTCACGTCACTCAGAAAAGCTGAGTTTGGCTGCACCATGGAGACATGTGGAAGTCCTAAACAGGATTAACTACAAGACCTGAAGAAGCAGATCCAAGATCCAGATCCATTTGGATAGATCCAATGGATCCAATGCTTAACAAGTACAATTAATATTTTACAATGGTGCTAAAAACAAAACAAAGAAAAAAAAAAAAACCACCAAACAAACAAAATCACAAAATACTTAAGTGCCAGCCTCCAGAAGACCGAAAGTCACTTACCTCTGCAACTTTAAGAAACTCTGATACTCTGGTCATTCGAGTTAGAAATCGTTTGTAGATTTCAAGAGCATCTTTACATTGCCCCTTTTTCATTTCAAAAAATTTCTCTAAAGAAATAATGTGGTAAATTTCAGTTAAGATATCTTACATGAGTAAGTCTCATTTTCAGAAAAATCACATGTCAAGAATACAACACTACATTAGCATTTACTACTTGGACATTATTCTAGTGGCATATTTTGCACAGTATATTTTAGAAGTTGGGGTTGCTGAGCTGCTAAACAATTATATAGACCATAAAATTGAACCCCAGCTAGCCACAGCATTGTGTGTGATGTCAACCACTTTTTTAAAGACTGAAATGTAAGCAGATGAAGTAGCTACCCAACTTAGTTCAAAAGTTCAAAAAGTTCAAAATAATTAAAGATACTTAAACATATATTAATGTATGTCCTGTCCAAATTGTCTCCCTTCCAAAGAACTGTATTTTTTTCACTTAAGTAGGTCTCTAAAGTCAATTTATGTCCATCATTAAACACAGCTGCCACACATTTCAACACAAATTTACGCTTTAAGTAGCAGTAGACAGTGAAATATCAACTGAATTTTTATGGCCAACCCATTGTGCTATGCTGGTGATCACACCAGGCTGCCTGAGCTTCAGAACATGATCACAGCCTCCTTTACGCTTTGATGGCTGATGGTAGGTAGGGTTGTGGAGGGGATCCAGTTTTGGCAGTCATGCTTTCAGGCAGATCAGGAATGTTATTCAGGAGTGTATTGTTTTATACAAGGCTATCACATAACATTATCACTCTCTACAACTACCTGAAAGAAGGTTATAGCCAGGTTAGGGTTGGTCTCTTCTCCCAGGCAACCAGCAAGAGGACATAGTCATAAGCTGTGCCAGGTTGAATATTAGGAAGAAACTCTCCACAGAAAGGCTGATCAGACATTAGAATGGGCTGCTCAGGGAGGTGGTGGAGTCACCATTCCTGGAGGTGTTTAAGGAGAAACTGGATGTGGCACTTAGTGCTATGGTCTACATGATAAGGTGGTGTACAGTCACAGGCTGGACTCGATCTCAGAGGTCTTTTCAAACCTAATTGATTCTGTGATATATAACAGAAGAATGCAGGCATCTTAAAAATGCAAAAGCTTCTAACTGTGCAGGACATATTACACATGCTCACACAGCACTGTACATTTCTTTAAGCACAGAGATGGTCACTGTCGTTAAAGTATCCATCTACACTTATCCTACTTTTAAGGATATGTGATGATCCAGCCTCAGACGTAAGAGGGTACAGCTAAAAATTTTCTCTCATTTCAGACTAGATGAGTCAAGAAAGATGTAGCTTTAATGAAAGTTAAGTAAAAAAACAGAAGCAGATCTGAAACTGATTCTTCACTCATGTATGGTATGTGAGATAAAAGCCAGGTTACTTACCTAGTAAGTTAATAACCCCATCATTGTAGCAAGCAAAAAGTTTGATGAGATCTTTAAACAGAAGCATGAATGCAGCATTTATGACACCATTCGTCAGTTCATTTGGATGAACCTACATATAAAATATCAGTTATTTACAAAGGAAGTGTCAAACGCAATCAAACATTTTGACTTACACCAGGTATTTGGTGCAGTTATACACAGAACCAAGCACTGAAGCTTTCATGCTAAGACATGAAACAAAAGCTTTGGTTAGCAGATCAACGATTGCTTTCTTCACCACTCCAAAACAATCCACTACAGCAGAGGAGTAGCCACATCAACAGTAAATAAGTCTTGTCTTCTTCACTTCTCATGAAGAAGAGGAAGGCAGAGATGCTGTTTACAGTTTTAATGAAATGGACAAAAGATGTCAGTTTACAGCAGAGCTCAACAAAGACTCAATAGTCTATGAGATAATCTATTTCAACTAATGATGTCAAGATCCTCTCTCACATTAACTTGGGAAGAAAATATTTGCTCATTTATTAAAAGGTATTTCTTTTCTTAAAAATACTTCCTCTTCTGAGAGCACTATCACAATTCCTGTACCATTAAGGAATGGAAAGCACAATGAGACGTTCTCTGAGAGCTGTAGTGGGCTCTGCCTTCCACTTCGAAGTGTATCTTGCTGCCCAGCAACAACAGAAGAACCAATTCCTTCAAAAACCTCTTTGAAATTTTACACTGTGGCTCCTACAACAACTGATTCCTGTTTTTATCCTTAGGTCAGATAAACAATCCCACCAACATTCATGACATAATAAATATATTGTACGCACTTATTTCTATGAACAATCTAGATTAAACTTTAGCCAACTTAGTTCACAGCTGAAAACCAGATGAAGATTTTAAGGAAGCCAAACAATGTACATGTGGTATGTTGATGGGGATTTCCCTCCCTCCCAAAAGAAGTTGGTTGCCAAGAGACTCCTCACTGATGCGGAAGATGGAACTCCAAGTTCTCTCTCTACAAAACCAAAAGTGCAATCTTTACATTTCATGCATATGGGCAAGGGCTATCCTTGGCCACAACACCTCAGTGGGACACTGAAAAGGGGATATTTTGGCCCTCGCTAAGGGATGATGAGTAAAGCATTACCTACAAGGTGAAATGTGTTCATAATAAAGCATCATTTATAAGTCACTGCCCAGTGTTAATATTAGGTCAGCTTCAATACATACATCAAATTCAAGTAGTGCATCAATTTGTTCCTGTAATATTGGCATACTCTTCAGTAGCTTTTCAGGAGCCATTGTTCTCATTACACCTTCAGCACTGCAAGAGGGAATACAAATTAGAAGCCATGCTGTTTCCTCTCTCCCTTCCCCCAAACTGATCTGTTGTCTAAAATTTATACTTAAAGCACCTGTAACTCATTTCAAATAATTTCAAAATCCCAGCCTGATTCTCCTGCTTCTCATGTCATTGTGAGACCTGGCATGAAAAATCCTGTATCCAGCCACTCTTCCTGATAGCAAGTCAGGAAAGGTTTTGTGTTGGAGTGATGAATGCAAGAGATTGATCTCTTCATGGAAAGATGACACTAGGAGCTTAACTGACTAACTAGAAATACTGCCACGGACATACTTAGAGAAGTGATATACTTTGTGCACCAAGTTTGTTTTGAATAACTAATGACAACTCATTGCTGACATGTCCATGGATGTGTAGCGTTTCTTAAGTGTCATCCATAGTCTCATAGCAGTCTTCAAGCATGGTCACTTTTATCTCTGATTATGACAAACCTGCACAACCATCATTATGTATTGCTCTGTTCTGGCTGCAGACAGGTATATATATGCAGACTGGAAATGCACACCATTATTCTTACTTATTTTATGCTATATTCTGAGGCAGCACCTTGTTCTGCCTCAGAATACAGCATAAAGTAAGTAAGAATAGTGGTATGCATTGTTCTGAGCACCAGAAATAACTGGCACAGAAAGCCTTTCCAGGAATTTAGAACAAGGCAGGAATAGCAGGATCCTCAGCAGCCCAAACTTAACTTTATTCAACATCATGTGTTCAAGAGCAAACTTGTGTGGTCTCCACAAAGGAAATGGCATCTAGCTACACAGCAAAGCTGTCGTAGTAGACCCTACACTTTCTGGCCGTTTGAGAAGCAGGAGAGAACAACCCGGTAATGATGCCTGCATTAGCAGGTCAGAATCCCAAGCTGCAGAACACACCAGAACTGCCAGAAGGATCCTGTATGGAACTCATGATTAGCAGGAGCATGTTTAGTATGCACTGAATCAGGCTGCACCTTCAGCGGGTGTTAAGCCACTTGCTGCGCCAACTGTGCTTCAAGAGAGCATCTAGAGCCCTTAAAGTCCCAGTTAGAGGAATCAGAGACCAGAAAAATGTTCTCATAAATACCAACACACTACTCTGGGCTGGGTCAACTCTTTTTTAAACACAGTTCTTGTTGGAAATAAAACTAGCAGTTTACAACCTTATTCTGTTCAGTTTATAACTGTTTGCTCTGTTGCCTGCTAAGAACTTCAGGCATTCACTTCAGGCTTTGTTTGCAATCAGCCATCTTTCTTAGGGAAAGTGTCTGGAGAGTAATGAAACATAGTTTCGTAAACATAGTTTCAGAGCGTTTCCTTCTCCGAATCCTAAACACAGTCTCACTGCAGCAAAATTTAATTAGGGTTAGATTTAAACCTAGCACTAAAACCTCCCAGTTTCACAAGGCACCTTACTTTGGTTTTCAATATTTGTCTTACTACCCAGTCTTTCCTCCCCTCGTTGGGCAATTTTTAACCAAGTACTTTAAAAATCAGGTTTTTCATTGTACCTACACAAAGCATATAACAACAAAATCACTGAGAAACTAGAACTAAGTGTAAAGCCACAAATAAGATTTTCATGGGTCAGACAACCTTATTAATTTACATAGCTAAACTTTGCTTACCCTTTCTTCACTCTTGCAAAGTCAAATGCCATTTGTCTGTAGGAAAATGCTTTTTCATTCAAGTATCTACTATAACGCCTTATAAAGGTGGACATGTCATAACCTGCAAAAAACAGTTTCACATTTTACATATAATTTTCATGCTTGTTCAGAAGTTCTTTAGTAAACAATAATATACAGCCAACAGACCCCAAGATTATGTGATTTCTGTTATACTATGCAACTTCACATACAGAACAGGCATCACAAGACATCTTTCAGCTTCTGAGAAAACATCAATAGTGGTACACCAAAACAATCTACCACTGTTCTCTGTTTCCAACAGAATAATGAAATACATCAGTGGCATGGCTCTGGGGGAAACCTGCTTGAGGCCCCTACATAGTTACGGGGTAACATTACTCGATGGCCAAAAAGTCACCCCTCTATAAACAGAGAAAAAATACGAATGTAACAAAAAGTTTTTACTGAACTGGTACATGACTTCCAGGACAAAGCTCAAGTTCAACTTCAACACTCTTGACGATTCATGCATTTTAGCCACTCCAACTCTTACATGGACCTTCAGAATTCTCCTGACTTGTTTTACCAGAACAAAGAAATCATAATGGCATCCACAGAGATTACTGCCTTCCTTGAACCGTCACACCAGAAATGCTCAAGGCACATAATACTGTACAAGGCGCCTCAAACTTCAGTGACTTTCAGGCCCATGACATCTGAGCAATTAATATTACAGCCTATCCTCCAAAGCCACAGGAATGTGTGCAGAAGGCAACTCATCTTCCTCTTCAATTCAGGTCCCTTTTTGCTACCTTTCTAAAAATCCACATGCCCCAATTTAGTCAATGACTGTATTTTCCCTTCAAATCTCTTATCATCAAGTATCCCTGCCAACTTAAGCATAACACTACCAAATCTGATGCCTCATTATCTATGATACACTATGTATTATCTATGAAATGACAATTTAAGTTTAAAGAAAGTGGTGAAGAAAACAAGTGCATGCATTTAACAGAATTAATTGTTGCCAAACGCCAGTGTCTTTCAGCATATACATATATACATATACCATGTTTAGCTTAGATGAACACACTCTTAGTATTTGTTTAGCTTTGTTCCTTCTGTTACCACATCTATAAGATGCTGAAGTTTTTTTTGTGTCACGTCTACATCAAGAGATAAAATAATGTGGCATTGCTTTGAATTTGCCCATCATTGTAGCATGTCTGTAGTCTGCATATAGTTTTCAAATATTCTCTGACAGTTGAAGAATTATATTTTTCCCTCTTTCTGGTAGAGCTACCATGAAACAAGCTTTTCCTTTGTTAATTGAGGGCACAGGAAAATTCACTAACAATTTCAGAGGGAAAAGTAGAAAGGCAGGCTTTGTAAGATTCAGAGGGAACAAATCCTTAATTTCTGCCTAGACCTTTTTAAATTCATTACTGAAATCAAATCAAAACCAACCAGTTCTTTTGGTGCCAACAGCCCTACCATAAAAAAGTTACAGACAATGCCTAAAAAGCACAGTGCCCCCAAGCAACTGAATTATCATTCAAGACTGAGTAAAACCCAAAAAACTAAATGGAAAGTTATCCATTTCAACTTTTAACACCCATAAGAGTTAAGAGGATAGCTGACCCAGCCCAGATTTCAACCAGCACTTAAAGGATTTGTAGTTTCACCTTTTGAGTAAAAATATTGCAGGAGATGAGAAATATTGTTCTGAAGTTGTTCAGCAGTTCACTTGTACTCCTGTATTTATTAAGTACTTATAAAAAGGCTTCAGTAGCACATTTTTATATTATTTATATCTTATGAATAAAGGAGCAAATTAACAATAGTATCTTATTTAAAATCTTGTTAAGATTGTAGACATAAGTAGGCTTACCATGAGATCCACTTTTGTCCAGAAAATTGCTGAGATTGAACAATGTGTTTCTAGATGCCAGGTACTGAATAAATCTCTGTAACACAAAGTAATTTTTCTCATCACAGGATGTATGTGAAGGCCTTGTACCTTCTAGAAGCAAGATTACCAGTCTACTTTCAGCATAAAACATGAAACTACTGATTTTTGTCGTAGCACACAATTTTGTCTATTCAAACTAACTACTTTTAGTCAGAACCTCTAGTAAATATTCTACTGTATATATAAAAAATAGATTATGTGCAAAACACAAAATATATTGCAAAAGGAACAATAAAAATGTTTAATTCTCAGGGATTTGAGGGAGCTCAAGATTTATCTGCTTACAAAGCACATATCCAGGCTATTCTCAATTCAGCAGCCCTCAGTTTCAGTCAAGCTGAGGGCCTGTTTTAATAACAAGCAAAGCCCCTAATCAAATACAGGGACTTACAGCCTGAAACAGTTAAGAGAAATCAGATGAGAACATTGACCACAATTTGGAAAGGAAAAACAGGAGTAAGAATTTATACTGTGAGATGCTCATTGCATGAAAACACTTTATATACAGCCAGGGAGGAACTGTTTCACAGTCATACTGAAGTTGTTTCACAGTCATCCTGAAGTTAAGCGTGCTGTCTCTTTTTATGCGTACTTGTCTATACAGGTCAATAAAAAGCAAGGATAAGGACAACAATCTAAAAGCTATCAAGTTAAATTTACAGCTCTAGGAAGATTTTAACACTCATATAGAGAAGGCAATTATTCAGATGGCAGTATACATGTGCCAGAACATCAACTTTGACCTCAGTCAAAAAATCCCACGTAGTGTTTAATCCTGTGTAGCTGTTTTCAGATTCAGCGCCTAAATTGTCAGCATCCTGGCACAGTCTGCATCTCGGTCTTATGGTTTTATAAAGATTTATGGAGATAAACAGTACAAGAATCATTCTTGCCCTCTGTTCTCCAGGTCCCTTCTGGTTCAGAAAAGATGCCCCTGCGCTACTAACACTTTTGGCTTGGAGCGTGCTCAGTGCCAACGTGGCCTTGAGAGAGCTGTTCTCGCTTACCTCATTGCCATGGACCATTAGATGATGTGTGGTGACTAAGGCTTTGAAAACGACCACCCAGCTACTATTCGTTGCTCGCTCAAAGAGTGTATCAGCCATTTGAGGGATATTCACATTTGTTTCATTAGTTGCTTGGATCAAGTCTGCAGGAGAGAGAAAAAAAAAGATGTTAGGTGCTACAAGTATGATAAAAAGTTAGCAGCATGGCCAAGTTCTCAGACCACCACACTGCAGGCCATGGTTGTGACAAACAGAAAGTTCAGGGCTTACATTCCACATTTTAAAAAAAGAAAAACAACAACAAACTCAAACTGCAGACAGCAACACTGGTCTAACTCTTTCATCCAACAATAGTAATTTTCCAACAATTCTGTCCCGAGCTGTGACCAAACATTTCTCCATCTTTATCCCAGATGCAGTTAGGATGCACAACATCATACAACTTTACTGCTTGCAGGTTTTTAAGTTAATTGTTGCAGTTCATTACCTCTGGGTTAGAGAAATAAGTACTACTGAATTCTTCACTTACAGGCAACATACCAATCACACTGAACCCAGTCACATCAGCAAAAAAGGGACATCACCAGAAACAGATACTCTGTCACCCCAGAGGTTGTTTTAATCAGCAAGTTCCAGCACACCTCCTAGAGCTTCTACAGACCCAGAAAGCAGAAAAGTGAATTCAGGCATGCACTAAGACCTCTTCAACAGCGAGAAAGAACACAAGGAATGACATTAGTTTATAGTGAAGCAACTGCCCCTTACATAGAAGAAGTAAGTCATTAGACTCTCTCAGGGAAAAATGATAACATACAGCTTGGTGTCCTGTATATTAAGAATATGCAAACTTGCACAGAAGAGTGCATGAAATTAAGGTAAGCAGTTAAATCATAAACAGTAGGGCAGCAAGCTTTCCACTACCCTCTGTATTTCCCAGGATCTGTGATTTACGACATCCCTTATTATCTACAGACTCCAGTTAAGCAGCCAGCAATTACCTTCTACAAGCTATCACCTATTCTTGAGATACAGCTGGAAACTGCATACTGCAACTGCATGCCCAAAACCTGTGTGATGCCAGACACAGCCCTAGCAAGACTCAAGGAAATGACTTCATGCAACACAAAGAACACAAAACACATATCTAATGGTAGGGCTGAGGTTTAAAATTTGAAGACCCAAGCAGAAAAAATTTAAACGTTTAACTACTAGACTAAGCATTATCTGAAATGAAAGTACTCATCTTTTATTTTCCCTCAGAGGAATCCCTGTTAATAATTTCTTCCCCACCTCCAGAGTAGAACTTTTCCTCTAACCATTCAAATCATTCAGTGATGACAGATATTCTACCTCAAAAGCAGTCAGGATATTTTGTGACTGATCCTTGCACACTTAAACTATATGCAAGTCTACAGGAGGTCAATTCGCTTGGGCAGTAGGGTAACCATTTGGCAGACTTCCTTTCCCTCCCCTACATAATCCCAAGCAATAGAGAGCATTAATGTTGCTAAGAGTGGAAAGTCAAGGCTCAGCATTAAACTGCTGATTCTGCCTTTGCAGGACTGGAAAAGTCCAGAGGACAAATCTGTCTAAATAGATCAATGAGTCACATCAGCGACTGAGATGCACCTGGTGTGTACAGAAACCCACACTGCTGTAGCAGAAGCATTCAAAAGTTCAGGTTTTGTCTGGTTGGTTGGTTGGTTGGTTGATTGGTTTGGGTCTTTTTTAAATTTCTGGCATGTAATCTTTATGGGTTTTTTACCTTCTATTACAAACACTTATTTTATTTAAGATCCAAGAAATCTCTAGCTCAGAGTCACAATCTTGGGAAAACCACAGTCCTTGGCTGCATATGAAATTGTATACTGTATGGGCATAAAAGCTCAAGTTGTCTTCAGTTTCAGGCCAGGGGAATGATTTTCTTGGATGATGCAAGAAACAAAAATTATGTGATCCATTTGCCAAGTTTGAATTGAAAATGTATGTTGTCATGGCATTTTGTTGTCTTGGTTATGGAAGCTGGGTTTCAAGTTTTTTGCTGAACACCTTCTGAAATGTGTTTACCTCTATAACCTCAGTAATACTACCCTTGAAGGAGGCAGTTCTGCAGACAAAGTATTGTAGTAGCAAAGCCATGCTATTGAATGACAGCAGCTCAAGAGCACAGAGCCCCAAGAATGCTCCTTGATCTTGTGGTACAAACAGGCCAATGATCTTTCATTCTGTACTGCTGATTAATGCATTACAGAAGACAGTGGTTTGTAAAAGCCTAGAAGCAAGTCACAAGTGGCTTGCTGTGCACTGCATACCCTGCTCAGATTTTACTGCAGGTGACAGCAATTGTCTCATTAATATAGGGAAATACATTAAATTTGTAAGCTTTCAGTCTTGGGCTTCAGTATATAGATTTCTGTGAAAGAGGGACACTATAAATTGTATATTCCATCAGTGCACTTTAGATAATGAAACCTCAGAGAAGTCCATCCACAGAAATGCTGGCAATGGAGGCAACAAGGCACTGCTATATGATGCCACAGCACTGCTTCTGAAGTCAGTCATTTCTGTCTCCCCTCCAAACTGCTGGAGGGTACAGCATCTCAGTCTGCTCTGAATGTTTTAGGACATGAGTAATTATAGTGTGCAAAATAGAGAGGCATGATTAAAATTAAGTCTACTACTTTCAGTGCACAGAAAAGAATTAAACCATGCATGAAGATGTCACTTGTCATCTGAGGCCAGAAAAAGGAGATTGGGGGTGGGGGGATAATTCTTGCAGAGCTGTTTCCCATTTAGTCACATCACAAAGATAAGGTATTCAAATTTCCTGGGTTTCTTTTCCAGTACCACAGAGTCTCAGCTTAACCAGCAATCATCAGCGTCTGGAATGAAGCATCAGCACAGCTAACTTTAGGAAACTGAACAGCAGAGTTTGGTGGCTAAGCTAAATTTTAAAATAGGAGTTAGAAAAATTAATTTTATTTTAATGCGGTAAGGAAAAATAGATGCAAGGAAAAAGAAATCATTTACAGGAAAAAAAAATCTAGAAACAATATTTTCAAAATATACAGATTCAAACATTTGCTGGGTAGACAAGAGACAATAAAACTTAGTCTTCCAAGGAAGTCACAGGTACATTTGCTTATACAAAATAGGTAATATTAAGAAGTAACAGATGAAGAACAACCCAACAGAAACCACATGAAGCAATCTTCCAAAGTCGATTCCATTTGGGGCACACACAAGTAGGGCAAACAAGGATTAAAGGTACCTTCCTGAAGAAGTTTCTGCTACTGCAGGCATCCAGTACACTGACAGCTAATCCCCAAACCCAGACACTGAACTCAAATACAAATTACAATCACGGTCAGAAACCAGAATTGCACGGAAATAGCAGCAAGTGCTTTTACCACACATTTCACAGAAGTGAAGTAATTGGAGAATGAAGACCTATATATGCTTTGAATCCATTTGTATGGGACTAAATCACAATTGCCAAATCACAATATGTGATTTCTCCTACTTTCTCTCTTCACATTTTCATAGTTGCTATTTTAAAGATTTCTTCAATTAAAGATACACTTTTAAACTATAATTTTACTTCAATATACTTTTTCTAGTGAAGCCTTGGGATGAAAAATCAATGCAATAGAAGAAATAAAGGGTTATCAATTCTCTGACACTGTAAATTAAATCTGAACAGTAGTCTTTAAGCTCTTGGACAGGCCAATTTTTTCACCCAAACTTAAGACAATTGTAACTTAATCATACTCTAGGTTTACTTCTCTTCCCTAATTAACACCTCCATTAATAAAAAGACAAATAGAGAAAGAATGGTAGAGGGTTCACTGAGGCAGACTGAAGCACATTGAGAGACCCTGGCCCTCTTTTCATGACATTTTGAAGAGCATACTAAAAGATGGGACTAGCTTTAGTGTTTAAGCTCTTAAGGTTTAAAAAGGGAACAGTAAGAACGTTTCAAACGTTTCAGAATTTCAAACTCTTTCACTCTTACTAAAAACTAGTCTCTAGTTCTTTTTTTTTTTTTTCCTTAATATGAGAGATTTTACAATACTTTAAAGAATCTCTTAGTTCTTTACCTTTCCAGATGGTATTCTGGATCTGGGCAAGGGTTTTTTCCTGTTTTGTTTTGGCTCCCCTTCCTCACCCCTCCACCCCCCCTAAATTCTTTAATAAGCAGACCTGGGATTTCCCAGTTCATGATTAATTATTCACAATTTACATTTCAGTATGCAGTGAAACAGCAGCAGAGCACAAGACCTCTCTGTTCAGAGGAATATCAGTGCCAACTTAAGAGCAGCTGTCATTCCAGACTGAATTAACACACAAGCTGCCTCAGCATCTGAGCTGTGTCATACATTCAGTTCCTAAACTTTGACAAATCTCTCCAGCAGCAACCCACTTACAGACCATCCTCACTATTACTCAAATGTTACAATAGCCTTCAGGAGTTTTTTTTCTCACTTGTAAATATTAAAATAATGCCTTGAAGCTATTGAAAAGGAAATGCAGGATTGTTCCAAATCCAGGCTAGTCAAGAACAAAAAGAAGCAGCTCAGAGTATGAGTTTACAAGCCTCAACCACGCAAGTTAAACAGGCAAGTGAGAGTACAGTCCCTCCCCTGCAAGACAGAACTGTATTAGGAAGCTAAGAGCATTGTGCTAACCAGTGAAAGAGCTGAACTTCCCTGTCTACAGAAACCTGACCACAAAACAGTATTGGAAAGCAGAACAAAGTAACCAGTTTATGCTTCTACAACAGTTGCTCATAAGAACATCAGATAATTTGAATATTGTTGGCTTGGACTATCAGGCAATTCTTTGGAAAAGTTCGTAATTAGTTTCTGAGGTTATAATTTATCATTTATTCTTTTAACTTCCAGCTTGCCCTGTCTACACAAACACGCATCTTGATCTGGCCTGTAACAATCAACCCCAAAAGCAAGCAGTGCATGTCTCCTCCTTCCTCCCCAAAAGTCTGCTCAAGGGTTGCTGTATCTCACCTTGATGCCAGCAAGCCTACCCTTTATCAAAGTCCAGCATCTTTCAGATATTGCCTTGGAACTTCCATGCCTATGCCAAATCAACAAACCTAAACACAATCTTCCACTGAGCATGTGCTCTCCAGGTACCTCAGACTACCAACAGCTCTCGGGGGTGCTACCTCCTCTCTCCAACATTACTTCAAATATCTCCTCCTCCTTCCAAAATAAATCTCAGACTCTTGTGAGAACAAATACTTGCTGCAGATCCTGAAGTTTGAAAGGTCATGACAATCAGTCTTTGAAGCACACAACAGCACCACACACCAAGACAAGCTTTTATACACAATTTCCTCCTCTCTGCCTACTCACAGGCATATTGTACTACCCAAAGCATTAAGTGTTTTGCAGAACCTATCAATCACATGAAGGGTCTGCAGAGAGATAGGGAAAATGACTGAGTACTAGCAAATTTCTCTTGAAGCATCCTCCAATTTCTCAACCTGAGAGTTTCATTAGCCTTAGAATCATCTTATTACCTCACTACCCTTTTTTAAACACAACAGTGCACCACCTCCTACATTACCAATTACCTCTTTTGAAACAAAGTGAAAAATCTACTGCCCATACACACTGCCAGATTTTAGTCCAACATACTTTCACCCCTCCTTAATCAATATATCAAGGCAAGACATTTGGCTTTGAGTCATCTGCAAAAATCACCCTAGCTCATTAGCAGTGTTACATGAGTTATGCTGCACTTAATTATTTATATGTATGGCTTTTCCTCCTGAGAGGTTCAGGTTCAGCTCTCTTGGAAACAGGAAATAAAAGCCAACCATCAGATGGTCTTCTACAGGGTCCAAAAGGGTGCAACTACAGCAGCTGTCTCTCTCAGTACCAATAATGGGGGGATAGTGTGATTACACTGTGTTAACAAAAAAAAAAATCTTGATTTAAGCAATTCCTTCAAGTTTCATGAAGTACAAACATTTTTTTACACAAAAGAAAAGTTCCCAGAATTTAGAGCTCCACTGCCTCTGGGGAAGAACAGTGTGCACTACCTTTAATGTTTACATTGCAGTTCTCTCAAGGAGAATTGTAGAGCTGAAAGGCGACATTCAGGCCAGCTGCAGAAGCTCAGTGTTAAAGAGCAGTCATTGAAGTTTTAAGTATAGTCTTTCAGACTGGAAATTAATTAGCAATTAATATATTTTATGAACAAAGTCTGAGACCTTGCTGACACCTGTGATCCAGCTAGCTAGAAGAATAAGTTTCATTTTTGCTCAGAATTCCATATCTGGAATAACAGAAGATAGGCTACACACTTTATAGTACAAACATACTATGGAAAACACCTTTTTAGCCTCACATGTATGAAGCTAGAACACCAAAGGGGGAAAGGCCCCATAGTCTAAGAATTCTGCCTTTCCTCCCCACTACAGCTACCACAGCTTTTTAAAGCATCTTCACTATTGGAAAAGCATTAGTTATCAAGAATGGAATCTTCTTCCCGTCCAAAGTTGTAAGAAGCTCAATCTTGAACTTCATTCATACAGAACTCACTCACTTTGAATACCATTTAAGCTGTCTCCTGCAAAGTAGAGGAAAGATGAGAAATCACAGCTTTAATGATCTTTTCCTCTCACCCACAGCACTCACTCCCAATCCTCTTTCCACACAAATCCTGCTCCACAACTAGCTCAACAGAAACATGCATTTTTCTGCTCAAATACAAGAATTAAGCATTTCTGCTTAAGTTGATATGAAACACCAAGTAACTCTGGAGCTGAATGTGCCACTTCTCCTTTTTATTGATTTACTGGAAGAGCTGAGCCACATATCATTCCTGCAGTGGCATTTTGCATAGCTCTTAATAGTTTAAGATATGCAAAATTCCATTTGCATTTGGTGGGCACCAACCAATGGGTGAAAGGTTAAAATATAATAGCAGTTGTCTTGGAGAAATGCTATTTCCCATCCGATTGTAATATGGCATCTTAAATGCCAAACTCCAAGGGAAGAAGAGACGTGAAAAAAACCCAGGTAACATTAAAAATAGCTTTTGACCAATAACTTTGCATGAAAAGGAACTTTAATCCTGCCTGGCAAATCTCAGACCTCATTCTACAAGACATTTCCTTCAGCACTTCAAACCTGGAAGTCTTAACCAAAATACACATTAATTTAGAGGCGCATCCACCAGCCAATCTTCTGCCAAGCCTTCAAAGAACTTATTCAATTTCCTCTAAGGGAATTGTTCTCTCTATCCATGCAATCATTAAAGTGACAGTTCTCTTGCATCTCAGCTCTTGCTGCAAACAACAAAGTAATTTTAAAGGCATGATAGAGTTTCAAGATTATTGCTTAGAAGGGTAACAGTCAATAAAATCTACTTAAATGACTACTGTCAATTGCCTGTTGACATTAGGCACATCCTGATACCATTCCAGCTGTGGCCTATGATTATCCTTCCGTGAAAGTGACTAACTCCCAGCATTACCTGCTGGTTTTATCAATCCATAACTCTTATAATTTGGGTGCTCACTGGAATATCAGTAACAGGATCAACTCCAGCTTTTAGGCAGAGAGTACAGCTACACTAGAAACACGAGGATTTCACACTTGCCACAACAGCACTGGGCCATTTACTCTAATCTCTGCACAACAGCATTTTCTAATCCTAATCAGCCTTTACATGCTGGGCTGATCTTACACTCCAAACACATCTGGCAGAAAGTGGAAGTCACCTAAGGCATGGTACCTGAGCTCTTCCATTTACCATGCTGCAGTCTGAGAAGAACTCTACTCCCAAATTATCTCCTTTCCTCAGAAAACCATTTGTTTTTAATGAACTTGTAGAAATGAAACTACCACTAGACCCTCAACTCTGCCCAGAACAGCAATTTGTAATCCACTAAGAAGCTGAACTAGACTGAAGACATATTGCAAGAAGCCAGATGTTCCAGCTTCAATACTTAGCTGTTGCATTTTGGGAATACATTAACAAAACAAAAAAATTGGGTGGGGATGAGACAACGTGCAAACAACTTCAGTGACATGGTAATTAGCTACAGCCTTTGTGCTAGAAAGAGATCAGTTGAGCAGGCAGCCTCAGAAGCTAACACATCTGACTCAATATCCAGACCATGGTCCATGCTTTTGCTATTCCCTCAGAGAGATTATTCCCAGAGCCCAGTTTTTTCATCAGTGGATGCCACATAATGACACAACCCAAAATTTTTAACTAGGACTGAAATGCCCACAACCATGCAGGCAGCCGTGTTGAAAACATGAATGCACCTGTAGAAAAAAGAAACCAAGTGTAATGCAAGCCTCTGCACAAGCCAGTGCAACAGTATGACCTCCTGGAAGCACACTGAAGCAACTCCAACCAAGCAGCAAGTACTTTCTAACATGGCTGCTACCATTTCAATCCATTGTCTTGTATCTGTGTATCTACCATAAAGCAGAAGAGTTCATAAAACCAGATGGCTGCCTCATATGTGAATGTTGTGTCTTAAAAAAGTCTTTTAAACAAAATTACTGATATCCTTCACAGTTAGGACACAGCTTTACTCTTTCCTTGCTAAGAAAAGCAAAAAAAAAAAAGGTAAAATATGAAACCGTGCAATTCCTTTATGTCCATTCCCTTGTACTACAACAGTTAAACAATAATACTTTTCTTCTGCCCCACAGACAGGTGAGTTTAAGTCTCAAAAATCTTGAAAAAACGGAAGCCTACTTCCTATAGACTTGACTCTTCAACATGAGCTGGCAGCCTTTCACATACTACAAATTTCTTGATGTTACAAAAAAACCCCAAGATGTTAAATTTGATGGAACATCCACCTGAAAGATAGAAGATGCAGTAAGGACTACTAACATTTAAAAGAACCTGACAGTACTAAGTTGCTATCAACAGTCTGAAGTCACCAATGCCTCTGTATGATGCATTTGCCACTGGCAGTAGAAGTCTCCTATCAAGCTACTGATGAGTAAGGAACTTGGAATCCACCACACAGGCTCATATCCAGGCAGTGAAGCTTTGTGCAGAGCCAGATCTCTAGACTGGAACAACCAGAAGTGTCAATTTAACTCTTGATATGGAGCATGATACTTGAAAGGCCGTTTCTCATAATATTGTCTAAGGAATTTGCAGCTCTCTGATGAACAAGAAGCAGCTCTTTAAACTCACCTATTACAAACACAGCAAACCTTGCCTGTTACCACTCTTGCCATTCACCAACAACAAAGCAATCTGAAGTTTAAATCAACTTAGCAAAACCAGAAAAACTCTAACGTAGAGTCTTTCACAGTCATTTCATAGAATGAAAGATCAGATCAGAAAGTCACAGGTAAGGTTCACACATGAAAATACCATTGTTTCACTTGCCAGCAACAAAACATCACTCAAAATATACATGTTTTCAAAACACTGGCACACTAAACATGCTGAGTTGCTTCGGGCTTGCTGTCCCTTAGCAGAATGTACATTCTCCTATGTATATATATCTATACATTTAGATGAAGCTATAAAATTTAGATTAGGAGCTACAAGCACAATAAACATACTCTGGATTCTAGAGCCACGTAACAGGATCCAAACCTAAGTCTCCATTTGAAAAGGTTGGATTTGAAAACTCCAGGGCTGCTAAAGGACGGATACCACGATAAGTTAAAGTTCTCATCTATATTGGACCTATATGTAATGAGAAACAGCAGCCTGCAGAGGCAGGAAACAGGCCAGCTGGCTTGCCCCTTTCATACAAGTCCTACACTCCCTGAAGCAAGAAGCGAAAGGAGTCCTGTGACAAGCAGTTTGAACTCCCACTGAAGCGCATCTAGGTCAGCTGTTCAATTAAGTTAAAGATGTGCCCCCTCCTAGTGCCGTCCTGCACTGTGGCAGGATCACCGATCGCTGCCTTACTCTGAAGGCCTTCCTCTAAACTTGAAAACTTGCATACATTTAAACAATGTGGAGGACAAGTCAGCACGTTTTATTCATGCTTCAAGCAGTCACGTCTTTCTCTCAATTCTGTGTAGGACCATATTAGAACATTCTGTAAAGTATCAGTTTAAGCTATATAACCAAACTGTGCCAGAGGCACCAGGAGCCTGCCAGGCTCTGCAGGCTAACCCCTGACCATCTGCTATGGAAGCACCCGCTGCCATCATGTCATCTGCGCTCGTGCCAAGCCAAGAGTCAGTTTGAAGAGATGCACTCTACTGTCAGCAGTCAAGCCAAAGCCTTGTATCACTTCTTAGCACAGAAAAGTTTAAGACACTTTCTTGAAAAGACATGACCTTCAGTCCTTTAATTGCATGGTAGAACAATCTTAGTTCAAGTGGACACCAAACTCTCCAATCTACCCTTACCAGTGTTTTGCATCTCAGCCATAACCTAGTCTCCTAAAAACAAAGAAAACTGTTTTCTTTTTCATTTCTTTTTTGAGTCAGTAAAGCAACCTTGTCAAAGCATATGGCTCAACTGTTTTGTCTGAACTCTGTAGCCCAATTGCCACACAGGAGCTCCTGCCAAATTGCTTTTTACCTGTGGTAATTTTGTATATTAGCTTACAACCAAAAGGAGTTGATTGCCACAAGCCCGACCCAAGCTGCAGACACATCCTGTCAGCAGTTCTCAGTGTACATGAGAGGCAGGGTTTGGTGTTCTTCAAGCATGATCATGTCTACCTACTCACAAAAACCCCTCTACAAAAAACATCATAGCACATTTGAGTTTTATCAATAGTTAGAAAAAATGACTCTAGGAAAGGCAACTGACTGACATGCTGCCTCTGTTCAGAGTAAAAATTACATGAAAGACACAACATTAACATAACATCAGGACCTTTTAGCATCCAATCCCATTCATTAAATGAAGTTAAGATACAGATATAATTTACAACAAAGCATGAGATCACATTATCCTGGGCAGAAAAGAGAAACAGAAAGGTATTTAGACTTGGCTGGTCCAGAAGTCAGTGGTAACATTGTGCACTGTCATTTCCTGTGCCTACAACTAAGCCATGAGCCTCAGATACCCAGTGAATGGCCCATTTGCCAGCAGCCTAGAAAATACTGTTCTAGTATTCCACCTACATTCATTTCAAGGCTGATGTCCAATATCACTTGTGATGCTACTGCAGATGGATAGTAGAGTATATTCCCTCTCTCGGTGAACAGCTTTCAATTGCTTTAGTAAATGTATTTCACAACCTAAAGAGAATTTATGAGCATCAACAAAACATGTTTTATATTGATTTTGAGTATTTTCAGCCAGGTCTGAAGTAAACATGATCAAAACAGCAAGACTAAAAGCATTAAGAACTGTTTTAAGGATCTAGCATATGATTTGCAAGATTTCAGAAAAAGCAGACCTTACCATACTCTGCAAAGTGACAAGCTGGCCTCTGCCAAATATACCAATTGCCTTCCAACAATTGCCAACACCTGGTTTATTCAGGTTAATTTAAGCTACCAGCTCTCATCCAAGCAAAATTTTGGACAGAAGGAAAATCAAGCAGCTGTGCTGAATCTGATGGGGTGGGATACTCTAGTATCAGCTTACCAGTGAGGCTTCACACTGCAATCCTGCTGATACTGCTGACTCAGAGGAACAAAAGTACTGCTGCAAACCCTGCACTACAGATCACTGTCTGCAAGGCTCCCAGGAAGGCTTCTTCTATCTTCTCATTTAGACTGAGTTCAGGGCTCAGTCCTGTGCCAGCTGACCCATCCTATTCCTACTATGTCCTTCAATGAGATTCAGATCCTGATTTCCTGGCTCGCTTTACTCCTTGCTTTTTCATTTTTAGGGTATTTGAAACCCCTCTCTCCATATCAGCCAGAATACTATTCCTACTCTGCATGCTGTGTGTCGAAGCTTGGAGATGCAAGGTTTATCACTCATTGGTGAGACTCCTGTATTTACCCAAGGCACACAACAGAACTTGTGCTTTTCCACCCTTACCAGCATCCCGACCTGTGCTCCAAAAAAGGAACAGGGCATGGTAATGTCTGGACTCACCTTTAGGCTACAGTAAGGCTAAGGGAAGGGATATAATGTCATTCCACCCCAATTTTTCCCCATCCCCAGAAACGCTGGAGCCACCTCCTTTAGCAATAATTTATGTCCACAGCTGACTGAGGAAGGTCTATCCCTTTGTTTTTTGTGCTGGCAGGGAGTGAACTTGATGCACATGGCAGGATTTTGGTAGCACTGGGAAATGCTGCAGCTGTGACTCCTGAGAACAGGGTCTCTTCCAGAGATTGCAGAGGATATCTGCTCCAGCACCATGGAGTGCATCCTGCTCCATCTCTAACCTTGGTGTTCCCTCTGCCATTTCTTTTTCCCACTTCCTCTGTCTGTCCAGTATTTTCTGCTTTTTCTTACATTTGTTTTCCTTGAGGTGCCACAGATTTGGTGGATGGGCTCAGCTGTGTATTGCAGCAGATCCACCGTGGAGCTGGCTGTGTCTGGCACAGAGCATGCCCTGCTCTCCTCTCACAGAGGCCAGCCCTGCAGCCAACACTTGTCATGGACACCCAGCACTGTGGGAAGATAAGAAGGACAGGAAGAGCAAAGTAATATCAAGAATCTTGAGCAGTAGTAGAAAAATCCTAAAAGCAGTGTGCTTCTACTACACTACCATTTCTTCATAAGTGGGAGCTCTGAGAGCAGGAAATTCTCCTCTTTGGCTACCAATTTCTCAGTCCAGCAAGAAGCAGAGAAAATGAGTAGCCTTCAAAATGTTTTATGCCCTTCAAAGTTATGCTGTCATCTACTTTTAAGCACTTTAGAGGATCCTTCACCTGGCAGAGACACAGAAGCATGGACTGACCACACCTACAGAGCATTTTTGTGGACACTTCATAGAATTCCTCACTAGTGTGACAGGTCCATGTAAGGCATGCACAGAAGATAATGGATTTAACAGTGAGGCTGGGAAATCAGAGATATAGATAAATCAAAACTCAGAAAATCAATCAAACCTGCAGATTGTTTTTGTTGTCATTTATAAGATGTTCAATTGCTGCCAAGATCTAAGGTAGCAAAACTATGAGACTATTATGAAACATACTCAACTACTAGATAGAAGTTACTAAAACCATACTCTGGTCACTGTCATCCTGACCATCTCATAAATAGCTACTCCATTATCAAGGTCTACAATGGAAGTCAGTACAACAGAAAGACCTGACTTGTCCCAGAATTCGTCATCCGTGACCTTGACAAAGCATGTTTAACAGAAGGATCTTGCTTACTTTTGAAAAAGACTAAGATTGACTACCCTCAGGACTAGTCAATCTTTATCAAGTTACACTGCTTACATGAAAAAAGTTTAATATTACAGTGCCTACTCATTTTCCTGTTCCTTCATCTTCTCTTTTCCTTTCCTAAGGCATGGCACCATAAGAGAACTTACACACAGAACAGTTGAAATGCACAGGATCAAGTGATCCCACCCATATTTCAACATTTGGATCTTTACATTAATTCAGACTTCTACCCTGATTCAAACATGTTTTGAAGAATTGGCCAAGTCTTAGCTTGATTAGAAGGGCAGACTTCTCTTGGTATTACACATGCCTTAAAAACAGTATGGGGCTGGGAGGGAATTGAAAGTTAATGCCACTTAAATACTGAAGAACAACTAATCTAAAAAGTGTTCTTATTACCTCCCCTTACCCACGGCAGGCATTTATTTCTACTCCTATTCAGAGACCTGCATGCCTCCAAATGAAGTGTGTCCTCAATAGCCTTTGGGGAAAGGACATGGTAGAAGCCCACAGAAACAGCCATTCAACATAAAAACCGATCATGAGTCCTTACACACAATAAAGGTGGTAATCCAACATCCAATAAAAAATTAAAGAAAGTAACTGCTTGCTTGAATATTTTTCTTTTCAGGTGTGAGAGCAATTCATTGGTGTGACAGAGGAATTCACACTATAAAATCCACCCCAGCTAGGACAACAAAAACCAAAACACAGTATTCCAGCTGATCTTCAGTGGTAACATTTAAACGAAGTCAACTCTCTCACACATAGAAACTTCGACAAATTACTGCAATACAAGATACAATGAAACATAAAAGCCGTTTCATTAGTAAAGTGTGAAGGATTAAGCCCAGTGTGTACAGGGACTCTGTTCTTGGCAATTTTCTTGAAGATACTCTCTCAGCTGTAGAGACTGTAGAGTGTCACCTGGACTGCAGAGCAATGCAGTACATCTGCACTACTCCTGCCAGGAAAGGGCCACAAGTGCCAGCAGTCTTGGAACACTCCCCAGATCACTTCAACAGCAAACAACTTCTGAAACATACACATCCTAATTAACCCTATCCTTTAACCCACTCAGTCAATAGACACTGAAGTCTAGGGACTCAAGGTAGTTCCACTGATCCCCAACTTTTCCCAAAAAGCAGAGAAAGACATATTTCTCAGGAGTGAGACAAAGGTTTCTAAGACTAACCTGTGGGATCCAGCAATGTCATCTTTACTGAGCCTAGGCAAAAAAGTTTAACACATTGCTTTTGGTCAACAGACACTTCTATTTCAACACTAAAGACCACAGTGATTCAAACTTGTTAGGTCAACACCAGAGACTGCAGAAGAAAGGTAGAATACTGCAGGAAAGAAGTGTCTGTACAGGCAAAATACTGACACCAGCCCTGCAGCTCAGTTAATTGTTAAGCTAATTCCACCTTGAATTAAACTATAAACTTCCTTTTAGAGCCTCTGCTTGCCAGGTACATGTAAACACACAAAATTAGACTTGGGATGAAAAGAAATTACAGGAGATACACAGGTCATCTCCACAGCCACAGAAAATCAAATACTGATGTTCATCTGCTTTGTTCTGACTTTTCACAAACATCTCCTAGCTCTTGATCAGGCTTCTGGGAAGGTCCGCTACCTTATGAGAATTGTTTTGAGAAGTAAGGTCTTTTCAGCATACACACTGCAGAACTTCCTCCTGCTACAAAGCAAGTCACTCAGCAAAACAAGGCAAAGAAAATCCCAGCCATTTCTATCATTTTCAGAAACAGGAACTTGTGACAACCACCTGCAGATGCAACAACCTCACTGGTTTTCAGTTCACTTCCCTAAATGAAAGCTTGAATGTCTGTTTCTGAGTGAGAGCCTATAAAAAGAGCTGAGTAGAGATCTACCTACTTTTCCCTCATCTATGATGTGTTTTCACGTTTTTAAGTCACGTAATTCCCTTCTCCAAAAGCATCTCCTGTTGATACCATCAGAGCCATTCCCATTTGAGGCTGGAAGCAGCCTTTTACTTGGCCCACACAATTAAAGCCTCGGTGAAGTCATAACACATCGTTCACAACAATTCTTAGAATCAAACTCCTATGCTGTGCACAAGTATTGCCTTCCCACTCGAATTATCAGTTTGTATATCCTTAATGTAGCTCACACGCCTCATTCACCCAATTCTGCAATGGTCCTTCCCACTGCATCAAAATAAAGTTGCCAATTCCCCACTTTTTCACAGGAATAATAATTTAGCTAACAAACATTGGTTAGCTGAGGGATAATTACCATATTATTGTGGTGATTTTTAGACAACTTTTGGATGACAACAGTTTAATAAGCCCAAAATGGTCAGAGTTCAGCTGTCCCAAACCATCAGAGCATCCTAGATTTACATTCCTTTTCCCACCACAGGGATTTGAGAAACTCATTTAATGCCATCTGGCACTTATTCCAGCAGTTGTTGAAAGTTCACTAGTAGGAGATCTGGAATTCCAGAAAACAGTAAATCCTGTTAACGAGCATCAGATAGCAACCAAATGATACTCAGTACTCCTCCACATGACCAGCCTGTCCTGCACCAAGAGCCCATGCCAAAAGACAGCAGCATCTCTATTACAGTGAAATTGTATTGAAAGCTTGTATTTGAAAGCAGAAACAAGTATAGAAAACCACACAAAAGTAAACATTTAGCAGGTCAGTTTTTCTACACTGAAGACATTATTTCTGTTTTTTTCTCCCTTCCTCACACACCACCTTTCACCTTGTCACCTCTGATCTCCCTATAACCCTGTGAAACTGTTATCTTCTGCAGAAAACATATGAGAACAGGCATCACTGTATCCCATCCTTTACAGGACTACTTAACCCCTATTAAATAGTTGATCTCTCAATTTAATTTACAAAGCCTAGTTGTTAAGTAAGGCAGTGGAAGAGAGGTTGTGTGACTTGACACTTGCCCACTAAGACACTAAATAAAATTATGGAGTTCCCTAAGGACACAGAACTCCACTGCCAATACCAGAATTACAGCTGCTCATAAGGCATCACTCCAACCATCACACTCTGGAGCCTGAATTTTTAATCATCTAAATCTTTCATACCTTGACATAAAACTTATTTTAAGGCATTGGGAAGTTTTACTTTTCATTCTTCACATCTTCAAATGTGGGCTACTTATCTGACCTGAAACACACCCAGCCAATTAAACTCTGAAATGTTATTTACAGCTTGTAAAAAAAACAAAAAACAAAAAAAAACCAAACCAAAACAAAACAAAAAAACAACAGGGATATGTCTTCCCAGGAAATTATAACTTCTTTTCCTCTTTTATGTGTGACATGCAGGTAGATAAGAAATTCTATGGAATTCTACTGGCTTCTGTCTCCAGTATACCCACTTTCTTGAGTAGTAAAATTATATTCAATATTATATTCAATATTCAAACACAAATCCTTTACAGTCCTTACGATAACACTGGTAGATTATTTCTACCTCACTTTAATCCTGCCTAGTCCAGACAGTGCTTTTATTTATATATATATATATACACACACAGAAACACAGAGACACACAGACACAGCATGCTTTCAAACACACAAGCTATGCTTTTTTTAAGCTAAAGCTTCTAGTAACAGATACAGTCTGTATAGGACAGTCCAGACACAGCCCACAGATTAAAAAGTGTTGACGGCTACCAAACAACAACATAGAAGAGATGTCAATAACCAAGATGATTTTTTTAAATATACAAGAAAACGTGATAGAATACATGATATCAGGACCAATTATCTACTTAAACAGTTTAGACTCCGGTGAGTCTTCAATCAATGCTGCTTACATCAGCGTTTCTTGGACACATATGCAAGAGCATCTAGATGTACTGAAAGACCAGCCTACTGTTTGTCACTTGGAGGATAAAGCTACAAAGTCATTAGAAATGAAATCTGAATTATTTTCCAGAAGTAATGCTACCTCCGTTTAACAAATACTGCCTCATCAGAACTGTACTCACAAACACCTGCACCAGCATTACTTAGTAATGGCCAGCAGCCAAGAGGCTGCCTGGTATAAAACCTACTGATCTTTACTTGAATGCACTTCTTACCATGTCCAAAAAAACCATGGGGAACCCACTTTGTTTTAGATATTAACACCTGCTGTTGATCTGCAAAGTTCAGTGGTGGACAAAGATACTACTGCAAACAAGGCCAATTAACATCACACGACCAAATTCTCTCACCAGCCTACTACTTGGTGTCTCCATGCAGGGGCTGACAGGTGAAATGGTCAGGATGAAACATGACTAGCTCATCCTTTTCCAGTAAGTGTTTTGCCTCAACCTTGTTTCATGCCTTAACTAGGTAAGGTCAGTCCAGAATACATCAAAAGCCAACAGCCATCTTTAATAAAACATGATGCAAACTACTGGACAGCTCACAAAGTTGCTGTCAGATATTTGGGATCTCAGCAACAGCCCTTTAAATTCTCCAAAGGTTGTTCCACCCTACAGCACAGCGTTATCCCAGTGCCCTGCCATCTAAGCACCCCATCACCTGAATCCCTTCAGAAGTGGAGATGCAGTGCTGCGGAAATGGCCCCACTCGTACTGGTGCTCGGCCAGTGTCTGGGAATATCATTTCTGTACATCTCATCCCAGCTCAATCCTGACTGAAGCAGGCAGTGACAACTGTGTGTCCATTCTGCCCTGTGACTCTCTCCCCTCTGCCCAAGGCCCTGCTACATAAGGTGCTCTTTCCACTCCCTTCCCGGATAAAAGGCAAGAGGTCATGAGGAAAAAAAATGGCCGAAAGAGCAGTATTATGCAATAACAGAAGAAATGCAATAATAACTCATCCTCTCCTGGAGATTTCCCATCACCCTCATGCTTTGCAAGCTGGATTAGAGCAGGCCTGACAGCCCGGCGGCTCTAGGCCCACCCAAGTGCCCTCGGGCAGGCCCCCGGCCCGGGCCCCGCTGGGGACACCAAAAGGGATGCTCACAGTCCAGGTGCTTTTTCTTGGGCCCCATCACTTCATGCGTGGTGGCTTTGCAGACGGCTCTGGCTACGGCCGATCCCGTAACGCTGTACTGAGCAGCTGCGATGCGATCTGTCAGCGTCTGACCCGACATCTTCGCACGGCGCGCTG
>VWZU01005599.1:722722-767941 GCA_013397095.1 Sterrhoptilus dennistouni | reverse complement strand
CGGGGGGGGATCCGCCGCCCGGGGACGGTCCCCGTCTGCACCACGGGCCTGCCGTGAGCGCTGGAAATAGCGCCTTGAGGGATCCCGCAGCCGCGCACAAGGCTGGATGTCTCCAGATGGTTGTCACGATGTTATTGTTATCAAAAACATCTGAAATATGTCCCCAGAAGGGTTTTCTCTCTGTTATCTAAGGGAGCCTAAGGGTCTTGGTTACACCCCAGCCACACTCATATAGGAGGATGCATTGCCACAATTTTATTGTGTAATTGAAGCCTACCGGAGTGATCCGTGGAGTTTTGGGAGATGCGGCGTACATATATTACCATAAATTGGCTGAACTTAGTTTTGGAGTAAAGTGATTTAGGTGGGTGGGGTCTAAAGGAAATGGCCCTGGTGGCAATCGCTTGGAGCTGCCGGTAGAACCAATTTCAGAAGATGATGTCGCTTATGCCGTTAACTAGCTGGAGAAAACACTACCTACGGCCAGTATTGAAGAGTTGTGCACACCAAGTGATAATTGGGTTGTGTTGCATACAAAGACATATGGCACCATCCTCATTTGCTATGCCAGGAGCAGAACCCTGACAGAGGATTGTGGTCTGTGACTGTAGGAAACATCAGCTTTCTATTTCATTCTTTCTATTCATTCTATTACTATTTCATTCTTTCTTGCTTTTTCCCTGTTTTATTATTATTATTATCTGACAGCACAGAGATTTTAAAATCTTAGGTAGCCTGAAAGCTTGGGAATGCTGTTAAAATACTGCTCAAAAGTTCAAGGTATCTTTTTCTGTGTGAAATCTCTTCCAAAATAGCTGTAGAATGGTGCCTTGGGCCACTGAAGACAGGTGTTTAGATTTGCACTTTTTCCATATTGGTTAAATCTCCTTATTTTTTGCAGAGCAGATAGAGATTTTTGGATTTCAAGATTCAAAGGTTTTCTCAAATGCCATGTTTGACTATGGAGTGGGATTTAATTTCAAAGAAAGATGTGAAGTGTATATCACTGTTAGCAATCAGCATTAGGAGTCTGTAAACTTCGAATGCTCCTATAAGAGAGACTCTCATATTCCAATAGTGAGAATGTGTCTGTGTTTCTCATCTCTATTCAGTAATGAGTAGTAAATAAATCAACTGTGGAGTTGCACAGAAAGATAATACTGTGCTCTTTAGCATTACTATAGTTCACTGTTCAAGTATGGACAAACTTTAGTAATATTTAGAAATTGTTCTTGTTAGCACAGAAATGTTAACTTCAATGCCTAGGAATTTGTCATTAATGACATGATTTGTGGCAGCTAGAAGCATGTCTTAACAGAGGCACACAAACAATTTTTCCTGTGTACTTCACAATCAGTTATTGGGGTCATAATCCCAATTGATTTCAGAGGAAAGAAACAGCTGGGATCTACCAATACTTCATGTTGCATTATTATCATTAAGAGTGACTCTGAACTTTTCTTGCTAATACTGACAGAGGTTTTGGGATCTGTTGACAGCAGAAACTTAGAATGGTTTTATTTCCTCCAAGCAGGATAGTTTTCAACTTTATGCTAGCCAAAATATTTAATTAGTGATGCAACTTTTATTAGCATCTCGTATACATCTTCAGTGTGAAGGTCTGCATACTTTCTGAACTAGTCCATGTTGTTATCAACAGTTACTGTCGCTGAGATTTGGATGTGTGTCACCAAAATTTGTGATTGTTAGTACTCAGCTAATTTTATATCTTCATATTGTCAAAATACTGAAGCAAAACATAAGTCAGATAATCTATACTAATGCCTTAAAATTTATGCAGTTTCTTAATGAAAACTCAAGGTGCTTTAAGCAGGTAAGACAAGAAGACATTAGTACTCTTTAATTTCAGAGTGGAGGGATGTGGTCTACTGAAGCTGTATTGCTTTTGGATTTAAAACCAACCACCACCCCCCTAAAAATAACCCAACCCCATAAAAGAGGAGTTCATGTTTGTAATGAAAGCCACACAGTAAATAGGAACTGTCTTGATTAAGGATACACCATGGAGGGAGCTGTCCAGGACTAAATAGATGAGGAGTTGGGGTTGCCATTCCACAGGGTAGTTTTAGATGAAGTCCCAAGAAGTTGCCTGGTGTGCTGGCTCTGCAAAACCCAGGTTCACAGCTTGGCTGGTGGAGGTCTAGATGAGGGCTATATAAGCAGCTGAAAAGGGTTATTGCTGCTAAAAATAACACAGGATCAGTGATGTCTTTCTTGACTCTTTATAACTGTGCTTTCAATTTAATAATGAAGGCCTGAGAAAAGAGGAGGTATATTAATGACAAACTGAATAGCCATTTTGAGGCACAAAAATAATTCTTAACTGAATTTGAAGCGAGAAAAATAGAGTTGGTCTGTGTTAATCTCATATTCAAGCACACGTGGAGGGCAGGAGGTGTGTGTAAGGGCTGATTCATCACACCTCATACCCAAATTCTGCCCCAGAGTTGCCCATGTCTTGGGTGATGTAAAGCATGTAGACTCTGTTTTCGTGCAGTCGGATGCTCTGAAATCTGGGGAGTTTTCACCATAATTCTGCTTTTTTTTCCATTTGTTTCCCAGTTTCTCCTGTCAAGTCTTCCAGTTCTTCAGCCAACTTCGGTGCCCTTTCCTCCTGCCTTCACAGGCCAGGCAGAGATTTAGACCCCACCCTGTCTGTGCCTGAGCCTGCATCAGGCCCAGTGCTGTTGTTCTGCTTCTCCCTCTTACTCTTAGGGCCAGTGGTACAAACAGAGCTCCTGGAGAGGCTGGCTGTAACCATAGTGATAGCAGCAGTCCTGAACAGATCTGTTTAGCTCTGGGGAGGGGGAACAAAAGACTTTTCAAAGGAGAAGCATCCTCCTGACTTTGTATCAGGTTGATGGAGCCAGGTAGTTTGCATTATGCTTTCTCTACACCACATGCAACATTAAGTACTCAAATCATGCAATACTCAGGAGTTTCTGCGCTTCTGCTGTTAAATACAACCTCATTGCTTGGTCTTGTGTGGGTTCTGTCCACAATTGTTTGTCCAGCTCTGTAGTCACCCTCCCTAATAGCATTTGTTTCAGTAGTTCCTTTGGTTGCTGTGATATAAAGCAACAATTGAAGAAATTGAAGAAGTTTGTCGATTTTCCAGTCAGAAAGACAGTCTGAGAAAGATGTAGCCTGAATGTCTTTGTACATCCCAGGCACAAGATTTGTTACATTTTGGAAAACTACTTGAGCTACTAATCTAAGAGAACTACCACACACAGTGGTACAGGGTACAGGCTTGGTGGCATGAGTGCATGCTCTACATCCCATAGGAAGTGCCTTTTCTGTGTCTTAGAAGAACTTTGAAAATTAGAAAGTTAGTTTAGATAAGAGAGAAAATTAATAGAAAAGGAAAGTTACACAAAGAATAGCTAATGAGCTCTTTTACTGCTCGTTAAGCTATGTCAGAGTGAGGTCATGTTCTGCAGAATATGGAGTGTCTGCATATTACAGAGTTGATGGTTACAGAAGGATGGTAATTGGCATGTTCCGTACAGATGAAAAGGGTGTGTTCCTTACTCAGCATGCTGGTTCCCACACGGGCAACCTTAAAATCTGTATTATCTTAGAGACCTCTGTTGACTGATGCGTTAATGGACCCCATCATCCACATCACAAGGATAGCTTTTGCTGCTGGAGTAGTTTTTGGCTTATGTCTGGCAGCAACACTGAGGTTAATAGACCAGAAAGGGGACAGATGGACATATGTATCAGAAATGGAGCAAATGTCCTGTAATTGTGAAAGTCAGTACCTGTGAAATTCCTCACTATTTATGATTGATTTTGGTCATTTTGTAATCCTGATAGAGCTTCCAATGCAAAAGTCTGGAGGTATGTATGAAGTATATTGCACTTCCACAGAACAGATTCACACTAGGCTTAAATTTGTCTTTTTTTAATTATTATTTTATCTTTTCTTTTACATGGAGCACTAATCTTTTACAGATTTGTTTTAACAAGTCTGTGTGCCAAAGCTACCTAAATTACTGCTTCTATAGGTAATATGTATTCTAATATAGTAAATGTGAAAATAACAGCTTTCTATTGATATTAGAAAGAGGGGAGAATTAATTTAAGAAAGTTGCAAGTTAACTTCAATAGAAATGTTTTGTATTCCATTCATCAAAAAAATTATGTTAAGTCATACTAAGCTTCACAGACATCATGAAACAGATTTGCAGTAGTATACAGAAAAAGACAACTTAGTACTAATTGATGCTTAAAATGTATTACTCATTGACTAATTGACAGTCCTGTTTTTGAATGCAAAGTAACTGTGAAGGCATTGATCCCAAATGCATCATGTCCTCAAAAGAGGGCAGGATGCTGCCTGAAATAAAATCCAAATTTCATGTACCATAGAAATTTTGATCCATGGAAAGACAACAGGCTTTCAAACTACCTTGGCATTGTGAACGTTCAGTTTTCCTTTTCAAGCAAAATAAACTTTTTTTGGTAAATGTGTATTATTTTGGTAGTCATGCTTACAAAGTGGCAGAATTTTTGCTGTAAATGGTGAAATATTGTATTAATAGTAATAAGTGTACAGCTGTAATAGTTGTATTTTAATACAATAGTGGCTTTATCCTGGCTATGACCATCATGTATAGAACCAGGGATGCTTCACTGACTTCTGTCTGCTCCACCAATGGGAGCATTAAATGCTGCATTTTACATTGAGCACAACTGGGACAAACTGGACCTGAGAAGCAGCTAGCAATGATTTTCAAGGGAGAAAGCCCCTTTATATTCTTCCAAAAAGAAAAGGTCTTCAAGAGAAGGAAATTCCATTTCTTTGATCTTCTAAATCAGTAAAAGCTGCCATCCTGAAAACTAAGCTGGTCTCTTACCTGCTTCTCTGGCTACTGGTAAATCCCCAATTTTGGCAAAAGCAGAGCTGCTTTTAAACAGCAGCTTTTGTACATGCACAAATGATGTGCATGTACAGCATTTTTCTATTTTATGTGTTGTCCAGTATCTGCAGGAACTACTGGATAGAGAGTGTTAGGCAAAAGCTATTAAGACAGTGGGCTTTCAGCCAGGTCCAGGAAGGGTGACCCACCTTCTCTTTAAGAGCTCTGCCAGGTGATGTGAACTGTTTTATTTGATCTTTTTGACATCCTAGAAGCAGGTTTTAATCAGAAAAGAACCTGGTGTGTCTTAGAATGAAGCTGACCTACAAAGAGGAGGCTGTAGGGATTCAATAATCATTTTCCTCATGGTCCGTGGAAGTGTGGTACCAGCTTCAGGAGTGAGCTTTCAAGCACGTACTGCCTGCCCCTTCTGCTGCTGCTCTAGGCTCAGAATTCTCAGCTGTATAGGAAAGTGACAGTCAAAGTCTTCTAGGAAATTTCTGAAGTTATAATTTCAGTGACAGATTTGTTCAGCAGAAGTTCAATAGATGCCAGATATATGTCAAATAAGAGTACAACTTTCAACCCAGAGGGTGAAATAAATTTTAAGCAAAAAAAAGATAAGCATGTATTTAATAGGGAAGAGAGATTATGAATTGTGATACCTTATGACAAAATATGACCTCTAGTCACTTGAGAAAAAAGCTGGTCTATGCAATTAGAGATATGAGCATGTGCTAAGATTTACATGTGCAAATATGTATATCATAGTAATGTTTTTAGCAATACTTAATTCCTAATATTTTAATAGTTTTGGTATTTTCATTGCACATCATAATTTTGCTAAGGGCTGTGAGCCTAAAACTCAGTCTGCTAATGCAAGATCAAATTCTTCAGCTATTATGCTTTTGAAGTGGTAGTGTGACTGGTAGAGCTTAGTGAGTTCTCACTTCCTACTCTTCTAGGCTTGGAGTTGCTCTTTAACTGAATCTGTACACCCACAGGAGGACATTTTTGATTGTACTGGCCTCCAGTGGCAACCTAAGAACCATTTTGGTTGTGAGATGTAGTCAATCAACTCCTTCACGCCTTCTTCTTGACTTTATGACTCTCACATTTAATTGATCTTGCTTGCAGAATGCTGACTCTGTCTCAACTATGTAAAAGACTAAGCCCTTCTGATTTTGGATTGCTTGATAAACTAGGATCATTAACAATGCTTTAATGCAGTCAAGTGCATATATCTAGAAGCAAATCCTATAAGATTACTTGCTGAAAAGCTTTTACTCTGAAAAAGGATTAGGGGTCATTGCAGGTGAACAACATATTTGAACTTTCAGTGTGATGCTGTGTGGAAAGACCTTGTCAGACTTAAGACTTCATAATAGATACCCTCAACAGGACTGGGGTGTCATTTCCATTTCTATATATGACTGGAATGACACTGGCACTACAAGACTGCTAAAACTCCTATTTTCATGCCCTCTTTATGGAATTTGGAGAAAATGCATTAGAATTTTAGAGGGCTCTTTCCTCCTTATAGAGAGGTCCATGATAGATGCATACTATGACTGTAGGCTGCTTTCCCTAAAGGGGAAGAATTTTTGTACTCCTCCAAATTTGCCAAATTATTTGATAAAAGTGGAAGCAGAAAAGGACAAATAATCTTTGTCAGGAGCACCTGTAAGGAGTGCTTTATTCTTGGCATTTTTTTCTGCCCAGATGTAGATGTTGCTAGAGATGTGGAAAGACCTATTAATCCTTTTCCATAGAGTGTTTGGTCAAACTATATCCAAGCCAGATTTTCCAATGGCTCTCACAGGGTCAGGACTGTACTCAGGCTTTTTGCAATATCCAAACACAAACAACTGTAATGAACAGTGTTAAATGTTAAGTTCCCCTGCCCATTCTTTAGCTCACTGTGCAGTCTGATAATGACCATCCAACTGGAAAAAACATACTCCAGCACAGGAGGAAAATTGGCCACTCCTATGTCCGCACACAGCCCATGCAAGGAAGTATTTGGCATAGGCTATACCAGTACAACCCCAATGCTCATAGCTGCTCTTCCTTTAGCACTTCTATCTAGAGCACATAACGAGACCCCTCTTTCTTGCCCATAGGGTATTCCTCAGTTCTTTCCATGCATCTTCTTGTTGTGCGATGATTTTCTAGTTTCATCAAAACTGCTTATTTCTTGAAGAGAAGTCCAGAAACACCATCCCCAACTTTTTGAAAATTTGGACTATGAAAAAATGGGGTCAAAGATTTGGCACTGAGGAAACGAACTCATTCTTAAGGCTGTGGTAGGAATGTTTCCTCATGCACTACACAGTTAGGTTATCACAAGAAAGCATAATTTCTGCAAGAGGTGCAGCACCTGACCTAAGTGAACTAAATTACTACTTAAAGAATATGCATGAAAGTTGGTTTCTTCTTGAGTAAGGTGCAAGTGGGTAAACACATTGTGGAAAAATACTAATTACCATAAGAAGTGCTTAAGCATCATCCTTAACAAAGCCAAACTGCACTTATCCTGCTGCTGTGGAATACTCAGTGTAGGAGGAAAACAAATTACCTGTTAATTACTTGGAGTAAAGACAAAAAAAAAAAGGGACAAATATTTCCTATTTGCCATGTTGAGTTCATCCTGTGAGAAGAGTAAGCCCAATATTACTGGCATTTTTCAATCTCTATATAGCTATCTGATGAGACAGTTTTCTAGAAGTGCTGAGTGCCAGCACTCTCCTTGAAACTGATGGTACTCTAAGTATCTTGCAGCTCTAGAAAGTGGGGTTTTTTTAAGATCCAAAGATTGACAGTAGCAAGTTATTGACCCTACCTCAGATTAGAAATTATATGTGTGAGAGCTAATACTGTGCTAAATTTGGGATGACTTAGAGAATGCAAGACTAGAAAAATGCAATGCTCTTTTAGGATGCACACTTGTATATGTAGCCTGCATGGTTTGATCAAGAAGCGCTGCTCCCAGTGGGCAGAGTGGTGAAAATTATCTCCAGGAACTGTGATAAAGGAAGTGATAATCCAGTACTCCCAGAGTGGAGCCACATAAAAGGAAGCATAGCAGAGCTTGCAAGAGCAGGAGGTTACAGATGACTACAAATTTTTATGCTTGAAAGAGAGGAACAGCCTCCAGAAGCCACCCCGGATTGAGATCAATGTCTGTAGACAGACATTGCCTATATGAGCACGTCTACTGGGCTACTTATTTATGTCCCTGTGTATACAATCAAGTGCCTATGTGGAAAATTTCAGTCTAAACTAATAACTGATCCACATCTAGCAGGAGCCTCATTTCTATGTGTTGTTAATAGAAAAATTACGGCCATTACTGAATAATATTGATTGTTGACATTTTTGCTTCACAAAGTAATTTGCTTTAGCTTCCATTTCTATGGTGTCTTCAATTCAAAGAACTCCAAGTACTTCATAAATGCTAATTTAACACCCCAGCTTCTCTGAATGGAACATAAGTATTATTACCCCCAGGGACTGCCTTCTCTTTGTGTCAAGGAAGTGCTCAACACATTGCTGGTGTTGCTAGAGACTTCCCATAATAAGCTATTCGCAGCACAGGAGACCTAAGGAGTAGAACCAATAAAAGGCTATCTTTGTTCAACGTGAAACAATTCTGATAATAAATCTCTAGGCACTAAGTCTAAAAACAGTCAGGAAAATGCAGCTGAATGAAAAAAAAAATTTTAAAAGATGCGACAAGGGTGGGATATAGAAAATATGTATGTTGTGTTATGCTCCATTTACATTTTGGTGTACAAAAAGCATTGATAAGCACATGGATAAACATGCATGAGGCTTTCAGGTTTAAATTACAGTCAGTAAGTCTTACTGCTGTACTAAGCAATTGAGAGTATGGAAGTTCATGCTTCTTTTGCATCTTTTTTTTTCTTTTGCATTTACAGTGTCAGACTTGGCAGATCAGGGCAGAACACTCAGTATTTGTGGGTGTTTCATCTTGATGAGTTTGAGTGGGACTACTGTAGAGGGAGGCTAGCTCACTGCATAATGCTAACATATTTACATGTCTTTTCAAATAATTTATGTCCCTTTAGTAAGCATTCATAAAATAAACAGATTTTTCTCTATAACATGAAGGCATTGCTTTTTACTTACATGGAAATTCACCTAGATTAAAAAGCTATTTGATAACTACTCACGATAAACAGAATGTACGTATTTTTATTTGGACCAGTAATATGCACATTTAATGTACATTAATAGTAGAGTCATCATTAAATAAATTAATTTTTCAGTAGGGGTGAACTTGTATTTCTCTCTCAAGACTGACATTGGAGAGTTCAGCAAATCCATTATGAAGGTTTAATATCCAGAATGCTTGATAGTCATTCTAATTACCAGTATTGACTTTGGAATAGATGTAATGAAGTGGAATAACTCATTTACATTGCATCTTGTCAACATCATTATTAATTTAACCATCCATTTTTGAAGATTAAAGGTAGTTTTTGAGGATCTAGATTGGCAGACAAATAACTGAGCAGAATAATTGAGCTACCAATGCCCTTTCATGTCATTCCTGCTTCATAAATGATCTAGAAACCTACCAGGATCATCTCATAAGTATTTTTATTGGAATAAAAAGAACATATGGATAACGTGCTACCTCTTTCCAGCCCCTCAGCAGAAAAGGTGGCCGATCTCAATTATGAATAGCAGTAATGGGGATGCTACATCCCTTCATCATGGTTTTTCTAACCTGTATCAGTCATAGAGAATCTTAGTGGTCATTGCAATGCATTAAATAGACCCCAGCCCAGCTGTGTAGCATTGAAGTTAGGCCTAAATTATGTGGCAAGCCTTTATTTAAAATGCTAGAGCAGTTCATAGAGCTAATTAAAACTTTAGAGATTACCTTTGTGTTTAGACTGTTTGGATGATACGAGGCAATGCAGGAATGCCCGTGTGTCCTCTGATTTTTAGTGTGTTGGCCCTTCACTGCACTCAGAAATCCTTGAAATGTTATTGAATTGCCTCAAAAAATCTGAAGGGGAAAAAATTAGGTTTCTTCTGCATATAACTGCTCAAAAATTGGGAAAAACAAAATCAGAACTCTTTAAACTTTCTTTTCTATTGTGCGGTGGCAGAAAAGGATAATGAGGTAACACCTTTTTGCTCAAATAAGTCAGATATAGGCAGTCTTGCCCATGCATCCTTCACATAGTTACATTCTCTGCACTAGTTACCTTGGAGGGTTAATGTCTGATTGCATTGTTTTACAATTCAGCCATGTTCTGGTCCACTGTTCATACAGAAATTTTTCATACAGATGCTTTATGAGAGAATAGAATATAAGAGAAGAGTATATAAAAGTACAGAATATAAAATGTTAATTCTTGACAGGTTTTCCTTTTATGTGTTTGATGCAGATGTAAAAGAAGAACCTGGGTCTTACAGGTTTCATTGCAGTAAGTGTAAGACTTGCACAAAGGCTCTGTAAGAATGACAGGATTCTTCTAAGACAGAGTGGGGTTAAGAAATGCAGAAGTCTCCAGAAAAATCAAGCATAAATGCAGGAATCCAAAAAAACGAGATACAGTAATGGGAGCAGGGGGTAGTTATTACCATTTTGTTGTTTGTATTGCTTAGGGGTTTATGGAAATTTTCAGAAATGTCTCTATTCACAGGTCTGGAAGTCAGGTTTAATTATAACCTTTACTGTCAATCCTGACACACAAAACTGTAAGCAAGCAAGAATTCCTCCTGAAACTCACCAAGCTATCTTGAAGTTTGCACTGGATTTGCTGATTTTAAACAGTTGGATGAGTGGATTCTTCATGATGTTTCAGCACTGTGAGTCTGTAAAGTTGCTTCTGGCTCATGTCCAATTCAAGGCAAAATAAATTGTTTTAGTCTTTTACAGGAAAATTATATAGCCAAAATATCTGTTCAAGTGCATATGCATCTTCAGATTGTGGTTTGTTTGGATTTTTAAGCAAGGAAAATTAAACTTTTTTTTCTCCGTGTAACATACATAGCCAATAAAGAATCAGATAGTATTTCTGAGTGGATTTAGATATATTTCAGCTGGGGTCATTATATTTCTGTTTTCTGAAAAGGGTAAGACTAAATAACATAAGGTTCATAGCAAAGAAAATAAAATAGGATTTTCTTAAAACAATAACAAAAACTGCAGTCAACCTGCTTCAAGCACCCACTTAAAACAATAATGAAAACTGCAGTGAATCTGCTTTAAGCACCCACTCAAGGAACGAGTGAAAAACCAGTCACTTAACATTTGATGATCTAAAAATGATGTGTTGACATATACTCAGCTTGAAATCAGTTGAAGATGCTTTGGGCATAGTATTTTAAGAGGAGATTTCCTAAATAGATAGCACCTTGATGCTTTTTACAGTACCTAAAATGTAAATATTGTCTTGAAATAGTAAAAAAGGTTGACATTTTCCTAGAAAAATTATCACTGGGGGAAAAGAAGGGTAAAAAAATGTCCCACTGCAACTGGTGAAACATGAGACCATTGCAGAAGCATTGCTCTCCAGTTCTTACACAGAAGGATGAAGTCCTTGTCTTTGGCTGTATTGCCTGTATGCTATAACCTTCTTCAAAGCTAAATGTGGTTTTAGCTCTCATTTACACACTGGTCACTGTTATGACAGAGTACATTGTGATAGCAATGCCAAAAGTGAAGAGATGGAGATTTACCTCTAGGAATGTGATTCAGTTGTTGAAATTTGGACATTGAGCTAAGCTATTTATCTGCTTTCCAGCCAAGAAGTGGCAATTCTGAGCTACACTCCATCTTACCATAAAATATATGTCTTCATAAAGATCAGATGAATCCTGCAGGTATTTCTCCCTTGACAATAAAGGAAAGACAGGTAATGGGTTCACACACAAATATCCATAGTGTGGGCACCTAAGATGGATGTTAGTCCTAGCCTCACCAATTTAATTTAAATTCTGTGGCCTTTACTTCCCCGTTAATACTGTTGTTTTCCCTGAATGAATCCTGCAAAGCAGAGACAACAGGATAGGACACTTGAAAAGTACTAGCTCTGCAAAACACATTGCATATAGGAATTTGCCTGGTGTTTTTGTACAGTGTTTTTGTATCCATCTACCAGGGAATCTCAAGAGTGTCAGTAATTCCTTATAGCTGACAGTTTCAAAGGCTTCTCAAGTGCAGGATGAACACCTGGTCTTCAGCAATAATAAAGGCTCTGGGCTGTATCAAAGGTCAAAAAAATCTGAGACTTACTGAGCCACTGAAAATACTTCGTGACATCCTCCTTTGCAGCCCTCTTTTATGAGGGGAAAAACGGTTTTAGAAGGGGTGAATTTAGAGCTCTCCACAAAGCCTGAGTAAATAGGCTTTGATATTTTTCCTTGAAACTGAGTGGGAGAGGTGGGGAAAGACAAGGGAAAGGAAATTCCTTCTGTTTTGCAGACACAGATGGAGAAGGAACAGGACATCTGCTCCTCCAGCGGGCTGCAGTAGTAGCTGCTTCCATGGAAAAGACTGTCAGGAGGGTTTCTGACCTATTTGTGCCATGTGCTTTTATCTCCTGTTACTTACATGAGCCACTAATACTAGAACAAAGGAAGTGATGATGTACTGTCTGCATGCCTGTTTCAGGGACTTCCCACTCACACAGCTCTATGTCCCACAGGTAATGCCCCCCCTGTAAGTACAACTCTGTAGGATAGGTAAAAGAGTTTTACCTTAGTATCACCATCTGATTCCCTCAGCAAGTAGACTTTAACAGGACTGGTTTTGCTAGAAATACAACACTAAGATCTTCATCCAATGTAAACCAGGGTTGTTTTACCTCAGGAGAATAAACTGTCTGCAAAATTTAGGGAAGATATTCTGTAGTGTTGTACCCAGTTTGGTGACACTTCGACCCAGTGGCACCTCTGTTCCTGGCAGAAGAGATGCAGTGAGAGATTGTGTATGTGCATCAATGTACAGACAAGCACATGTGACGTGCTGGAAATTTTAGAGGTCACAATTTTAGAAGTCTACACAAACTGGGAAGGCACCACAAAACCTGGGAAGTATATGAAGGTGTGCTCACATAGTAGCCCTCAGTGCTTTTTCTTAGCTTAGATGAATGGGAAAAAAAATCTTCCCTTGATGTAAAATCGAATTAATTTTCTTATATGTAGGCAACCAGGGAAGCAACTGGTGGGAAAGATGCAGGTCACTGTTTGTATCTACACTGACAAGTCTCTCCTTGTGGAACATGAGCACTGACTATAGGGCTAAAAATGTAATAAGCTATTCTTTGACGTGAATAAAAGTTTTAGAATTTAAATCTAAGAGAGTATCCTGAATATATTTAAATTTCCCATCCCCAGTTCTTGAACTTGTCTAGAAGTGCCAAACATAGATCTTCACAACATAGATTGTTCCAACCCTCTCACGATCAAGAGCAAATACAACATCTTTCAGAACTGAAGACAATTGTCATTTCGTTTAATGGTTCTCCCTGTGGTTCAGTACCTTCTGTGGCTTCAAGATACATTTGATTGGTAGAAAATGGACATATATTTCTTGCATTTTGTTCTTTAATTTAAGAAAAGACAATGTTTTCAATGTCAGGGCATAAACTTTAATAAATATTCTGCCTCATGAAAATTTTTATTTTTTTTTAGTTCTAAGGGTTGACTCATAAGGTACATATTTCAGTCCATATTTCTATAATAAAATCAGCTGGTATTTGATCACTGGCTAGCCAACATTCTTGCCACAGATTTTGAAGCCACAACTAGACGTAATACTAATAATTCTACTATCAAAACCATTTATGGAACCTAAACCTTTAACTCGGCCCAATCTGTGCACAGATGGGAGAGGCTAATCTTTTTTTTTCCTTTTTTTTTTTTTTTTTTTAAATTAAAAATCTGTAAGGCCAAGGAACACAGTTAAATATGACATTGATTTTATATTTTTACTCTCTTGCTCACTTAGGATGCCAGTGCTCAGAGCATGCCAGGCAATACTTGTTCAACATGATTCACATATTGCTATTTTTTCTGTAAAATCCAACTCATTCTGTCATTGGTAGGACCAAATATCAAAAATATAAATCAGTGCAGTAGTTAAGGGTATGATATATTTAAAGAGTTTTAAAATAAGCTATAATTTAATTCAGCAAGCTAACAATCAGCAAAGGCTAAGTCTTATTTTCCTACTTATGCAAGTTACTACATTGCAATGAGATTAGTCACCTAACATAAGTAGGAGTTGGTTCTGTAATAAATCTGCAAACACACACAAAAAATTGAGTTAATCCTGAAATACCATTTTTAGCTTGCTCTCATTGTGTCTCTTTAATATTGTAGAGGTCTCCTAGTAGTGACAGTTTTAACCTTGGCTCTCCTGCTTTTTGAGAGATGAAGTCAGCCCTTCATCTGAATGGTTTTTCGTGGTTTAATATCCTCATCCGTTTTACTTGAAAGCTAGGCTAAAAAAATGAATAATAAATTTGATGAGAGCTGGTTAAAGAAAGCATTGCATTAAATCTGGATTGCTCCCAGCCATCTTAATTGAACAAAGGGAAATTTTCCAAATACACCTTCTATATTGGCTGACTGCCTTAGAAGTTCTCTGAAGCTAGAAGAAAAGGTCCTTCCTCTCCAAATTAAAACACATACTGTAAAAAAAAAAAATCCTGAACTATTAAAATCTGTGGTATGAAGTTACGCCAGAAGTAATATAAACCAGATTCTTTCATTACAAGCTGGCACTAGAATTAAGCTGTCTGGTTTGGTGCTGGAATAGACAACAGTTTTTAAGATCGTGTAATTTTGTATATTGATAAAAACCTGGTTTTTAAAATAAAAAGTTCTTGTTATATTTGTATAGGTGTAAACTGTTAAAAGTACCAGCACTATTCCCTAGCAATGTGAAAGTTGGTCTGCAAGGTCTGACCCCAAACTGAAGCTGGGGCTGCCAATACCTGAAAGCAGTTGAAGAGAGACAGCTGATGGCATCAGAAGGATTGACTGGAACTTGGGTTATTGAAGATTAACCCAGAATACAATGTTTCCTCAAGGCACATCATCATTTTGATATATTACCCCACAATCTGTTGTGGCTGGAGATCTGCACAGCCTGACTTTCCATCAGCAGTTGGAGGGCAGTGCAATAGTTACGTTGATGGCTATCAGGGAAAAAAGTTCCAACCTTGTTATATTGGTGCTTTCTGACAGTGGGATGGGCTTTCTTCAACATGAAGCTGCCAAGGAATTCCCTCTGGTGATGGGAAGAGACTGTAGGAGAGGCAAAATTGGGCTGGTGGCGGCACAGCCTCACAAGAGCTTTTCCTGGGGTGGATAAACAGCAGTCAGGGGTTGTGAGCAGTTAGCAGCATCCCTCCACCATGTGCACTTTGAAATACAACATCCATGCATCATTTTGCAAAAATCTCTTAAAATAGGAGGTTCTGGTTTTGCCTATTATGGCACTCCCTGGATGGGGTCTACCAAACCCTGTGTTGGTGGGATGTCCAGGACCTTACACCTTGCTCTGTAATGCAGAATTACAAGGCAGCGCTTGTGAAATTGAAGGCAGTGCTTTGTAGGTCATGTCTAACAACATCCTGTGCTCCCACCATGAGACCAAAAGTTTGTTTTCCATATGTAAAGTGTACCTGCCTCTCAGGAGCAGCAGGAACATGTGATTTTCACAGTAAATAAGCCTGAGCAGAGAAAGGCAGCAAAAATATACATATTTAAAACAAAGAGGGGTTGTTGATTATTATCTATATGTGGTATTTCTGTCTGCTCACAACAGCAATCTGCCTTGTCTTCTCTAGACATAATTCCCTGTACTTGTCACATAAATTGCAAGCTCATGAAAGCTGCAATTTACCATTGGGTATATGGTAATTGCAGTCAAATTATACTGAAAAATTAGTATACATGGAACTTAGTTTGCAGAGGCATGTAATATAAGGATGTTTTAAAAGAGCTATTCAGGCTCTTAAAAGTTAGGAAGTGCCAAATTTTGAAGAGCAACTGGAATTCAGCTCAATTATTGGTAATATGGCAGAGTCATATCTGTTTCCCACAGTGTTCGTGCCTTGTTTGTCCGAAGGATGGGCAGACCTCACTGAGGAGCAAGTAATCAAATATTCCACTTTCAGTAAGGTCAAGCATTACTTACACCCTTTTTAACACAATTATTCAAATCCTCTATTGAATTATTAATCTCTTAATGAGATTTGCTGTGATGACCTCTTTGCAATATTATCACTGTTTACCAACATTATTTAATATATTCTTACAGCTCTGCTTTGAGGTTACTCTTCCCATAATTTTATGTCCAGGGACCTGAGATAGAGAGACCTGAAGAACAGATGTGAAACCCAGAATTATCAAGTATTATCTAAATTTGAGAATGCTCAATTTTAGAAACTCAGAGCCTGATTTTTTTTTCATCTGTTCAAATTGCAGTTAGCAATTTTAAGTGCAGCTGTGAATGTTCAGCCTTTTTCTAATTTAGGCCCAGATGTCTCCAATTGGGCCACAAGAAAATGAAAACTGACAGAGGCAGGGATAGCATCAATCTCTCCAGGGCAGCATTCAATTGCCTGCAGTCCCCTGCCTCATTTTCTGCGCATTTTATAACTTCTGGAGCTCGTGAAGCAGGAGTCATGCTGACAACAATGAGAACAGATACATGACCCTGAAAACCTCTTTAATTTTTTGATTGCAGATAATTTTTTCCCAGCTTATTCATTGCAGAGAAAGAATCATCTCTAGAAAAACACTGTAATGCAAACAGAGCAGGTTGCACACCCATTTCCCAACTATTAAGAGCCTCACTTTGCAAACTCTGCCTTCTCTAATACATCAATGTAAATATCTTCATGCAAAATATTGAAATAATTTCTTAATAAATGTGCCTTTTATCTTTTTTTTTTTTCTTTATCACTGCTATGTTCTGGGGAAGAATGATTGTGTGGTGAAAGCCCAAGGCAAGAAATTATGAAAAATTTATTTTCAGAATCAGTTCTGCCATAGACTTTCTTAGTGACCTTGGGCATTCCTTATCCTTGCTGTCATTCCCTTTCATCATCTTGAGGCTTGGACTAGCACAAGGGCTGCTTCAGGGTAGTTTTGTGGAGCTCAACTCATTATTCTTGGTAGAGGGTCAGATTCTCAGGTGCTATAAAAGTGTGAAATATTATGCAACAGCATTCTGCAACAGAAGTGTCTAACACAAAGTGTTGTTATTAAATACTAATAATGGCATAGTTGTATTAGGAGAGAAGCCCTTAAAATTTGTTTGTACAAGACATCTTTATTAATATCATTTTTTAACCTTGGCCTGAGCATAATGATTAGGTACCAAGGCCCTGATGGCAAATATAAAACGTGCATCACTGCCTGGTTTCAGAGCTGTACTACACAGAAAAACAAGTAAATACATGCTGTAGGACTGGGCTGTCCTACACATTGATCTGAATCACTTGGTTACCTGCACCAAAATATATTTTGATGTAGCCCAAAACAATCTTATACAAGGAACAAAAGTACTCCATCTTGAGAACAAAGTACTCAAGCTGTGTCTTTATGAGGGCCATGTGGTTGGGACAAGCAGACAAGCAGCTCTCTAGGAGAACCCAGCACCACACAGGATGTGCTTGAGCAGGGTTGCAAGCAGCAGAACTGTGGGAAGATAATGCTGTAGGTGGAGCTGGTGAGATGGATGTTGAAATACCACGGAGTCCTTTGATCATTTTAGAACGCAGGGGAGAATGCAGGCAAAAAGTGCTGAAACGAAATTTCTGGCAAAGGGTCAGAAATCACAGTTGTTAATTTGGGTAGATGTTAGAATTTTATAAAGAGATTAAATTATTCTAAATTGGTATCTTTTTGGAGAAAATATGATAGGTGGGAGAAGTCTCTTCAATTTGAGAGGGAAAGCTATAAAAAAGTGCCTAGAATTTTAAACTGGGTAAGCTTAATAGGATAAAATTCAGGGGGTTTTTAGTGGGATGGTAAATAATTGTGGGAATATGTCACCACCAAGGATAGTGGTGGATTTTCTGTCCTTTAGGAGTCACAGCTTGGATGCCATCTGGAGGATAGGCAGTAGTCCAAGAGGAAAACATCAGTATCAATGATATACAGGACAATCTAATGACACTCAAGGAACTGAAGTTCACAGGAGTTCTGCTGCTGACTTTAATGAAGGCAGGATTTCATCTTCTCTTCCCAAGGCTTTAATAATAGAAAAGGTATTAATTACCTCAGCTTAAATGAAAGGAGTCAGAGTGATGTGCAGTACCATGGAGAAAGCTGCCAACAGAAAGCAGCACTGATGCAAATTGAAACAATTTTTTTTTAAGTGAGTAATTTCTGCATTTCAGCTGCATAGTCTCTTGAAGCACATCTGTGTGGTCAGTTCTAATTATAGAACTCTTCTGGGACATAACCCTGCCTACAGTGTGAATCAGAGCTGCATCGGCGACTTTGAAGAGCAGCAGATGAGAAGGGGAGATCCTAGTGATCCAGATTTTGCAAAAAATAATGGCTGCAATTTGGGTAATTGAAGGCAAAGGACATTGTCGAAGATGGGTCAAATTGAAGGTTAACTGCCTTCTCAGTGAAGTGAAGCAGGATTAACAGCAGTGGATCATTCTAGACTCTGGAGATGACTGCATCTCTGTCAAAGAGCCAAGAGAAAAGATAGATTCTTCTGCTTCAGTGGGGTTGACTATTGCTTCAACTTCAGAAACTGGCTTATTTGTAGAGCTGCATTTAGATGCCTTGCCAGAAGTGAGGCTGCTGGCTATGTACTAGTTTCTGTTAATAAGACACATTAGAATGTTACAAATCTTTACGTTCTCTATTTCTTTTTGTCTCTGTTGAGGGGGTGCAGGGGATGCACCACTACAGCAGCATACTCTCCTCATTAATGGCTGATGAGTTATTTACCTTCTTCTGTCAGAAGGAGAGCTAGAAAAATTTCTATAATAAAAAAATATGTCTGGTCTGAAAAAAAAAAGTATGTTAAAGGTCAAATACAGGAAATACTTTGATGATACTGAAGACACTTAAGGAATACTTTTGATTTTCCTGTTTTCATTTAGATTTGCATTTTGAGGCACTGGTTAATGAAAATTCAGGAGGTCCCTCTAAGATATGAACAGGATTTAGTGAAGTATGGATGTATATCCAAAGTGAGCGCGCACCTACAGACAAAACCACAAACATGTAATTGATCAAAATGTCTATGAAGTATCCTGTAAAAGGATTTCAACTATTTTTGATAGTGAATATGTACAGTAAAGCCATCAGAACAAAGATTATGTGACTGTTCCACTGATAGACCATCAGTGATTTACTATCACATTTTGTTTGCATGAAGTTGCACTGTTTTATCATGATAGTTAGAACTAGGACATATGAATTTTGCCTTGGTCTTTTCTGACATGACCTATGATCTAAAGAATTCACGTAATGATCTTCTTGATCTCCTTATCCAAAAATACAATGCCAGTTGTGCCATACCAATAATCACTTCAATGGAAATATTTGAATTTTAGAAGTTCCTTGCACCTTGCTTTTCCCTCTTCTTTTTTTCCCTTTCTGTCAGGTGGTAGGAGAATGACAGAATGTCAAAGAGGTCTGGCTGGTCCAGCTGTATTTCTGCCTCTGGGCTAAATTGGAAAATAAGAAGATAATTGAGTAGAAGTCCTAAGAAATGTCTCTGATTAGTAGATTATTAGGGGATAATTTTACCATCACTGACCACTGACAGAATTCAGACACTCATGACAATACCATATCCAATCCTATTTTCTGTGCTTTTGATATTTCAAAAACCATCATAGTCTTTATAGGGGCTGCTGTGATGTTACATCTACTCACTTTGAGAAGAAAAGGTTCCAGTCCTACAATATTTTTTATCATTTGACAGCTTCATCACATTAAACTCTCTCTTTCAGTGTCCTTGCACCCACTTTTGGTATATTCACTGTTGGCTTTTATTTCTCTTTAATATTCTATATATTTTTAAAATTGTTTTTTATTCCTACTCCCAGCTACATTTATTGCTTTCTATTACACATATATCTCTTACACAGTTTAGGCAACTAGGATTGCTTCATTGTATTTGGTTCCTTCTGATCCTGGAATACTTGGAAACCATTCCTCTTGCTAAGTATCATAATTTTCTAAAATCCAGAAAAGTAATTTAGGGTGAGGGGCTCTCAAATTCTGAACCTTGAAGCCCCTGGCTAGTAATATTCTGGCTTATGTGCAGTCTAAAACGGGATTACTATCAATGTGACAGAGCTGATCCTGCTCAAAACACAGGAAAGCGTCTTCCATGCCCCTTCTCTGGTTCACACACAATATATGCAGATGCACAACACCTTCACTTGAGTACTACGTCAGAAACCTCACTGATGTAGTCAGGAGATGTGCTGCATGGTTAAACATCAGATGACTGAAACTATAGATAGCGATCTGTAGAAAATTTTTGAATAATTAGGCCATTTAAATAACCAGTTAAAATATCCTTCTTTTAAATTCAGTAGCAGTTCCCACAACCTAAACTGGCTAAATATTGTTGCAGGCATTAGTCATATCAGAAGAAATTATTGGTGCAATATTATGAGTAACTGGAGGAAATTCTGAAATCTGTTTAGTGTAGACTGCAGCAGCTGTTTGTGGTTGCTCAGAGAAGATGGCAGTGCAGTCGGTGCGGTCCAGCTCAGGACAATACATCTGAATTCAAGCACCTACTGTTGCCCACATACAGGCATCTAGAGCCTTTTGAACATCCCTTGGGCATCCTGCTGGTCTCTCAGCTCCTACTGCAGAAGGGTTTGGGTGTCCTGTACACACTGTCACATGTGGCAGCTCTGTGTGGATGAGTGGATACACAGGGGCATCTTGAACAGCACAAGCTGCTGGCATGTGGGTGCTGCATCCCGCTCCTGCCCTCTCTCAATGCTGTGGGACTTTGGACAATTATCTCTCATGTAGACTTTGATATGCAGACATCTATCTGCAGGTGTTTGCCTCCTTCCCTCTATGCCATTGAGGGAGAGAGATTCATTTCAAGAGGTAGTTTAGACATACCTAATGCTGATCCTAGCTGTGATGTGCTCTACAGAGCACATTCCTCCACAGAAACTTAAGGAGGTCTCACAGCTGTCCACAAATTCAGAGTCAGACCCTGGGACTGAACCAAGAGGGAGGAGAGAGAAGACACAGACCTCTGCCTTGGGATGGGCAAGCTCTGCAGGCAGTATTAGGTTTGTGCACATGCCCTTGTCAGCATCACTGTTCCCCTCAGAGGAGCTCTGCTGGGGCAGGAGTCAATAGGGAGCATTGCCAGCAGTGCTTGGTAAGAGGTGAATACACAGACCACAGACACAGTGCAGCACAGCTGGGGTTGGGCTTGTCTACTCAGTGGTTTCAACATCTGAGAGGTCTTTGCAAAGCCACGGGCATGGCCAGACAGCATTCCTAAAACAACACAGTGACTCTGGCTATGGCACTGGAGGCTGGCTGTCCTTGAGGATGCGTGGGAGGAAAAAGGGGATGACACAACAACTGATATCTATAATGAACATATATCATCTGTGTCAAAAAAAAGCTGCTTCTTCTGTAGCACTTTGCTTCCTTTTTTCAGCAAAAAAGAAACTAACTTCCTATGAAATTTCCTAACTTCATACCCCAAATTAATATTCTGTGCTTTGTATGCAAAGGCCAATCTGAAAAGTAGCCAGTCCTGAAAGTACTAACAGCCTTTAGGAGCTCACAAGTAGCATCAAATACTTGGCAGAGAAGTGACACATTAATATCCGTGGACAGATATAAAGGTGCGTGGTGTATCAGTGTCGTTGCTGATCTCATTAAACTCATCCGTATGCAGGCTTGTCTTCCTAAAGTGATCCTGGGTTGTGGGAGCCAGTCTCCGGCCGTAGATGGCAGCAAACAACCACGATCGAAGCAATCCCTTCTTACTAATGGAGCAGCCGCCTGAGGCAGCCCCAGCAGAGTGCCTGCCATGAGGGGCCAGGAATGTCACAACTTCTTACAAGACACGATTCTGTATATCCCCCCAAATCAAATAACCTTTCTGAGTGACACAATTATTTTCTTCTGTTTAATTCTCGTCCCTACCCTCGGGTTATTCCTTTTAAAATACAGCAGCATCTAGAATGTCCTACTACAGCCACGGATAGAGAATATTGACACTTTGAAAAACTGTGGAATGGGACCAGTGCCACCTTGAAGACCTAGCAGTCTGAATAGGTTTTTACATAGGGTTGTATGACACGAAGCTTAATTTTTATATTTTCATGCAATTATGTAAAGTAATCCTGTTCATAAAATGATGAAGTTGTACTTTAAAACCTTGAAACTCCCCTCACCATGCCTTCCTTGCACAGTTGAGCTGAGAGCTTTTTCCATTTGGAAGGTTTATTACAAACTTTGCAGATGTAGTGTCAGGCTTCTCTCATCTCTGAAATAAGTAATTTATTTTGAAATTAGAAAAGTTAGACTAAAATTAAACAACAACCTGATGAACAAGCAAAACTGGGGATTCATTTGCAATACTTATCCAGAGGCAGGCAATTTGTACCAAAGCACAACTACTATATTTTAGTCCAGCTTTCCTACTCTCTTTGCAAACTTAATTGCACACATTGAGTGAAGTTTAGCTTAGTTAAGGAGGGAGCTAGAAAGATTGTATATTGCTAGGTTTGAATATCTGCTTTCATAATCCTCAACTCAGATGCACAGTATTACATTAGGGAAGACTCCTTTCCTTTCATTATACATCCATTTCATTTTAGTCAATTAATATTGACTGATACTGATTGATTGCTTCTGGGACTAAAAAGGGGGAAAGTACTACATGAATACAGAAACAGGATAAGTAAATTTATTTTGCAAACATAAATTTGGATTTAGAAGACTTTGTTTGGGTATGTCATTAAACAATGAATAATAAGTTCCAGAGATCGGGGGTTTGTGTGTATTCTGTACAACACTTTAGCTATGAAATCAAGTATAGTTGCATTGTGAATTTTGCCTTGGTAAAGGTGGAACACAAAGTGCAGAGGCAGAATATTAAAAAGGTTCAATTGGCTTAGCCCAAAAATTTTGTATTAACAGTGACTCCCTCTGAATTAAGAAGACAATGTTTTCAGCTTTAGTTTGGAATTTATTTTCTGTAAATTCCTTCACAGAAATTAAGTCCAAATCAGAGTACCAGATAAATTCACCTGCAGATCCCAGGACACCTAGTATCAAATTGCTGCCTTTCAGATAGGCTGAATGTTACCTGCTTTCCAAAACCTAGCAGCAGGTTTTGTATGACCTCAGGCAGTAAAACCATCTCCACATGCACAGGCAGGTAGTGTTCCCAATGCCCTCAACATGCCTGAGCTCATAGAAGATGAAAAGACTCCCCTGTCAGGCTCCAGGGGTATTTGGAGCATGTACTGATGGTGGCATGGAGGGTGTTATTTTTTTCCTGACCCTGAAGCCTTGAAGCATGAGATTTGATTATAATCATTGTCCCATTGCAGAGCTGCAGAGAATTTATGAGTATTAAGAGCATGGCAGAAAGTTTCCTTTTCTCTATAGAAGACCACCAGTGGGTATTTAGGGTGACCCTCAGATTTCCAGTGCACAGACATTGAGACACAGAGCTTTTCCTATCACATCCACAGCCAGAGGGGGACAGCTAATTCACCTGAAAGCATGTAAGCAGCATTTCTTTCTCTCCTGGATAAAGTGTTCAGGCGTTCACTCCTCTCTCTGTTCAGCTAAGCTCAGAGAGAAATTCCTGAACCACATTTTGCTTCTATTTCCCGGGGTGAAACCACTGCATCTTCTCCATATGAGACATGGTTTTCCAATCACCTCCCACCTTTCATTCAGAGATTTTCCTAATCTCTGAATTACTTGTGGATCTCTTCTCAAGGCTGGTGCAGGGTGAGCACTCACCCAGCTGGGCTGCATGGTGGGAAGGTTTGCCCCCTCACTTACCGGCCACCTTTATCCTGACATGACCTCTCCTTCCTCATAGCACCATGATTTGTCATTGTTGTTTTTCCATTTCTTCTGCTTGGAGCTGCTAATTTCCAGCATATTCTCTTACACTGAAAATGTGTACAAATACACATTTCCTCCCAGTAAATGGATCTTTCTTTTGTAGATGTTAGAGCAAACCCTATTGCATCAGAAACATGTATGCAGCAGATCCAGAGCACTAAGTAGCTGATTCCTAGTACACATTACCAATGCAATCTTCTGAGATCCAAAATCTTGCCTGCAAAGACTTTGTGACTCATCCTGTGAGCCATTAACATAAATGCTGAATAGCCTTGGGCCAGAAACTGAGTACTGGGAGACGTATCAAAATCTGCCCAATTCATTGTAGATGTCCATTCTCACCTATCTTGGGACCTATCTGAAAATTTCTGGATTTAGTACTTGCCTTCTTTCACCAGATAAAAACTTTTAGATCTAAACATATAAATAAATAATATAACTTAAGTATGTTAATATATATTAGATACATATCAATATACTAAATACATATAAATACTTCGCTAAAACGCAAGCGGATGCTATTGACATATTGCCACTATTGTCCAAATTGTAGTTATGTCAAAGACAGTGAAATTTGATTTGAGAAGGTCTACCTGCCATGAAACCATGACATTGATTACCTGCATTTTTCATAGAATCATAGAGGTTAGATGACACTTTCAAGATCATCCAGTCCAACTGTTCACCCAGCAATGCCACTGTAACCCCTAAACCCCTGCCACTGTAATCCCTTAATCACATCACCCAGCAGATGCAGACACATCTTGAACACATTTCTAGCCTCACCTCTTTGCTGATACATCCTTATAGAAATAATTCTAGTCTTTTGCCTATCAGGTTCCATACATTTTCCCCATCTTTTTAATATTGTAAATGAATATAATGAAATAGTTCAATACATTGAAATATTAGTGCTAGTAATGAAAAAATCTCTTCCTTTATTTCCTTTGAAATCCTAGGTGTGACATTTCTAGGATGGTGCATTTGAAAAGTGTGAATTTGATAGGCGCTGCTTTGAATTTTCCCACATTAATTTTATAAAAATGAAAAAGAAAATTTCTGTGCCAGCTGAAAATTTATTGCTGTGGTTTATATCTTTCTTTTTGTCTACACAAACTGAATGGAGAACTGGTCCTTTTATACCACTAAAGTATGCAGAGGAAATCTGAGCTTCATGTGAGACCTTCACCCAGAGGTCTTTTAGGAAGAAGGTCTGGGGACCTTCTCTGCCACTGTGGGGGTGGGTGTTTTGGGCTGCCCATTCTTTGGTGGCTGCCACACCCACCAATGCCCAGGGCACACCCCTGGGTATGTCATCTTCAGCTTCCTCTTGAGAAGTTGACATAAATTGAATACATTTAAGCTACATGGTTGTCAGATTTTGTGTTTGCATCCTGATCACACGTGGTTCAACAGATGATTTTTCTAGGTATTTAAAGAGCTGCAAAGAAAGCAACAATTATGGGTTTAGTACTTTAATCACTTTTTAATGATGCACTGTGCCTTTACTACTCCCTTGCTCTACAGTTTTTCTTCCCCAACACTTATCTTCAGGATGTATTTAAGCAATACAAAATTTAGCAGATTACAAAGCACTTACTGTGTATCTTGGCACTAATTGCATTACCAGTCCTGTTTTTCTCTCCACAGTTATTACTTATGATACCTATATGAAGTCTTCTCCCAGATACCTTAATTGATATTGATGTTATTGATGTCTGTGGTTTGAGAACTCTTGCCTCTGTTGCTGCAGGGCATTTTGCTCTCAGATTGCACAAAATACTAGGTATCTTTTTTATTGTATTGGATTTTAAACCACATGGATGTTAGTGGATTATTTAAATAACTTTTCCTTCAGTGTGGAAATAAGCTTCCTACAGCTAATTTGAAATAATCAAATAAAGGAAGTTTGAGGAGATATCACAGTGTGACCACAGTATTCCTGGGAAGGTGACTGTTGGAGAGGTTCAGGATCGTTCTGTGCCCTCCTACATTTACCACAGGAGCTACAACCACCTTTGGTTTTTTCTTGTCACATTGCACAGTGACAATCAGGTTTTTTCCCCTGAACTATCATAACTAATGAAAAATCACAACAAAAAGCTACCTGCTTTGTAGAATCACTTAATAATTTGTGTTGGCAGGGACTTTTAAGGGCAGTCTAGTCCAACCCCCCCCTCAATGAGCAGGAGCAGCTTCAACTAGATCAGCTTTCTCAGAATCCAGTCCAACTCAACCTTGGATGTTTCCAGAGATGGAGTGTCCACAACTCCCTGGGTAACCTTTTCCAGAAGTTTGAGAAAGCTTCACTTAACCTGATGAACAAAATTCATGCCATGATATAAAAGTTCCCAGAATTGCTTCCGAGCAGTCTCCAGCTGAGAGATGAATTTTTCTACTTGTTTAGCTCTGTGGACAATTTTGGTAAAACATCGTAAACTCAGATATGCTTAAATACTGCATTATATTAATTTGGACTTAAGTTACCTGAAAACATCTAAGACAACAGAACTTTGAAAGCATTTTTGCATGAGCTTAACTCATTCTTACTATGTTAGAACTTCTGTGTATAATCTCTTACTGCTATTAATTGAGACAATCAGTTCTCAGGGAACTTGCACAATACTAAGTGGAAAAACTAAAATAAACTAAAATGTGTCCCCAGTACAGACGAGAAATGCTAAAATATGTTGATTAAGTGCTGGCATATGTGAGCCAAGCATGTGAATCAGGTGAAGAACAACGTAAGTGTGAACATGTAATTAAAGGTGAATTCTTTGTCCTAAAGTAAACAAGCCAGCCCTTCAAGAAACTGCAAAACCGAGAAGTCTCCCCAGCACTGGAGCCATGCACGAGTTGAGAGCAGTTACTGGTCCCCCATGAGAGACCATGACTTAGGAATTACTCCTCAGTGGCCGCTGAGGAATTAATCTGAAACAATGATTTGGATTTTGAAAAAAGATATTAATTTCTAACACATCAAAGCTAATTGAGCACGAAAATAGAATAAACATTAAAGTGCAGGTGAAATATTATTATGTTCAGATCAGATCAGATGAAACATTATCACTAAAAAGCTTTTTGAATCAAGTGCCCAGTGTAAATAAGTCTCCAGTAGAAAAAACTGAATGGGCATTTCTGAGACTTTCTGTATGGCCGAGAAGGTAAAAATATGGTTCCTGATTCATGCCATTACAGAGCTTCAGCTTCAGTTTTTGTTGCCTTAGATGTTCCAATATCCCTGTGAGTACTGGTCTCCACTGAAGTTAACTAGAGATTTATAGGAGAGATTTAATTACAGGCCTAAGACCTGTATTTTTTTTTACTTCTATCTTAGATTCAGTTACTAAATTTCCATTTTTCAGAGTTCTTATTTCTGCTTAATAATATAATAAAACATTAATATATATATAAAAAATGTAACACATATAATTGTATTTGCATAGCCTGCAAACCACAATTTGGATGCTGTAGTGATTGTAACAAATGGGAAATAAAAATACTTTAGGATAAAATGGCTGTGAGATATGCCTCAAATTGAAATTCTCAAGATTTTGCTTTATTTCTTGGCTGTTAAAACTAGCTGTAAGAAAACAGGATCTTTGTTTCTTAAGACCTTTTTTCCTTCCCCTTCCTAACACAAGCCACAGATTGTAATCCTGTTGTCATCACAGTCTGTCGTGGGAATATGATATGATGCTGTTCTCACTGATGGTAAAATGTGTTTAAACTCAGAAACACAGGGAACCACATTGTATAATCTCTTTCCTCAGTTTATATGACGTAGAGTCGAGTCAGCCTCAAAGTATCAAATCGGTACTAAGTAAAATGTTGAGATAAGGAAAAGAATTAGAAAGCAGAATGTTCTGGGTGTATGAGAAATAATATCAAATTAATTTTTTCAAAAGTGTCAATACCCTTTATTTACTGAAAGCTAGTTTGTGCATCAGGCTCAGTGTGTTCAAACATTTTGTGTAAACCTCTTCAGGCTTGAGACACAAGGTCAGAGATTATGAAGAATAATTTCATCCTAGGCTCTATGCTTTCTGCATAAAACTGTGCAAACTGTCTTGCAGTGATGTCCATGTGGCAAGATCACCCAGTCAGAAGAGCATCAGCATAGCATGGTTCATGGCAATGCAAAGGGAGGCCCTGGAAAATGAATGAATCCTCAGGACCAGCCTTATGTAATTTTCTCTCTTGCCAGGGTGTGACTCCAGGTTTTGTATTATTTCATCACAAAGTAGTCATGACCTCTTTCAATCCCAGCTACTGTTTTCCTCAACTTCCCTCTTGTTAAATCAATACTAGCACAGGCAGTGAAATTTTGCTCATGAATGTTCACATCTAATCTTAATCTGCTACAAAATTGAAAAGAAAAAAATAAAAATATCAGTAATTGTACAAGTTTTTTTATTACTAGACACAAGGATCTTTATCAGAAAAGAAAGGCTATATGAGAAACAACATATAAGACATTGGATGCACCAAAATGATCTGCATATTTCCCATTCAGCTTTTTGTGCACCTGAAACAAGGAATGTACTTAGAATCATTTTTTTTTTTCATTATAGAAATATGAAGCCTAAGAAGAATGTTAGACAAAATCTCCATGGGTTAGGAGAGAACATAAAGATCATCCCCCAAAGAACTGCTCACCTTGAATCTCTCCATAGATTCTGGCCAACAGGAAGACAAGAAGTCTTTATACTTACAAGTAATCATAGCTGCAAAATCTATATTTTGCTTGCCTCATTTTGTGCACTGAGTTGATTGAAGGTACAGCAAGATCTGCTCAGAGAATTGTCAAGGTTATCAAAATATACTCCCAGGGCTTACAGTAAGGAAAGAAAATAGTGGAAAATTTCATACTACACACTAGCACAGTCAATGAGCAGAGATGCAGACAGCACACATTCAGCTTCCTTTTCTCTGCTGATCTCTGAAGGAAAGGCAGGTTATTCTCATCTTGATGAAATGGCAACAGGTGAAGTTAAAATTGGAACTCCAGGAAGAAAAAGACATTGTTGGAAATAGGTCTGCATAAGGAAATTTTGAAAGCAAAGAAAAATAGACATATATATTTGAGTTACAGAGTACATTTTAACTACCTAATCTGTGAATGAGGATCTTGAGAATAGTGAGAATAGGATTTTGAGAGTAGGATCTTTCTTACTCCCAGGATAACCCTCCCCCACCAGCATGGCCTGGTGCTTCTTGATGGGCCATTTTCTGGGGAAGTTGAAAACCTGAGCTTTAGTGCTTTCAGTCTGAGATAACAGTCAAACAGATATATCCAGGTGCAAAACACAACTGAGACCTCTCACATCGTTTATAAGGATCAATAATCCCTTTTCAGGTAATGACTATGGCAGATAAAATGGACATATCTCAGAGCAGACCACAGTCCACCCTGCCTTGTCCCTGAATTTAGCACTCCAAAGGCAGTGATTTGTTTGTCTGCTCAGTTCAAAATACACAACTCGATGAATATGAATAGGAAGTTCCTGTGCACATTACGTCTAGAGCATTTCTAATTGTAATATAATTTTGAGTTTCAGGAAGGCTGGTCAGATGTGAAAATGTAAAAGGAACTGATCCTGATGATAACGATAAGGACGAAGGGGTTTGGTGTTTAGCTCATGTTCTCTTAGAACATGGCCTGGTAATAAAAGGAACAAAAGAAATGTGATGAATGAGAGTGGGGCTCCTAAGAGGAAACAAAACACAGTTGCAAACAAAGATAGTGAAATAATAGGGATCCTTTCAACCGGTTGGCGCTTTCCTGCAGAAACTAAAAGACACAAAATTCACATAGGCCAAAAAGGCAGATTGCTAAACATGGACCTGTTTGTAAACAAGGTGTAGTTTGGAGTCAGGACAAGTCAGGGCTGGATGATGTGCTGACTGAACATTAATTTGGTCAATTGAGCTTTCAATCCCCCCAAAACTTCAAAGTCTTGTTTAAATAATATAACTATTCTGTATTTCAACTGAAAAATAACCTTGGACACAAGCATTTCCTTGGTCTTAGATTTTGCAAAAGGAAATTGGGCACTTAGCAGTAGAACACAAAATGGCAAGCATAAAAGCCCAGCAAGTGAATCTGCATTTTTTGGCATCCAGTTTAGATGAAATAGAAATAATAATAAGTATATTATTAAGTAATAAGGCAAGTAACCAAGTCAAGGCCTGATGTCTTCCAGTGCGAAGAGATGCAGGTGCTTTGGTTTCCTTTTGTAGAAATACTGACAATATAGAAATCCCTTCAGCTCTCTGTGTCCATTTTAATCAAAGGCATAAGAAACAACAACAGAAATTATGTTACCATATGTGCACTGCCAGGTTTAAACATGGATTAATTCAAAAGCAAAAATTGCTGCATTTCTGATGCATCACTGTGCCAGTGTGCAATGCAGTCATCCCCACAGTGTTCCAAAGATGCCTGGCCTAGGGAAGGACCTCAGACACTCTAGCAGGCCTCCAGGACCTCAGCTGCGCTGCGGCTGGTCAGGCAACAGTTTACCACATTGTAGCTCCCAAATACTCCTCTCGTGGATGAGTTCATGGCTGTGATGCTTTCCTCTCTGAGCATGCCCTGAGCAGAGCCATGCTTCTTCCCCAAGAGTGCCAGGAGCTCCAAACATGTGAGATCATGTGGCGCTTCCACTGTATGAGGATGGATAGTTCCTGTACAGTTCCTCTGCACCCCCACCTCAGACACCATTCAGCAGTTAAACAAAGCACACAAATGAAGGGAATTTTGAAGAGTGGAGTGTTACACAGCCCCTCAGATGGAGAGGAAGGTCACACTGCTGGGGCAGTGTGAGCAAGTGGCTGGCCCGGCACAGAGATGCAGTCAGTGCTCATGTTCCAATGAGCTCTTGTTGATCAATGTACAAACTCACATATAACCCAGCACATCTGTATATACATGCCTTTTACTTCTCTGTGTATGATGTGGATTGGGCAGACTTGGACAAAAGTAACTCTAGCCCCTCCAGATTGTGGCAGTGTGGCTGTGCAAATCTGACCACCTTCTTACAGTGGGGAATAACTGCAGATGTAATTCTAGTTATTTGAGGGTTTGGGTTTTGCTCACTTTAATTTTTTTAGCTGTGGCAGGACCACTTAGAGTCTTCTTAGCACAGATCCTCCCTTCCAGATCCCAAAGAAATAGTTTCACATATTGACACAGAAGATTCTGCTCATAAGATACAGAATAAGAGAGTAAAGTTAACTTCCTAAGTGAGAAGTGTGATCAACACATGCTAGAAAAGCTTTCAGGACCATTTGTAGAAATAGCTGTAGTGGTGTTGTTTGCATTAGCACTCTGAACTATTCCCAAGCTGAGACCAGATCTTTGTGTTTGCTCAGGCATAAGGGGAAGTGTTAATGTTTACTGAGACAGAATGCTGTAGCTTAAGGAGCTTAATTAAATTTATCGTTCTTGGCCTATGGTGTCTCACGCACTGAGCACCAGAGAAAGGCAGATAAGGACAACCCCATTTTCTGTGTTTTTCAAGCTACTGAGACGAGTGGAAACATCAGTCTGAAAATGACCCTATTCTATTAACAGTTTTTCTTACCAAATCCTTACCTTTCTTACCAGTTTTCCTTACCAAATTATAAAAGAAGAATGTGGAAGTAGAAATAATCAAATTGTGCATTGAAAGAGATGTATTTCATATGAATTAAAGATACTTATCTTCATTAAAATAATCTGACAGAGAGCTGCTGTGCTTCATTCAGTTAGATAGACTTGGTATTCATGCTTATTTTCCATTTACAAATGAGAACCCCTGGGATATGGTAACTTAGCTGGAGCTGTTCATCTTGAAATTTTTGCTTGGAATCCAGCCTGGTTTGCAATAATCAAAGGTTATTATCTGATGGATAGAAGTAGAGAAAATAATACATTGGGGGTTTTTTTCTTGCAATTTTAAAATTACTTTGGTTAGAATGTGAAACCAGCAACCCCCAGATAGGCAGGGCACTGGTCCAGCTCAGTCTCTGACACTGGATGTTGAGAAGGATGTGATGGATTTGCCTTATCTATGTCTGGTAGTTTTTTTTAAACTTCTCTATGCTTTTGGTCTCTGTGACACCCTCTAGCAATGAGTTTGTAATTTTAATCACACATTATATGAAAAAGCATCTTCTGATAATTTTAAGCCTGTGATGCCTCACAGCTATGTAAAAACAGCTGTTTACATTCTATATAATTAATGATTTACAGATATCCAATAAAATTCTTTTAGCTGCCTTTTTTTCCTATGCTGAAGAGTAATATAAGAGAAAATAATAATATTTTCTCCCCTTGCCTATGTGCTGTTCCCATTCTCTGATCCTAATTGCTGCCTATCTGCTTTTAGTTATACTGTATCAGTGGAGCCAAAGGCCATTCAATAGTCAAGATACAGTTTCACCAGTGGCTCAAAGGGTGGTATAATAATGGTTTCTGTTTCATTTTGATACCTGCGCTTAATGAGAATCTGATAAACAATGTTTAGTTCATTGGTGAAGAGTGACTTCAACCTTTACAAGTCATGCTTACTCCCTCATCTTTTTTTTTTTTTTAATGACTCTTGTAATTTATTTTAATTAATTTCAGCATTTGCAAGCAGCTCCCTTCTTGAACTAGGGATGTTGGTGCCTTTTCCATTTTTTACAGGGATACTGTATTTGAATACCTTAGACTACTACAGAGCTATTCTTCCATAGTCATATGTAGAAATACTTACTCTAAAATGCTCAGGATTAAGTCTAGAATGGCTTTTCTTCTTGTGGATCATCTGACTAGCTGGGCCAAGAATTGAAACTATCTGAACCAGTTGTCTCTGAATAATAGCGTGCTCTGAACTCTTCCTAATCCTCCTGCAGACAGCTGCAGTTTCCCCTTGCACCCATCTGACCCTTGCAGCCTTTAATCTGAGGGTCCTTTGCAGCTGTTGTCACCCTCTGTGTGACTCACCAGAAGCACAGCCTCGATCATCAGGGGGATTTATCATGCTGAACTTTACCCACTGAACAGGTAAATATTTTGTCAGAGTTTGCCAGGCAGACTCCCACGCTTGTCATCAACAGAGACAATGTCCTCTAGATAGTCCAGGCTGACTTCCCAGTGCAGGAAAATTGTTTTTTGCTATTGTTCCTTCCTGGATAGGAAGTTTCAACCCAAACTGATTTTGCAGAACATATTCTTTCTGTTACCAATGCAAAGCTGAGCTTTGTTTTAACAAACACTACTGCTAAAATGGTGTAGCCTTCTCTGTTATTCAGATCTATTTGATATATCTGTTATTCAGATCTACTATTTTCTATCAGATGCCTACTACTATAAACATTTAAAATTAAATATTCCTGTTCACTAACCTGCATTCTCAGACTCCCAGCAGTCACACAGAGCACTTTCATGTGGAGTACTGATCTAACCCTTGTTTGTATGTTTGACTTCTTTTAGACGTTTGCACCAATCTTTGTTGTCTGCTGTTTGGATTTTGTCATCTTCTCTCAGGCATGCAGAGTGTTTTCAGTTTTGCCCTTTCAATAATGAGTCACTCCAACTGACATGCTCTCCTGCATCTGTCACCTTGTCCCCAGACCTCCATTTTAAAGCACTCCTACATTCTTTTTGTTTTATTTTAATCCTGAATGCTAGCAGACTCTTTCCCTTCTACACTGTAAGCTGGGGTTTTCACACATTCTGCATTTGCCTCTATTATATTTACTGCAATGATGGTTTATGGAAAAAAAGACTCTTAAACATAATACTTGAGACGTTCAGGGAGTAAAAATCTTTAATGATAAATAAGAATCTGTGTAATGTCCTCATGGGACACTGAATCATAGCAGCCCATTTCAACAAGAGAGCAGAGAGATGTGGTGAGTCTGTCGATCTTGCTGACAGAGCTCCTTGGTACATTGGTTTGGTTAGAAGGAACAGCAAACACAGTTTGTGCATTATTTATTGAAAATGGAGATTTGTGGTTTTAAATAAGCAAACAAAATTCAAGCATTTCTCAACCTGTGCACAGTTATACAACAGAAATAAAGAAACAGATACATTTGCAAACACAGAGATGAACCTTTTGAAGTAAATGATTTATTAAAAATTATATCAGCTCAGGTGCTCACTGAGGCATGCTATTACGCTGAGCTAATTTCTTGTGTCTGCCTTGGAAAGCCATTACCCCAACTGTCACCATGGTTTGCATGTGCAGCACAGAGAAATACACAAAACCTGTGTCCCCTCCCTCCAGGGAGTGCTCCCAGAAAGCTTTCCAGCCTTGAGTTCCATTACAGATTTGTCCTGCTACTTGCCCTGTAGGGAATCCCATGTCCATGTAAAGCCCATGGAAATAACACTGCCCTGTGCTGCATGTGCTCCTTCTCCATGGTCAGCTTTACATATATACTTAAAGGGTGTGCTGGGGAGGCTGAGGCTGATGTCATTCATAAATCCAAGTCTTTGCAGAATATTCACTCTACTTCCTCTCATTACAGTCTACCAAGGGCACCTTCAATACAAGGGAGGATTATGTTTGGTCAAGCCAGTACTTTCAGGGGCATCCCACTCCTGACACATCCCCTCAAACCCCCTCATTCTCTTAAAAATGGAATTCTCCAGAAAATTTAAGGTATTTGTATTCATGACTAAGAGCAAGAAACTGAAAACTCCACGGGAACATCCTAAATGTGTTGTGCATGCATAAACCCTTGGGTATTTTACACAGAAATGTTGATTATAATTATGGTATTAGAACATTTCTATCTGCCAAAGCGTCTGCCTTGCACCTGCTCTCCTACCATGTAAAGAGAGCAGTGAGAGAACAGAAGCTGCATCATGAAAGGGAAGAAAAATAGTAACCTCTTTAGAAAAGCACCATCATTTTTTATTCAAATTTTTTCTTGGCTTCAATGTGGGGAAAAAAAAATGGATCTTCCACTCTTTGCCTGCTCATGTTATAAGCAAACTCATGAAGGGCATCTCGGCTCTACAGTTCTTTGAATAATTGAAATGAAAGGATGAATCCTCAGAGGCTGGTATTTTCTCTTTGTCTGATTGAACAGCAACAGGTCTTGCAGTGTCAAGACAGGTTTTCTTTCCCTCCCTCTAAATGGAACATGTTTATTGGCACTGTGACATTGCCTGAGAATTCATAGGGCTCCCTTGCAAGTCAAAGTAAAGTTGCTGCAGGTTTCAGAGGGAGCCAGGGCAGGATTTAAAACAGCATTTCCTTTTGAGGGCACTGACTCCTTTCTAGATTTCCACTGTGCTGCCAGTCAACACAAGGTTTTCCTGATAAAAGCAAAATCTGCACCTGGAAATGAAGCCCTCATCTATTCTGCAGTTAATACATAGCCCTGGGTTTCTTATATAATCAGAATTATACAATATACATACTAATATATGTTCAAATGCAAAAAACCCTTTGTGTCAACAAGGTGCTTAAGAGTGCTTATGCATAAAAGTTGCTTTAACAGAGCATTCACTTAATGTTTTAAAAAATTATGCCTAGCACTTCATATTCATGTCCTCTTAATCCTTTCTATGTAACTCAGTAAATAAATAAATTAATAAACCCACAATTAAAGAAACATGTTTCAATGTATTTAAAGTATTTATTTTAGACAGAAAGGTACTTGGTGTGCATGTGAAAACATATTTTATTATGGAGTATTTGCCAACAATATGAGAAATCCCTCGCAGTGCTGAGAAAATGAATACCCAAGGTAGTAATTTCCAGGATTAGATCTGAATTTCCAGTGGAAAACACTCTTAAAATTTTTGGTGTTTTACATTTCCTCTTAATAGAAGCACTGCTTGAAAAATTACATATTTTTCAAAAATTTTATTTAGGAAGTTACATGTGATGAAGTTTAGATTTCCTATTTGTCAGTTTCCAACTAAGCCATATATATTCAGGGGAAAGTTAATTTCATATGTACTTCATACATATGTAAAAACTCCATATATATTTCATGGTATACATATATAAAATATAAGTTTTCTTGGATGGTAAGAATATACATATAGTCTCCTATATAGTGCACATTTTATATACAATATATTTTAACTGTATAAATAGAAATATAGATAGAGATAAATATAAATTCCGTGAAAGTGGAAAAAAAGAAACAAGAATTTACAATGTCTGTTATAGCCACAAAGTACTTCAGTAACCAAAAAAAAAAAAAAAAAAAAACCAAAAAAAAATTTGATATTATATGAACTGCTTTTTTTTGGAGAAAGAACCATTTTAGGAAGATGGGAGGTAAATGCAATGGAAAAATGTCAGACTCTTTTTTTATACTCATGCTGCAGTAATGCCTGGGGGCCAGAGAGATACTTGGCTGACTAACAAAATGCTAATTATCCAGAGACTTCTGTTTCAGAGTAAAGCCACATCAGTAACTTGGAAAGTGGGATCTGTGGAATTCTTAAAGCATACTAATGAAAAAAAATGCCAGGAGAAAATTTAAAGGATGAGACAGTAAAAAATTTTAATAATGTGATATCACACTTCCTTGCTATCCTGTATTTCATATTGTGAATACTAGGATGTGCAGGAATGCAATGCCTCATGATGAGACTGTGGCTGTAGCTCAAACAGGAAAGAAATCAATAAAAATGTGAGCAGAGGAAGGGGATTACAATATTGAGGGTGCTGCTTTAAAAACATTGTGCAAGTGTTCTTCAAGGTCTTAAAAAATGACAGATTTGTGACTATAAGAGAAAATTTTCAATCATGTACTTTGAAACTTTCGTGTATGATACCTGTATCTGAGTATCTACATTCATGTCAAAACCAAACATTATATCCCACAGTTTTCTGCTTGCTATAAAATACATTGAATATTTTGATAAATTTAATAGTGAATAATATCTTGAATATTATGTTTGGGTATATAAAGACATGCACAAACCCTTTTGAGGGAAATTAAAAGGGAGGATCTTAGACAAAATCTCCAGGTGGAATGCACTGCAGACTCATATGTCTTACACTCACAGACAATTGTGTGTCAAAGCAACATTATAAAGACTGTGAGAGTGAGCACCAGAAAGTTAGAAAAACACCAGAGTTATGGTTATCTACACAAATTAAATCAGCTTGCATGTGTATATGCATTATGGCAGTCAATGGCACCACCACCTCCTGTTTTTCACAAGTCCCTTCCCTCTCTCAGTGCTCAGAACAGGTGATGAGAAGGTATCGATTGGCTTTTCAGCACATCATTTGTTCTCTGCTCAGGCCTGAACACTCTGATGGTTTTCTTTCATAGCAAAAATAAGACAAGGTTTCAAAATGCTGCTCTCGTGGTCAGGGGAATTGGACCTAGATGATTTTCAAGGTCCCTTACATTGCAAACCATTCTGTGATACTAAGATTCTGCCAGTAACTATGGTGGCTGCAAGATTAAACAGACTTCACAGAGCCTTTAGGGACTACTGCTCACTCCCGTTTTATACCAGGTGGCTAATGTTAAAAAGGCTTTTTAAACCTGGCTGGTCAGTTTGAGACAATGAGGACTTCATTTTTCCATAGACTTGAATTATATAGTACTGCATTTAGAGCCAAGATTCTCATTAATTTCAAATGCAGTCCTCAGCCTCAGATCCATGGTGTTCAAGCTACTTAGGACACAAAAAGGCAGGAGGGAATTTGCACTTGCAAACCCTGTCAGGGATGGACTTAAACACTTCTACAAATCTTAGTGCAGTCTCTTATATCAAACAAATACAGAAGCATGTCATTTGGATTCACACTACTTTGCTTGAGATATCTAAAAGTTATTGTGAAGCTAGACTAGGCATTTCTAAGTTAAACTGCTCACCTTTCAGAGACGGTAGAGACACAGATTGTGCTAGAGAGCTTGTTATCTTGCCTGCCCTGTGCATTTTAGACATTTTATGACATTTCTAGAAGACATCCTCTTCTTCTAGGACACAATCAGTTGTCTGAAGGTTCAATCTATTGAACAGCAGCCTGAATTCATCATGTTAGATTTAGATTAATAACTATTAAACACTTAAATTCAATGAGCTAGAACTCATATGTGAACCTCACAGAATTTTTTTAAGTTTCTTGTTTTTTGGGTGACTGAGTGCAGCATTAAAATTGTTCCACATTACCCTAGAGGTGAATTGCTATGTTACACAAATACAAATGGAACAACTAGGAGGGAAAAAATCATCAGGTCATGCAATAATAGGACCTGGATGGAAAACTTCAGGCCTATGATGCAGGATTTTGAGCTAAAAGAGTAACTGTTTGTGGTACTAACTTGGAGCCTCTCTAGAAGGCAATGGGACCTTTGCAGCAGGTTTCTCAGGCTTTGCTGGAATAGGGTCTCCTGAGGGCCACACAGGCTTTGGAAAGGTGTACACTGGGGCTACAACTCCTATACCTATTTTCTTCTCAACTCAGTTCCCCTCTCCCTTCCCCTCAATGTACTAGTAATTTAGTCATGTATCTTCCCAATTTTGGCTATTCATCTTACTTCTTATTAACCAGTCCCAGGTTCTAGCTTTCAGACTTCTCTTTAGCCTGTGTCTGGGAACAAGACATCCAGGCTCAATGTCCTTCTCTAAGAAGCACCTATCTCATGTCTTTTGACAGTTTTCCCAGTATTTTCCAATTTGTAAACACTTCAAGGTCTTCCTGTCCTCAGTCCTTCAATCAATCTTCTTTCCCTGTTCTGACATCACCAAGTTATTCTTTTCCAGTCCAAATTCTCCTTCCCATGCTAAATGCTTTCTTTTGCCAGCTCCTGTTCTAGTCACTCTTGTTTTGCTTCTGCAGCCTGGCTCCTTGGTGACTCCTCCCTTCCTGTTCTCTGCTGCCTATTTGGGTCTTGGATCCAGTCTCCTTGCTCAAACATTGTCTGTTCTTCCCACATCCTCAAGCTGCCCTTCCCCATATCTACTGAAGCCTACTCCTCTCCAAAAAAAGGCACCAGAACTTTTTCATATTGCAAGATGATCTCCCAGTCCCCAGAAGTGTTCAAGGCCAGGTTGGATGGGGCCCTGAGCAATTGACCTAATGACTGGCCTTGCTGCCCCTTGCAGGGGAGTTGGAACTAAGTGATATTTAAGGTTCTTTTCAACCCAAAACATTCTATGATTCTTGAAAATGGCTTAGCGATTTGAGCTGTCTTATTTTGATTGGAGTCTCCTCTACCCCCACCTTCCCCCCCAACTAATTCCTCTACCACAGGAAAATTTAGCCCAAATAAAACTTGGAAAATTATAAGCAAGGGAAATTGTGATTTTAAGGGTACTGACAAGCAGCCTTAAAAACAAGTGATATCAGTTTTTACCTTTGGTATCTTTAGCATTTATGTGCATCTTCATTAAAACAGACAGACTAGCAGCCTATTCGTTGTGTTCAGTGCTACCAATAAAGATCCTTGGGATGTGAACATGCAAAAAAGAAGTGCTGAAATTCTGACGTGATTGAATTGGCAGCCTCATAACATCAGTCACAAGAAGCCAAGCAGGAACTGCAGGAACTGTCAGCATCTATCTGCAGGGACCTGTGTAAGAGCTCTGACATCCCTGCAGTGCAGTATGAGGTACCATGTGTACTCCTCTGGCTGGCACTGCTGCTCTTTAGCACTCACATTCTGTGGTCCAGACATGGAGAGGTCACCTATTGTGACGTGGGTGTGGACCCACACAGAGGACAGCAGGCAGCAGCAGGTCGGACATGGAAAGCTTCTTTATTTTTCTGACTCCATCAACTTATATACACTTTTTACAGAAGGCCAGGATTGTGGCCAAGAAGGTTGCAACCTCATGGACCTAATTGGTCACTCTTACCATCAATCATAGTTCTCCTCTCAGAGAAGAACTATGCAAACACAAGATAATTTCTAAAAATACATAGAGTTTACATCAAGCTCCATGAGAATCATGCTGTGAAGATTCAAACACTTGAAAGCAAGAAAAATCAGGGCAACAACATCCTTTCTAAGGTGCTTGTTTGTCAGAGGTACAGCTTTGTTTCTTGCAATTCATTCCTTCCTGCAATAGGTTAAATGCTTCATTATACACATCATGCTGCATTATATACATATATTATATACTTAGTGGCATGCTTCTTTTCAGAGAGTTGATGCTGTGTTGATAGCTTGGGGAGACAAGGGAAATTAAAAAACAACCACTCTGCCTCCATCGCTATCTTTGCAGCCAGGAAAGCAATATATCTGAAGAAACAGTTAATTGAATGAAACATTGTGAGAGAGGAGATGACATTGCTAGGGACTGTATTACCAGAGGGGTCAGATCAGGACATTCCAATGATTATCTTAATTTCTTCATCACTTCTGTCAATAGCTGTTGACTTCATTTCATTTGGCTGCCTCTCACTTATTTACAGAGGCAAGAGGGTAAATCCTGCCAGTGCCACACTGCAGCAATATATGCTCCAACTGCAGCAAACACTGTGACATTATGCTGCATTATGCTGAGCCAGCCAGACACTTCTGCTGAGCTCTGGCATCAATGATGTATCAGAGTTTCACTGACTCCCATTCTATTAAAAGGGGTTAACAAGATTGGTGTTCAGCACTGATGTCTCTGTTTCTTATCTGCATGGAATTTAAAGTGCCCATAACTCAATAGCAAGCGATACTCCTATTTTTTTAGAAGATCCCTGTAACTGATGGCTGATTCCATTACACATTCTCAGTCCCTTAATGTTCTGCTTTCCCATGTGGATACATTATCCTTTACCATTTGCCAGCCTGGGCCTGGGAGCAGAGTGCAGAGGGGGAGGGAGATGAAGAAGCCCAACCTGCTGTGTGCAGTCCCACTTTGCCACATGGATGTACGGGGCTGTGTATGGGGCCGCACGTGTGCCATGGACACAACACATTGCTCATCTCCCAGCATCTTCCAAGGATTGCACCACCACAAAGTTTATAACAGCATCAGTTCTGGGATAAACCTAAGAAAGGTTTCAGTCTCATTGACAGAGTGAAATGTAGAGCTGTGCCTCTTCAAGTGAGGCCATTCATTTCTGAATTACCAGGAGCCAGTTTCCAGTAGCAAAAAGAGGGTGAAAAGATATCCTTTCTTGGAATTGCATCCTTTTTTTTCGCAAAGTTTTCCTTACAGTGTTTCAGTTAATTAGAGGAAAGAGAAGAATAATTTTCTCCATAAAATGAAAGAATGATGCTTAATACTACCTACAGCCTAGTCAAAATCCAGAGAAACGAGAAGTGGAATGGATACATCCATGAAAGAGGATTCCATCTTCAGACATCCAACATACACCACTGTAGGAATCACCTGGCACTTCAGAGGAATTACACTGTTTGATTATATTCTGCATTTTTGCATATCAATTGGATGGAAAAAATACACACCAGCAATAGGTGTGTAAATAGGACAAGCACAACATTTATTAGCCAAGCATCATTTAACAGCCATTGGTAACACTGGTAACGTGAATAGACTGATCTGCTCACTTAGTTCTGTTTCTTTTTTTTAATTAATAAAAAAGTTAATTTGTATTTATTTTATTTCTTGGAATGATAAAGGTTGGAGAACACATCTGTGGTGGTCTTTTTTTCTTTGCAAACTGATATTTTATTTTCAAACTACAGCAGAAAGAATGCCCTTTGTGTCATATCACAACTAAAAAATTATTAAGGACTCATATGACACCATTGCAAAGTTTTCAGTTAATTGTCATTGCACACAAATGAACATCTGTGCAACACAAAATTGTTCACAAATTTCCTGAGCAAACTTTGCTTTTAGTGGGAAAAGAAAAAAAAGAGGAGATAATAGACCAAACATGTAAATAAATGCCATATGCATGTACAGTCAATACCTATATACAAATATCAGGCATACACTTAATTTCAAAACCTGGTCCTAAAGTGTTGTTCATCAAGATGAAGCTAGGCTATAAAATAATCAAGATCAAATTTTGTCTGTTAATCAGTTTTCTCACTTCAGTCTCAGTAAGCAGAAGAACAGTTCCATGTTTGACCTTGCTTTTGTCACTAAAACAAATTCCTGACAAGATCAAGCCAATTCTCTCCCTGTATCAACTCATACAATGATTTTCATGCAATGTCCCTGCTTTAATAATAAGTGAGAGGTATCTCTGCCTTAAGGGAGGTGAATATGAAGCCAGCTGACTGTCCTCTGTCCAGATATTCCCATGTCCCAGTGTGATTAGCACTGTCCTGTCAAATTTAGCTCTAAGCCATTTGTGAACACCTTCTTTGTTTATAGTAGCACACTGAAATCTGCACAGATCTCTGTTTGCTTTTCTGTGTATCCTATTAACAGTGCACTACATTTCAAGACATCACACTGCAGAAAGCCACAAAAGCATTTTAAACCAATTTAAACCAAATTAAAAAAATTACTTTCATTCTGGAAAAATATTGCTTGGTATAATTCTGAGAAAACAAAATTGGGGTTTTGTTCCACTGTTGTAAAATCAGAGTGACTGTACAAGAATTTTTGCACTGCCTTTGAAATTCTTCAATTGCAATTTTTACAAAAATCTCTATAAAATCAAACTATGGCTAAGCAGGAACCTTGTAAATGACTGACTATGATCTGCTTGGAAAGTGGTATGAGGAAATTTTTTAAATCTATGACCTTGAGAGAAATTTTCAAAAAGCTGATAACTGATCAAAAGCGCATTTTTATTATTGCACAAAAGTCAATAGAACCATAAACCACAATATTTCAGTTTTTTCATTCCAGTATAATAAAGCACAGTGCATTAGATCCTGATTCCCAGCCTTCCTTTCATAGAGGCAGTCTAGTTATATATGTACAACCAAGAACAACCTTCAACTCAGGATGTGCACTTTTAAAAAGAAGTAAAAATACAAAAAAGCAGGAACAAAGGCAGAGAATGAGGAATACTACTTTAGTTAAATGAATCAAGACTGCATGACTGGACTTCATGTTGAATTCAAAGCTATGTACTCCACTACCATATTAGAAGAACCAGTTTTAAGTGTATTCCATCACTCCTATTTGACCAACTATTTGTACAGCAGCTGTTTGTAGCTCCTACATAAAGAGATTTTAGCACGATGAAACCAGTGCACTGTTACTGTGCACAAATTGCAGAAGAGACAAACATGACAAAGCATCTTCTACCCCGATTTACCAATTTCCAGCCTGTATTTCAAGGTCAATGGGAAGATAGCAAAATGTTAAGGGTTTTTTTTTGTTAGGTTTTTTAATTATTATTATGTCAGTGATAACAAGTTATTATTACAACGACAGACTTCTGTATTTCTCTCAACAAACAGGACTGCATTACTGAACTATAAAGCCAAGAAGACTCATACAGTGTGAAAATATGCAGGGAAACAACAGCTGTTAGTCATTATTTTCTCCTTATCCTTTCAACACCTCTCTTTCAATTTGCTCTCTAATGGGTAAATCACACTTTCTCCCTAGGACATTTTCTCATTTCAGGCAGGTACTAAAAAGAATCCTGAGACAATTAAGAGTGGTTGGTCAAAGACAGCCCATCTTTTGTTGCTTTCACTCTAGACATTAAAACTAATTTTTATGCTTTATCAAACAGATAAAGCTGATGTTGTGTTCTCCTAGCCCTTTGTCACTACTAATGTGATGGAAGATGTTTCTGCTTTTCTTCTTTAGACAAAGAACCTTTCCTTTTTTTTCCCTTACACAGCCTGTGTTAAATTTCTCAAAAGAGAAATGCGAAATATAAAATTTATTGCTCTCACTTCATTTAGGACAAAGAAGAATCTACCATCAGACAGCTTTAAAACATTTATATATACATTTACATCACCTGAGAAGCTGCACAGTAGCTATTTGGAAAAAGAGGAAAAGTAGAAACAGTTTTCCTTATGATCACATTTGGTTTATTGCACAGTTCACTATACTTTGTTCTATTCTCTATTTCGTAGCTGTAAGATGAATATGTGTTGTAGTTTGAGCCTTTCATTCACCCTGATTTTAATAAATCTGATCCTGGGCCACGGTGAAAATGAGGCAGGGAAAACCCAAACAGCTACAAACATCATGTCCTACTAAACTGGACTTTTCACTGGAAAATACATTTTCCTTCACTAACTCTTGATGTCATAATTATCAGTTTTTCCAAGTGGCCAATTGGCACAGATCTCCAAAATGACAGTGTGTCCACTGGTGAAGTTGGTAGGTATCACAGGACACACAAGCTTGAATGTGTGCACTCTTCCAACTATTTCTTGTTCAAAGTAAGTGGTTTCCTTCAGAAAGGTAAGTCAGTCTACATCTGGTTTTGACTTTAGGATGTGAAAGATTAACCTGATTACATTTCCCACACAGCTTCTAATATGTAGCATTTTTTACAACTGGTACTGCTGATACTGGTTAGTGAAATGGATTGTGCTGAAGAAGGCACAAATCTGTAGCTACTCTTTTTAGAGTAGCAGCTACTTGCAGCTACTCTTGGGGAATGCTAAGGCAGACATACACCTTATGCCTCATACAAACTCATGAGGGTAAAATATTATTCTGTAGAGTGCCTCAATCTTTGCGGTACCTCAGTAATGAGGGTCTTCAATGGGACAATAAATTACCTGGGGGTTAAGCCCTCCTTCAGCATCTAGGGCAGCTCCATCCCACCAACCCTCCTAGTCTTTAAGGGTGATATTATTACTGTTTACCAGCTCTTATATAACTTGTTTCTGCCCCTCTCACATGCATCACTGATTGCAGCCTCGGAAAGGAAAGGGGAAACAAGAATAATAAATAAAAATAGAAACGAAAGCAAACTCCCTTGGTACCGGGGAAGATGGAAACGGCAGGAGCTCCGTGCAAACCTTGCACGTGTAGTGACAGCATCCAGTGCTGGCAGAGAATGAACCATCGGGACCACATGAAAAAAGAATTAAGGCGGGCACGTTTCCTGGGTAAAAACACCCTATTAAAAAATGTGCGTGTGTGCATATATACACACACAGACACATATACATATATATAAATACATACACAAAGAGTCACGGCCGTTGCCGTTGCCTGCGGGGGAGCACGTCACGGGGTGCGCTGGGGCTGTCGCGTTATTGACTAAGGACCGCTACAAAGGGCGTCCTGTTCTCCGGCACCCCGGGATGGATGCGGTCCCTCTGTCCGTGCTGCTCCCGCGGGGAGCGGCGGGCGCTGCCGCCGGCGGGGGTGGCGGTGCCCACAGGCCGGGAC
>VWZU01005599.1:665416-718464 GCA_013397095.1 Sterrhoptilus dennistouni | reverse complement strand
AACGCTTCCGGCACTTCCTGCCCTGGCCGTTCCTCCTGGGCAGAGATGGAGACTTTCGCCTTGGAATTACTGCGTGCAGCTTATGCTTTAGGCGCTGGATCTTCATCTCTGGAGGGGCTTTGAGAACGCTTGTTGTCTAGAGACCTTGCTTGGAAGGCAGGCTTGGACTAAAGTAGCATTAAGCAATATGGGTTTATGTACGCTTTAGTTTTTTTGCTTCTGTTTTTTCTGTGGTTTTGTAAGACCGCAGTTCTTTAACCCTGTTTCCTGTTGTTAAAGTTTGGATCAAAAGGGTTGTCAGACTGTGGTGCTATTGAAAAGGAAGGTGTCAGATACCCTGAAGATCTTGCTTTGCCTTTCAGGACAGGCAGGCCATGGCAATAGCTCTCTGGAAAGCTACTAGACTTGTGCCCCAGCTTTCTCTGAGTGAGGCTTGCAGTTGCTGTAGGGCTTGTGGAAAGTCTTTATGAATGCTCTGAAAGTGAAACTTGCCTTACCTGACCAGGATTTTTAAATCTCCTTTCTTTATTGCTCGTAGTTTTCCCGACCATATGTTAATTTATTTACCGCCACAGGCGGATTTGGTATCTTCAGTTTGCTTTGGGAAGAGTCATCTGAGTGTTTGTTGGTGTTCAGTAATTTCTGTGTCACTACCCAGAACACTCTCTTAAGCACCCTTACTACTGAGTAGGGCTCCCAAATATCAGTGAATAATATGAGTTGGGTTATTTATATATATTTTTTTTTCTTTTTTCTGAGCCTGCCTATGTAGCATAGAAAAGTGTATTCCTAGAATGGCTTTTCTTCCTTTAGAGTTTGAAGTTGTTTGTACATTTGTTATTTTTCAGGTACCTTTAAAACCAGGAAGGAGTCTTATGGATTGGATTCGGCTAACTAAAAGTGGGAAGGACTTGACTGGTTTGAAAGGGAGGCTGATTGAAGTGACTGAAGATGAGCTCTCAAAGCACAACAAAAAGGAGGACTGCTGGATATGTATAAGAGGTTGGTTGCTGTGATGTTTCTTCTGCATTTTTACCCGGCTCCTCTTTTCTGTAATTAAAAGAAGACCAACAAAACAAAACAACACAAAAAAGAGAACAAAAGTCACGCTCCAAGAGAAATTATGCACTTCCCGTGCTTAGGCCAGGTGTAATCTTGACATAATTTGGCATAACTTCAAGTAAGAGATTTTGTGTTACAAACATTTACCTTGCTTCCAAGCCTTTGAAACGGAATCTTCCAAATGGGCCTATTTTTTATCTATTTTATTGCTGCCTATGAAAATAATAAACCCAGGATTTTAGGTAATGTATCAAATAAAAAGGACTTAGTCAGAAAGTAGGGCTTTGAAAATGCTGACATGTACACTCCTCAGTCTTGGACAGTTTATGATTTTGAGCAGTTGGCTATTTCTGAGGATTCCTTTAGAGCATCCAGAGATATATAAATATTAAAAGTAGTACTTAAACCTGGAAAATGGTCTTTGGGAAATAACTGTGAAAGCACACATACTACTTCATAAAATTTGTTAATGCAAATTACATTTCCATACAGAGCAACTGTAACCTCTGTCTACAATGACAATACCTGTGGTTACCATGCAATTCTGTTATTATTTTAATGAAATTTTAGCTCAGAAGTTGACTCATATGTTATTTAGCAATGTGTGAAGGTGGTCTGGGGCAATAGTTATGGCTAGAAGAGTGTTTTCTGAGTTGCAAATGAAGTTCCTAATTTTCCTACAGAAAGGAGTAAAACATTTATTCTGTGGTTTAATCATTTAGAGGCTAAAATACACTAATATCACTGTAAATTTGTTAGAAGATAACACCAATTTCTATGAAGATAGAACCACTCTTCATACAGAAATGTCCCATTAGCTACTCTGATCTTCTTAATCTGTTAGTGATAAAATTGATCTGGTAAGGAACAGCATTGATATTTAATAAAATGTCATGTCTGAACTTCAGCAAAAGAAAGTTGAGTTTCTGGGTGATAGTGATTGTATTATTGTTGAGTGTTAAAGGGGATGAGAATGAAAGTAAAGGTAAAATGTTATTCAGGACTGGTCTTTGAGCAAAATAATAGGATTTTTAATTCCCTGTGCTGCAGTTGCCTGTGCTAGTAAAACTATAACAGGAGGAGAGCTAAAGAAAGCATGTCCAAAGCATGGACAAAGTTTGCTGTGGACATCTGTTAATTTTTCACTCTGAAAAAGGAACATCTACTGCCGACAGAATTACTGTCTAAAAATGCTTCTGTTTTCCTTTTAATCTCATCCTACCTTCACTACATATCTGAGGCCATTTTTTACAAGAACTCCATCAAGTTGCCTTTGTATCTTTCCTTAAATTTTTCCAGGTCTGTCTTTTCTGTGTTTTCAGATGAATATTGAAAAAACCGTCATAACTGAAAGTCACGGTAGCCCTCATATGTGGACAGGTAGTAGAAATATAATTATGGAAAAGCTAAATTAGATCTCTGTGTTGGTAGTTAGACTGTGTCTCTATAAGAAAGAGCAGAAACCCATGAGAGCGATGTGAAGTAAAATAATAACAGAAACTAACTTTGTTCAAAACCCCAGTGTGATCAAAGAAAGCTATCATATAGGACACAGGTTTGTATATAAAGGGAGGTTCAGGGGACTAAAAAACGCATGAAGAGTATATAAATGATATTTCTTTTGCTCCAGCAAGTTTGATGGTAAATCTGAGTAATAGTCAGGAGGCCATGGCTATGCAGATACTTAAAATTTATTATGTGCAGTAATCACTGCTGCACACAAGATGGCACAATGAATACAGCCATCAGAAGAGCAGGTCTGTAAAGTGTCCAAAGATCCTTCTTTTGTTATTGACTGGGTCTTTGTTGTTGACTGGGATGGTTGTTCTTGCCAATTAGGATTGATCCAAGTATGTCTGCCGCAGGCTCAGAGCTGAATACCTTTCTCTCCTTCTGAAGTAATTAATGTACAATTCCTAATGTCTTCAAAGCTTCTTCTGAAAGTGCTGCTACAGTTGCGTTTTTAGTAGCTTCCTGTTTTGATAATGTTAAATATCTTTAAATATTCAGCTAGGTAGGAATGCAATAATCACGTTAACAGCAATATGTCTGTGGTTAAATCTGTTTATAGCTGCATTCTTCAGGCTCCAATAACCCAGTTGCCTAGCAACAATAATTAGCCTTCATCACTTCAGACCTGTAAAGAAACATTGTTCTATCACACTGGAAGTGTAGAAGCAGTGCTGAGCCCTTTTACTGGGACAGGTACAACCAGAGTTGTGAGCCATTAATGAGCACAAGCTATGTTAAGTTTCTTATATTGCTGAGTCTAAAGAATGGAAGTTTTGTTGCTGATGGTGACAGTTTTTCCTTCTGTGAGACAGTTTGTTCCCGTAGGCATTCTGTGACAGTGCTGGGTGGTGGATAGGGAAACAACTATGACAACTTCAGGGATAACTTAATTGGAAGGGAAACTGAAAACAATTCTGTGCACTAGCTGGTTCAATTTTGTCTCATTTTAAACCTGCCTATGGTACTTTTACCCTCTAGCTAGGATACATCATGTTCAGTTTCTAGGTTGAAATCTTAACCTAGGGCACGTGGTGTGGCATTGTAGGATTGGCATCTCCATGTGATAAGATACCTCTTGTGCTCTGTACAATTGTGTCACTTATGTTTGGGTTTTTGTGACGTCATACTGTTTGTTCCAATTACGCTAGTGCACTCTTCAGTTTATGCTAGCCTTTGCATTATTTTTGGTGACAGGAGTGGTTGTAGAAATGCTGCTCATATGCTTTTATATTCTGTTTTCTTCAGGATTTGTATATAATGTCACGCCGTACATGGAATACCATCCAGGTGGTGAGGATGAACTAATGAAAGCAGCAGGAACTGATGGTACAGATCTCTTTGATCAGGTGGGAACAACTGGCAGCAAATGACACTTGCTCACTGTACTTTGAAAAATGCATATTTTACAATTATTTTTAGGCATTTCAGTGGAAATGGTGATTTGAACTTTTTCAGTCCTAAGGAAAGGCAGCAGGTTACTGCTCAGAATGACACTTATGCTGGAAGAGACATGTAGTTTCAACTTTGTATCAAAAGACAGTAATAAAAATGTCGCTTTATGTTGTTAGAATTACGCTTCAATTAGACCTCTCTTTTTTAGCAGAAATAGCAATAAAGCTAATAACAATTTGAGATACCACCTTAACAAATTGCTGCAATGATTACTGTTGTTGGAAAGGCCTGTTTTTCTAAGAGCTTTCACTTATTGAAAAAAGCTTGTGGAATTCTTTGTGTATTTACTTGGCGGCTGCATTAGCAGAACAAAACGCTGGAGCTTCTATTAACTTTAAGTGATGAACAAATCACAGGGTGACAGTTGGTCTCTTATTTGTTTACCATTTCTTTAAATGTTTTGAAAATACTCAGAAAATAAAGGCTCTGCAGGATGGGTGTGCTTTCTGCAAGGAATCGCAAACTTGGTGCTGTAAAATGCGATTTGCTGAGTTGGTATTTTTTAGAAACAGACATTCTGTGGATCTCCATTACTCACTAGGTTTATCTGAGAAACTGAGGAAGAGCAGAAAAGAAATCTCTGTTGCTGAAAGGAAATATGTTTCCACTTTACATGACGTGCATCAGAGTATGTTATGCCTTCATTTGCAAAATGTTTTTAACATGACAAATAAAGATGGATAATGTTCTAGGTTTGTTGAGTTTTTCCTTGGTTAATCCTTTCACAAATGAGCTGTTGGCATAATTCTTTGATTTCAAGAAATTTGTAGTATCAAGTGTCCAATATCAAGTTGTGGCTTGGAATTATGTTGCTGGGTAATTATATGATGTCCTTGAAAACAGGAGTCTTGACATCAGTAGTATTTGGGGAAGCCCCTGTAGTTAAGTTCAGATATATGCTTGCAGCTTTCTAGTTTTTTGTCATGGGAATGGAAGCAGGTTTAGATCCTGAAGATATGATTTTCACTTTTATTGTTTCTGGCTTATGACTTTCCTGTAACTGCAGGTGTTTGTTTTCCCCTCTGCTTTAGCATTCTGTGTCTGTCACATAGTGGTCTTTTTTTAAGAGCTTGCTAGATTGCTAGTGTTCCCCAAATTTCTGGAAAAATTAACTGTCATTCATAATCCTTCATTTCTTTCTGTTACCTGTATATGAGGAAACTACAACTTGTTGATGAGATTCTTTATCTCATTTCCTTAGCTAGTCCAGTTTAAAGTTTTTATTTTTAAATCTAGATACCATTCAAATTTGTCATGCAACACTTTGTTTCCTTTTCTCTTCTTGTGATGTTATCCTGGATGCCCTATCAGAATTCGCTTTTCTGCCATCCATTTCCTCTACAAGTTCTCCAGTTCTGGTCTGTAAAGCTGCTGCTTTTTCTTCACTATATTTTACTTTCTAAAATAGGGAATTTCCAAATTATTCAGTGATAGTAAGACAGAAGCAAACAGAAATACACCAGCTTGGTAGGAGGTGTTTGTTTTTCTTAACTATTATTCTTCATGTTTGTTTCCTTCATCCCTTTTCCTTTCACTTGTCTAAACAAGACTAATAAACATTGTGGTAATGACAAGGTCTTTGTTCTGTTAGTTGTGTAGCATGGATCATAAAAATTCTGTTCTGAAATATATTCTATAGTTCAAGGTTATGATGTTCAGATATTGCAAAGTATAAATGAGTAAATTAAACTATCGTTACTTTTTTCATAATCCTATTGTTTCACTTAATGCCACGATATCTGTAATAGAAGTAAAAATAAGTACTGTCTGATGTAGTAGTGACTTCTAATGTGTTTAAAAAATAATCTGCTAAATAAATTATATTAGTCAGTGTACAAAAATGAACTTTTCTATTTCAGTACATAGAACAACATAGTAAGAATTCCAAATTTTATGAAAAAATATTTTGTTAATGTAGGTTCATCGTTGGGTCAATTATGAATCAATGCTGAAGGAATGTCTTGTTGGGAGAATGGCTGTCAAGCCTGTTGCTGCTCCAAAAGGTGAGTTGTTTTAAGAATGAAATACTGTCTATTATACTTTTATGTTCTATTGTAGTCCAAAATTATCTGGAAATTAGGAGAAATCCTATATCACCTCATATTTATAAGGAGAGCCTCTGTTCTTGCATATATTAATTTTTTTGCAGCAGATACCTGAAGGTGAAATTGTTGTATAGTTGAAGACTTCTTGTAATGTACTGCTATGTTTCTTCTTTTGTTTTTAGTCATTAGAAAACAGCTGTGCATGTGTGCTATACATCTGTGTACATAGAAAAGACCTTTTACTGCCCTCCCATCCCTCTTTTTTTTTCTGATCCCAGAGGGCAAACTGTCATAGGCAGCTCTCATATTGAAATAAAAGTCAGTATTTTCAATTTGATGATTTCAGTACTTATGTACATCTGGCAAGTTGCATATGTATCGAGATATATGGGTACACTTCATGGGCAGTTACTCTTTCCAGAACACTTTGTTGGGTCCTTTAGTTTGAATTTACCTTGAGAAAATTTTGCTGATACTACAGACTCCTTTGAGACAGGAGAGCAAGAAATGTAGTATAGTCTTAGAATGCAGGTGATGGCTTCCAGAAACTTTAATCTTCAGTTTATTTTCGGTTTGTAGGCCACCACCAAAATTTCCTATACCTGAGAAGCAGACACTGTTACTCAGTATTGGCCCTTAGCAAAACTGCAGTGAAAACATGAACGGATTAATGATTACAACTATTTTTTATCCAATTCTGTGTCATACTTTGGTTCACAGTTTCAGCTGTCTTGTAGCTCCTGAAGAAGTGTGCTGCGTGCTTGCTTAATGCTTAGATAACAACAGTTAGGTTGAGGTTGGTCTTTGTGGGAAGTGGAATAGTATTTTGCATCTCCATGATGCTAGGTAGCTAATTCCAGTGTGGAACTTTTAAGGTAAATGCTGGGAAGTATGGAGAAACCTCAGCAGCATAACTGCCTCACTGAATTGAGGCGTTGCAGAGACATTATTGCTACTTTGTCAACTGAGTTAGAAATTGAAAAGTAAACGTGAATTTTGTTGATTTTATTAATCTAACTTTTCTGCGACTGGAAGGAATTCTTGTGACAGCCAGTCAGTAAAACATAAACACATCTGATGGCTCTGGCATTTCATTTTCTGCTGTTCCCGTTCTCTGCTTTGTTCTGTAATGGGACTATCCCTTTTGCTGTAGTAAAACTTACAGGATAAAGGTTGTCAACTGTATAAAACCAGTTCTGTTGCCTTTGTCACTTCTAGCCATTTCAGTCTTGAATAAAAGTAATTTTGTTAATAAAGAATCAAACTGATAACAGAACTACAGAGTCTTTTAGGTTGGAGAAGTCTTCCAAGTCATCCTTTGAACAGCCACCACCTTGTCAACTAAACCATGGACTAAGTGCCATGTCCAGTCATTTCTTGCACACTTCCAGGGATGGTGACTCCACCACCTCTCTGGGCAGCCTGATACAACACTTGACAGCCCTTTCAGGGAAGATCTTCTTGACTTCCAACCAGAACCTCCCCTGGTGTAGCCAAGAGGTCTGGCTACTGCCTCCTTTTAGGGAGTTGTAGAGAGCAGTAAGGTCCCATCTCAGCTTCCTCTTCTTCAGGCTAAACAACCCCAGCTCCCTCAGCCACTCCTCATAGGATTTTCCCTCTAGACTGTTCACCAGCTTTCTGGCCTTTCTCTGGAACTCTCCAGCACTGGACTTGCTGAATTCCTTCACTGTAAGATTCTCAAGGTTTACCTCAATTCCTGGGAGGTTATATATCCTCCTCCTCTGAATTATCAAAAAGTGATTGACTTACTTTACTATTAGCCAGCAATAATTCTAATCTTTTATTCTTCCAGAAGACCATATTCTGTAAAGTTTGCATTTCAGAATAGAAGAATAAATTAGTAAGTTGAGGTGCGTGTTTTTGAATAGAGGATTAAATGGGCCCCATAAGTATAGAGGGAAGACAAGACTTCAAATTATGGATTACATTGCTTTCTTTTTGTGACAGAGTGAGTGTTCAGTAGTAGGACAAGCACTGGTACTTGCAGTTTGGTACAATCTCATTACAGAGCAAGGAAGGCAGATGTTGGTTTGTTGGGCCATTGTTGGAAGATTCATATTTGTTTAGCTTAGAGGGGGTTTTTTGTGTGTTCTGGTGGTTTCTTGGAGAGGATGCAATTTGTTTACTGAACTGCTTAAGGAAGCTGAAGTTTGTCCTTGCACACTCTAGGTTGGTTTTTTTGTGAGAAAGAAGAGTCTTTTGAAAATGCTGGTGATAGTTAGTGTTTTGTCAACTTGGATTTTGAGAATGTTGCTTCATCCTTTGGTAGTGACTAAGAAGAAATTCTGAAATGTTCCTTCTGTAGTTTTAGAGTGGATCTTTGCACTGAAAGACGTAGGGTTTGTTCATGCTGAGAAGGCCAGTGAAATATGAAAGAAGTACGTAAGAGGTGATTTCAGAATCTTCCTCAGCAAGCCTGTACAGCATGAAACTGCTTGATGTCCCTTCAGGGTGCTCAGCTGTAAATGTTAGCACCTTCTGAAAAGTTTTAATACTACTGATGTTTCCAGAGACACTTGTTAGTGTATAGTAACATGGTCTCTATGTTACTTTAGTGGTTACTTGGGAGTCAGAATGCATGTTGTATTATTGTTAATTCAACAAGATTAGACTGAGCTGTGATGTCATCCAAGGAAGAGAGACAGGGCTCTGCCTTCAGTGTGTCTCACACGGTCCTTAAAATTGCAGTGCTGATTTCTGTGCAGTGTGTTAAAATGTGAAATTAGAGTAGACTTCTAAATACAAAAAATTATCTTTCATTAGAAATAAGTTTTTGTGAACAATTTGCCCATCCTGGCAGAAACAAAAAAGTGGTGTATAGTAGAATATGCAGATGAATGTTGCCTCAGCCGTAATTTTGTGGAGTATTTTCTTTTTACCTCAAGTAAAAATATGTGGAGGATTTTATTTTTGCCTTTCAATAGCACAACATGAAAGTCTCTAATGGAAGTTGGTTTTGAAGAGCTCTCTAATAATTTTGCAGTACTATATGGTAGGGTGCTTTGCTCTAGGAGCCTTCCTTAGCTTCTCTGCAGCGTTTTTCCTCTAACACTGGCTGATGTGATGCAGAGCACTGGGAAAGATGTGGAAGAACAGGGAAGAAACATTCCCATTTTGGTTTTCATAAAAGGGAGTAAGAAGAACAGTTTTGTTTCTCCTACTCCCCAAACTTGGCTTCCATAAGGGAGGATATATATTGGATCTTTCATATTAGGACATTCTAAGATGTGCAGTGTAGAGAAGGGCAGAAAGGGGCCCAGGCATATCCAGTGGTCTACTTTCCCCACAGATTTACTGTGAACAGAAGGACATGTGGCTGAGAGGTGCAGTGCCTTTCCCATCAAGCTGAGCACCTTATAAATGAATTGACACTGTGTAATTCACCTGCTTGATCTTTTTTTTTTTTTTTGTCTGCTAGAGTTGGTTGGTTTGCAATAGTTGTAACATACAGTAGATTTAATGAAAAACTCAGATGATAACTTGAAAATAAAACCATTTAGCAGCAGGAGCTTATAGAAATATTTCCTTTTTCCTGTGTTCCTGCCAAGGATTGGGTTTAGATTTCTAAGGATTGAGTTGGTCAGATTTGCAGTCCACTATGTCATGTTGTGAGACAAGTGTCATTGGAATTCTTAACAGATTCAGTGAGATTCTTAGCTATGAAGTTTATAAAAGTTGATTTGTGATGGGGTTTGTTTTGAGTGTCCATTTCCTGTCCTTAAGTGCAGTGCAACTTTTGGTGCTTTTAGTGTACCAATTTTTTAATTAGACACAATCTTTTGGAATGGTCATCAGTGCTGCATTTGTTTGTTGCTTCTTGATGTCTGAAGCATCCTGGTCATTCTGTGTTGGAAGGTTTATTTGGAGATCCTTACTTTGGCTAATTTAGCCTGATGTGGCAAGTACTGTAACTTCTTAACTGTTGTGCTTGTTTTTTCTTAATGCTTGCAGAGATTTCTTCTACTGTATCTGAAGACAAGAAACAGCTTAATGGTAAGTTTTCACCTGAATCAAAGTGGGGAGTGAATCTCAAACAGACATGTATATCTTTGAATGAGCAGTATTTACTCACACTTCTCTTTGCATTTGAATCCAGAGCTGAGGCTGTAGTGTGATCTGTGGAAATTTCAGAAGGCAAAATCCTAACCAAGTATTTTGAATTCTGTGTTGAAAGTATTGTAAAACTGCAGTAGAGTACTGTAGACAAGGGAGGTATGGGATGGACAGGCAAGGTCAGCCTGTCTATGAAATGCTGGGAAGATTTTCTGCCCAAATCAGAAATCAAATCAAATTCTGCCCTTTTCTATCCAGTCAGGTCTTCCACTTGTTTTACTGGATCTTGATTTTTTTCTTTCAAAGTGCAAAATTTTGCATTTCCTTTGGAGCTTCATGAAGTTTTTGTCAGCCCATTTCTTCAGTCTCTCTGCATCCCTTAATAACCTTTACCTTTCATGTTTTGCCTGTTTGGGTGATAGGTTATTGCTCTGACTGGGAGACTGTGGGCCCTGTAGGTTGCTAGTGATTGTGTGAAACAGTATCAGCGTTCCCTAGGGAGTGCTAACAGTAACTAGCCTCCAGCTGGACTTTGTATGCTGATCACACCTTTTGTGACTTGCAGTTCTACTCATTTTCTGTCTGTGATGCAATCCACCTACCAAACCCAGCTCTTTCCAATGTGGCTGTGAAGATGGCGTGAGAGCCTTTGTCGCTGGCCTTGCTGTCCAGTGGGACTGTGCAGAGCAGTCCTGTGATGTGCAGGATTGTAATTCTGCTGTTCATCTGGTCACCTTAAACTCTTCATTTCATGCCTGCCATGCCTTTGGCTTCACCCACAGCATTTCTTTATTTGTGATCACCATGACTAATAGAGCACTTTGCTTAATTGGTTCACAGATCACCTGAATCATCATCTTTGTATTGCAGTGTGAATCACTGTTTTCATGTAGCATCTTACAGTATTTCAAAATAATTCATAAATAACTTGGTTTGCCAGAATGTTCTGTTTTATTGTGGCTGTTCATATATTTCTCTGGACCTGCAGAAGCAAACAGGAGTATGTATGACCATGGATTCCTGTTATCCCTGGAGACCAAACAAATCGTACTGTGTCCTCAAGAAAGGCTTAGCTTTTGAGAAGGGTTTTATTGTTAGGTGATTGGTTTTCTTTTGCAATGATCTGACTGCTCTGCCATTTAGCTTCCTTGGCAGCTGCAGATGGTATGTGCTTAGGAGTAATTAAGGATCAAAGAATAAGTAATTCAACTGAGTTTTAATTGCTTTGGGTTAATTCTGGATGATCAAATAGTTTTGACAGATTGGATTAGACCAGAGTGGCTCTTTTTGTTTTTATCTACTTCCCAAGTGGTAGAGCCACTCAATTATGTGTTTAAGCTTGTAGTCATACTACAGAACTTATTGGCATTTAGAAGATCATAATCTGGGTAACTGCAAATTCATGTGCTAATTATTTTATGCAAAGCCATTTCATGTTTGCAAGGTTTGTCTTTGGGCTTCAAACCAGCACTTACCAACTGTTCAGTCTGCAACTTCTTCCATCATCATTCTATTTAGCTTCTTTGTGTTAAAAGTGATGCAGGATTGCAGTTGCTTTTATCTATCTCTGTCCTCAAGCTTTTGCCAAATATGTTCAATTTCTATTCTGCCAGAGATTAGTACAACTGACATTTTGAAAGACTGACCAACTGTTGCTTCCCAGCAACAGCTGTTTCACACTGTTTTGTGCAGTTAAATAGTTAAAGTGAGTATCTGAATTCTGTGAGAATTCCTAGTAGAGTGCTGTGTAGAAAAAATGGGCTGATATCTTTGCTTAATCGACTGACATTAAATTTTACTTGTAAATTAGGTTAGATCAGACATCTCAAATTGAATAAATTAAATTTATTCATCTGAATTATATAAACAAATAATTCTGTTAAAGGAAAGTCATTCAGGTAACCTTTTGTACCTTTTTGTGCTTCACAAAGTGTAAAAGCACAAGCTAATAACAGGTGAAACTGAGTACACTGCAGGTACTGTGGTGTATAGAACTCTTAATTTCTGAAGTAGACCTCTGTATTTTAAGACCCTGCTCTCCAAGAGAAAGTGCTGAATGAAAACTAAATATAAAATATACATAGTCTCACTACCTGTGGAAATAAAGCCACCAAATACTGTTCGAGGACACTTAGAACATTCAGTTAAAAAAACCAAAACCACAAACCTGAAACATACCTGAGTATTATTTATATTAAACGAGCATCCCAGCAAATATTTTAACGACTCTCTGCTCTTTGCAGGTGTGCTTCCTGAGAAGAAAGTACTGGCTTCTTCTGCTAAAGATTTAAGTCCGAGGTAAGCCTTTGTCTGTAATTGTCTGTTGGACGTTCTATTTAAGAACTCTGTGCAATTCTTAGTAAATAGAAGGCAAGTTCTTCCATGGGTAGCTCTTGAAATTTCAGTTAAATTAATATAGATCATTACCATTCTTATATAAGTAGGCAATTTGAAGTTTGGGTTTAAACAACTCGCCAGAGGTCATATGGGCAGATGATGGTTCTTTGCTTGTTCTGTTGCTTCCTAAATCTTGTGCTGCCTTGATTGTATACAAATGTATGGCTTATATTTGCAGGCTCCTCTGCTTTGTTTCTTGAGAAAACTCATGGAAAGTGATTCCATCTGGACTGATTACTTTCTTGACACTAGCTAATTTGTCCATAAACAATTGCTGTGCCTTGAAAAAGGCATCATTTCGAGTTTGAATATATTAAGATGTGATGGCTGCATTCAAGTTTCTACAATATGTAAAGGAAAGCAGGCCCTAAAAGGTCCCTGTGGTATGCCTGCTGTTGTCACTGAGGCGTCATTTTACTCCCTGATGCCTTTGGTCCTCAAGGTGCAGTTTCTCACTTGGCATCAAAATCCCCTGGGATTTTTGTCTTCTCTGGGCTACTTACATGCCCTAGTCATAAAATACTGTGGCTTGTGAACAGTTGGAATGAGGTTTATTTTCTGAAGCACTTTCCAAACATCACTGCTTTTCTTCCCGTGTCTGTCTGGCATATTCTGGCTTGTGACCTGGAAAGTGTGCAGCCTAAAATGTGTTGGCTGTCAGGAGTGTTTGCTTCCCCCTTTGTGCCTGTTTTTCTGGTCCAGGAGCAGATGGAAGTTACCTTCTGGCAAGTGTAAGGCCATGCAAATAAGGAGCATTTGAAGGCTTTCTTATTTTTTTTTTTTTTAACCCTACTGTGGGTTTATTACAAGGTTTGGACTTGGGAAATAGGAATGAATGCAAAAACTTGATTTGTGGAGGTGAAGGGAACTGTGGTTTTGTGGTATGTGCATCAAATCTTTAACTCTTGGAAGCCACCCTGCCTATTAAATGCTTTTGTCTGGACTCAAGATTTTGATCATCCATATGCAACGTTCATATACTACAAAGAGAATGCATGTGCTTTTTAAGTAAAACTAATGCCATACAATTTTAACTATCATGTACTGATTGTCAGGATGCATAATAAGATAGTTATTTTAGTAATTTTGTCAAAATTACTGACTTTAAGCCTAGTCTTCAAAAGTAGTAAGTAATATGTTTGGCTTGTAAATCTGTTTAACAAGCTCGGTTTGAGGGCTTGATGTTTTAATAGGTCAAAGAAAGTACATTTTTCTTTTTTTTGTTTTGTTTTGTTTTGTTTTACAGTTATGACTGGTTCCAAACAGAGAGTTTGATCACAATTGTCATATATACTAAGCATAAGGTAAGTATATTTCATGAAGGAAGAATTACAAGATCCAGTTGTGATCTAGTTTGAATTCTGGGAGAACTTTATAAAAATTGTTGGATTTTTTTCCTTTGGCTATGAAAGGACATGAATACAGAGTTGGTGATAGTTGACTGTCAAGACAAACAATTAAGGGGAGAGATCATCATGGATGACCACTCATATCTTGTAGAAGTTGGTAGGTACTGTAATTTTACAGTTGCAAGTACTGAATTTTTATTCTACTATATTAAACCTGCTTATCAGACAATAAGCATTTTACATGTACCAATTAATGTTTTAGTCCTCTTTCATTAGAGATTGTTAAAGTGCCTTGATGTAAAGGAATTATGTTGTTTATCAACTCACATCTTCATTTGCTTATTATGTACTGAATTTCTTACATGTGGACTAAAATGCAGTAAGAAATTGATTTTAAAGTTGTGTAAAATATTTCTTCAAGTGTGTTTTTTACCATTATTAAAAGCCCTCATTCACAAGAGCAAGTGCAATATTTGCAGATTGGTAGTTTTACATGAGCCATTGTTAAAAGTAATGGGGAAAAATAATGTCTTCATGCACAAGGCTTGTAGAAGTCATAAGTCAAATTTCAAGGTCAAATAAGCATGCATAACTTTTTTATTATTTCACTCAGTATTCCTAGACTTACTTACACTTTCTGTACATATGATGGCTGAGATAGAATTTTGTTATTGCTTAACACAGAGTTTGTTTGTATTTATTTCAGACTTGGAGCATGCAGTTTCAGAAGATGTGGCTGGTAATTTCTGTCTCTTGCAGCACTTCTGTATCTCTTCTAGGATAGTCAAGTCAGAACCTGAACTTCCATGATCCTTGTGGGTCCCTTCCAACTCACAATATTCTATGATTCTGATATCAGAATGTGGAATTTCAGTTTATTTTTCTGACTCATCAGATACTTAACAGTTTTACTTACCATCAGGTCCTGACACAGTCGATCAAACCAAGTCATAACATTAACTTTTTTTAAATTGTGGCATTTGGGCCTCTGAAAATAATAAGTTGATAGGACTTTCATCCCTCTAAATAGGACTAAATGTTAAAATAGCTGGAAGTTACTTCTGTTGTGTCTTCTGTTGTAAACTGTTCTTTGCTTAGACTGGGATTTTCTTGAATTTGATTATTAGTTCAAATAGCCTTGAAAAGAAAGTAGTAAGTAGTGGTAATTACCAGTTTCCTGTACATGAGGACTCTGGGTCCGTGAGCATTTTTCTTCATTAGAATGGTCTGTGAAGTTGTCCTAGTTTTACAATCTATTTAGCAAATAATTTGTATTAATTATGTATATGCAGCTAGTGCTTGTTTTAACTGCACTACAAAACATTATAGAGAGATAGGTTGGAAGTACCTTCAATTAGATACTCTAATGTAAAAAATTAATTATGTGTGTCGTGACAAATGAGTAATTGTTCTGAATTTCATTATAGTTGGTGTGTGAAATAATATTTTGTATGGAATATAACTATATGGAATATAATTATCTTTTCTCTTCTAGTAAATATTGCTGAAAAAGTAGGGAAAGTAGAGATTATGTTAAATAAAAAGGATAACATTCATTGGAAAATGCTGGGACAGCCGCAGGAGGGTCACAATACATTTATCAAATGCACAGACAGAGGTAAGCAATTTCATGGCCAGCTACCAGCTGTTTTAGGACTTCTTGGAGGTTGTTAGTCATATTTGGTTTTTTTTCAGGATTTTCTTTTTCTGTTGTTGTACCTTCATTTCTTTCAGAATTGTTGTCTGATACTGAAAGGTATTAAGGCATTTTTCTAGAAAGGGTTTGACTTGGAGGGAGGTGTTTTGCTTTGCTTTAGTTTCTTGGTTTGTTTTGTCCCACAATGGAGTTGAAGGTGAACATTTCCCAAGTGTTGTTCCATCTCATGGTTACCTGTGTGCTTAATGGCCTCTCTGTCCATTTGAAAGACATCTCCTCAGTACACCCTGAGGAGAGAGTGCATGGACAGGTGTCGATAATTAGGGGAGTAACTGGAGTGAAGGAATAAAACCCTTCACTTCCAGGTGTTACTGTAGCTACAGTAACATCTGTCAGGTTGTTCCAGTGCACTGCATCTTTGTAACTTAAGCTCAGATTAAATAAGGGGCTTCAAGTCATGTGTAGGTAATAAAGTCAGCTCTGAATATGTCTGCAAGAAGCAGTAAACATTATATATGGATTCATTTTGTGGTTACAGAATAATATGAACTTGTTGCAGCGCCGAAGTACATTTCAATGATCAGTGTGGGTTTGGGTTTGTTTCAGCTAAATTAAACATTTCTGCGCTATTACATTGTGTAATGTAACCACACTCCTGAGTTACCACGGTCATCTAGTTTCTCAAAAGCCCTCTTGATCCTCTGTCTAATAATGCTCAAAAATTGAGTCTGCCTTATTATGTGTGAAAGCAAAGCTGTGCATTTTTAAGAGCTAATGAAATGTTGCTTACTCTTACTGGCCCTCAGTTATGCCATATGGGCCTTTAAAGTTGAGAGATTACTGTGGTACAAAGAGGAAGACTGCATAAAAGCACATCTCTCTAGCTACCTTTAGCTTATGTGGAATGTAATTTTCCTTTTGAGAGTTTCAGAAACGGTTAGTCATCCACTTTAAAATTAGATTTTTCGATATAATCCTCTGTATCTAAGGGGTTACAGCCTGATCTGATGTGTTGTCCACTGTCTGTTGCTCATTTTCTCCCTCCTTATGGCTTTTTGTGATTATAGAAGACCGAAAGAGAAGATATCTGAAATAACAAGAGATATAAAATATAGTTGCACTATAGATCCTTTGCAAATGAGGAAGGTGTGAGTAGTTAGATGCAATTGACAAAATACATATTGAGCATTAGTAATCAATGCTTTCTAGATAATTACTTTGCTTTCTTTTCCTAAGAAGTCAATGTCCAACGTAACGTTTCTCCTGTTATGCAGAGGAGTGTTACAGGTATTGGATAACTTTATTACATATCATTGACTGAGTTCACCTCAGCCTAAATTGAATATGAATAAACTTAAGTTAAAGGGCTTGCTGATCCTGAGTTTCTTCAAATTCCTGATTACAAAAGTGAGGAATTGAGCAAATAAATTTATGTCTATAGCTTTTCAATCCTTGCTCCAGAAACTCCTATTCTGCAATTTTTAAATTTTAAAATCTCCAGATTTAAAATTGAGCATGCAAGAATGTTTACAGAAGAAGTTTATACTCAATACATGTCTTTCCTTCATTTGAACCTATGCTTTCAGCTTGACCATAAAATCTATGTGTTGGAGGCTTCTATTCATTTGGTTTAGTTTTAAGTAACCATTTTCCTTTTCTGCTTAGAATTGTGCTCCCTTATTCTAAATTACAGAGTTTTCATTCTTTTTCCCCACTTTGTGGAAGCAAAATATTTTGGGTAAAGAAACCCATATCTTGTGTAGTGTGAACAAAAAGTAATAATTAATAGCTAAACCAATAATATTTGAAAGGCTGTTTTATAGCTTTATATCTGCTATTTCTGTGCAGTACTCAATATACAGTAGTACTGATGTGTTGCCCTAAATATTCTGATTTTTTTTCACTGGAATCTTCCTCTGCTTACACTCAGCATTGCCCTTTATTTCTGATGAATATGAGAGTCTTGTGTGCAACTGATAATTTCCACTTCTGAAAATATGGGAACAGAATTGAAAGTACCTGTGTCATCTTGTTACACTTCTTTTTTTAAAATATATTTTATTCAATTTTTGTGTATTACTAGTTCTTTTGGTAACTTACGTGTTCTAATAAAAGTAATCATTTTGCCCGAAATTATTCCAATTTGGTGGCAAGGCTGTGATTAGTCAGTGCTTATGGGAGCACTGGTGTTTGTTAATTCATTAGGTTTTTCTTGTCTTTGAGTTTTTTAGTATTTCTGTGTGTATTGACCAGTTAAAACACTTGCATTGTATTCAGAGCACAGGAAGAAGCGCTGAAAAGCAGTCAAGATTGACACTTGAAAAGTTTAATGATTTTATGTCTTTGTTACTTTATGTCTTTATTACTTGTTGATATGACAGCATTCAGTAATGAGTTTGTAAAGGACAGGTGTGTGATCACCACATGCGCAGAAGCATCTATACTTTATAAAGTTATTTGATATTTATTTTTGAAGTAGACTTGTCTAAATTCTGCAAAAAACATGATAAAGGTCTTCAAGAACAATGGCATAATGCAAAGATGGTACTGAAAGCCTATGATAACTTTATGTGAAGAAACAATTAACATAAGCCCCTACATTTTTCTCCATAGGCTAGGAAAGTCATACTCCCAGATAAATTACCTATGTAATCTCAAATTCCTGCTGAGTTTATACTAACATTTTGGCCAGTATATTTTAGTTAATTGGATGGAAGGAACAGAATTGTTGAATTTCCTCAAAATTGAAAGAGATTTTTTTTTTTCAAAATTACTACAATTTCAGTTATCTCTCCTGTGTCTTAGGATGATCAGGAGATTCAGAAGAATATTCAATACTGCTTCTACTCTTTAAGAAGGATTAAGTGCTTAGTTTTCTGGAGAAATAATTATTTATAACCCACAGTATTGCATAGAAAACACAATTCAGTATAATTAGATTGTCAGTGTAGGGGAGTTGATGACATTACTTTTAGGTAGCTATTATGAAACTGGTCATTAAAAGTGTAAAAAAAGGCTTATGGTCATAGGACTGGCATCCTGTGAAATTTAAATGCAGTATAAAAAATAAGATAGAGCTTTCTCATTAAAACAAAATAAACCAAAACAGACCCTTAAAACCTGACTCCTCCCAACCAAAATATCATACAGCACAGTGATAGAGTGCAGGTTTTCACATAGGTATTAACCCGTGATTTTCTTGTTGGTGCTTCTTCGGGAAATAAGATGTGGAAGTCCACTCGTGAGGGGGCATGCACATAAAAGCAGTAGCCATATGCAATTAAAAAATTACATGTTAGTAGGGATGACTTGGGGGTGTGTGTGTATTTTTTCCCATGGAGAATAAACTTCCTTCTGAAAATTATTTTGAACTTTTAGTGAGATTCGTGTTTTGAAAAGTAACTTAATTACTAAGTTCTGCTGTTTTAAAAGTGTGCAACTATTGGCAGGTGTTTAGAGTGTTCAGTAAAGAAACAAGGTGCTGCTGCCTCTGAGGGCTGAAAATGGGATGCAATTTCATTGTTTTGTGCAGTGGTTTTCATACACATCAAGTGGATGATCATAGAGGTTTTTTGTTGGAAGTGCCAGAAGGGAACAGAGTGCTGCCTCAGCATGACTGTGTATCAACGAGACTGATGCTGTGACAGAGTGCTCCGTAACCAGGGAAAGTTTAGAAGGTGGTGATTCAGTTGGAACTTTATTTTGGGAGGGGAGAGAGGCCATCTGGGAAGAGCATGGCTGACCTTTTTGGATAATACAAGGTAGCTTGTGAAATCTAGTAATTAACTCAAGTATTTGAGGGTACTGATGATTTGATGGTCAGCGGTGGGGGTTCGTGGTTGTCTTACTCCTAAGACTCGGCTGCTGCTGGAAGTGGTAAGCAGCCACCTTCCTTCAGCTGTATGGTCTAATCTCCATTATGTTGGCGTAGTAGCAGTTGAGGCTCCACAACCAAGTAACCTGAACAAAATAAAGATTAACTTTTGGCTGGTTGGTGGACATGTTTGGGTGGTAATGCTTGCTGGGAATAGAGTAAAATTCCTCCACCTGAGGTGGAAGGGTAGTGGAGCTATTCGTCTTTTTCCCAAGCCAACAGGCTAATGTTGCCACTGCAGCATCACTAGGATTGTGACTAGTAAACTAAGAAATAAGAATTGTCACTGAAGTTTTATCATTGAAAAAAAGCAGAAAACATCATTAAGGAAAAATTCTTGAACTCCATTTCATGACAAGGAAGAACATACAGAAGGATAATACTCTCTGAAAGCTGTCATTATCTGTACAGCAGGTTTGTTAGTAAAACTGAATTTGTATGTCTATAAATCAGGGTGCTATGGTTCTTGATTCCAGCAGAGATGGAAGCTGAGTTTAGAGAGTGATGTCTCTAGTCCATTGGGGGGTTTTTTTGTGTCAAGCCTTTGGTAGTGAGGGGCTGCAGGGCTGCTTCTCCTAGATCAGGAGCTGCACTTGATATCTGCAAAATGTTTAATCAAACCTAACCTCTTCACTAATTACTTTGGTCAGTTTGAAAAATTAGGACTTGCTGCTGGACATTGGCATTGTGGTCCAAAAATGAGAGAACAGTACCTTTTGCTTCTTTATAATAGCAAATCGTATGTCTTTGAGATCTGGCAGTTAACATGCCTTTGTGGGTTGACAAAGCCAGCTGTTTGGCTTCAGCTAGGGGCTGGCTCCTTTTTTTAAAAATCTTTTTTGCTTTGACAATTATTTTTGCTTGTGGCTTCAGATTTTATAGGAATGACTGATAATGAACTAATTTTAGTTAATGTAGCAACGACTACAGTCTAAACTAGAAGTTTACTTAGAAGGTTTTCAAAAGTTACATTGAATGAATCAGGACAAAAGTTCTGTGTGGCAGTTAAAAAGAGGGAGATAGAGGTTATTTATGAGGAAAAGGCTGGAATTAGGTTGGAAAGGTGAAAAAATTGTCAGGGAACAGTGAATCAGTTGATGAATCAGTTTTTAAACTTCTTTTTCCACTCCCAAATATGTGTAAGAATATTAGCTGATGAGTCTTAAGGGTTATATTACCAACCTCACACATCCTTTTAAGCAATTCTTAAGTCTGCAGAATTAACAGCAATCTTGGCATTTGTATTTGGCTGCTGTACTTTGCAATCTTATTGTGTACTGTTTTTCAAAAGAAGGATAGGAAGAAAATTTCCACAAACTTTTCATAATATTTATATAGCTGGAGAGATGCTGATGATTTGTTTTACTGCAAGATTGGTATGAAATGGAATTACTGACTTCCACTTTTTCAGGGCTTAAGGCATTCTTTTGCTTCATCTGAAATGCTTGTTCATTCAAAATAAAGGATTTGGAGGATGTTAGATGAAAGATGTGGGAAAATCTTAATAAAGAAATAATTTATTCCATGTCAGAAGCTTTACGTTGTGTTTCTGCAGGCATTTGTAGTGGATAACTCGGTAGTAGCTATTTGAATAATTTAAGAAAACCAGTGTATGCAGAAAAATGCCAATTATAAACTGACTTAGTTGAAGGGGAACTCTGGAAGTCATTCAATCTAACCTCCTGCTCAAAGCTGTTCAGTCAAGGTTTGAATATCTCCAAGGACAGGCTCCCTCTGAGCAGCTGCCCCAGTGTTTGACCAGACCATCCTCATGGTGATGCCTGGTGGGAATTTACTTTACATCTCACCCTGTTTCATTAGTAGCTCAGCTATTCATGAGAGCAACATGAGTATGTAGTATTTTTTTTTTCAATACTATGAAAAAAAGAGGAAAAGAAACACTGCTTCACTGAAATTGCTCCAATGTAGAAAGTTGTTAGAAGAGTGTCATGCTCAAGTATTCTCATAACCCGTCAAATTTTGAGAGGCTTTACATTAAAAAAATACACTGGGACTGGTCACAAATTCTACACTGAAAATGGCAAACAACATGGTAGGAATATTGTAGGAAAGTGGCTTCTCTCTGCCTCTTTTTTTTTCCCTCTTAATTATTATTTGGCTTGTTTGTTAGCTTTTTTTTTTTTTTTTTTTTTTAATCTTTTTCTAATAGCCCATGAGAGTTCCCTTGAGTTACAAACCTGCTTAGGCAGTGTGGTGCTGTGATCACACTGATATTCCAGGTTGGAGATAAAATACTGCAGTGCTGAAACAAAGGCCTACCTGAACAATGCTCTTCTAAAGGTAGAGGAGGAAAAATTACTCATGATCATCTTCTTTACTGAAGGCTCCTATAAACTCCCTGGAGCTTTCTCTTCTCCAGGTTGGACAGCCCCAACTCTCAGTGTATCTTTATAAGAGAGGTGCTCCAACCCTCTGTTCATCTTTGTGATCCTTTTCTGGACTTTTTCCAGCAGGTCCACACTCTTCTTATGTTGGGGACCCCAGAGCTGAACATGGTACCCCGGGTGGGGTGTCACAAGGACAGAACAGAGGTGCAGAATCACCTCCCTCAGCCTGCTGGGTGGCTGTGGGTGGTCTGTTGCTGAGGAGTGTGGTGTGACGCTGGCTTATGTTTCATTTGCATTCCACCAGCTGTTTTTGGTCTGCTTATGTGTACCCATGCTGTACTTGTATTGGGAACTCAGTGCAGGTGCAATTTGGTACAAATGGTTCTGATAGTTTTTGGTGCTTTTCTACTTATTCCCAGTCAATAACTCAGAGGCTCTTAAAATAACGTTATAAATGAGTCCTTAAACCAGAATTATAAAAATTATTATAAGTAATTATGCAAGAACCATCTATTTATTTCCTAAGTATATAGTGAAATGCACAAATCTGTCTCTCTTATTGAAAGATATATAATAACAGAATGATAGATTGAGACTTAACTAACAAATAAAATATTTCTAGGGCTGTTCTACAGAAAATGCAAGTTGGTTTCTAAGACAGAAGTTACCCATGACACCAAACTCTTCTGCCTAATGTTGCCTAAGGGCACACATCTCCATGTTGCCACTGGACAACATGTTTACCTCAAACAAGTAATTGCAGGTAAGAAAAATTGAGAATGTAGTAATGGATATATTCACATAAATCCTTTTCATAGTGTTGGGAGAATGCCAAGTCCATGGCCACTAATTGCCTGGTTGTTGTTGGCACATCTCTGCTTCCGAGATCACAATCAATGCTTAATAATGAACTGACTGGATTAATATAAGGGAAAGCTAATTATTGGGATGGCTGGCATTTACTGATGACCTTATTCTCTCTAGTGTCAACTCTCCCTTTAAAAACACCAAAGCAGTGCTGTTCATCTTTGAAGTGTGGGAAGCTTATTGTGTATGTCTTATGTGTCATTAGTCAGTTCCTTTTAGTTTGCAGCTTTTTTTGAAATGAGGAGGGTACTCTTCTAATTTTTTCTTTTCTTTTTTTCCTTCTTCTGAGGGATTTATGGTAGTCATGGTAACACTGCTTTATACTCTAGTTGCACAATATTCGCGATAACGTGAGGTTATGAGCAGAATGTGCCTTAAAAAGTGCATGTGCTTTTACTCAATGTGCTGTTCTTCAAAGTTTTGTAAAAGGTTAAAAAAAGAAAACAGAAGGTCAAAAAATTAGCCAATTAACTATTATAGAGGGTACTTCTTAAAATTTGCATATTAATAGTTATACTGATCACTGTACTTGGATTGCAGTATACATCATAGAGACTTCTCAGAACACTTTTTAAACATCCACTAATTGAGAACTGTTTTGACCTCCTTCTCCCCCCTTTCTAATTCTTTACTAGTGCCCAGCTTTTGAGATCTTACTATCATTAAACAATAGTTTTTTGACATGATACTGCAAGAAATTATAATTGTGCAGTATTAAAAATCTGCTGTTTAAATTTAGAATAAATCAAGCTGTGGTACTTGAAAATTAATGAAAATGTTTAGATTTTCATATTCTTTGGGGATGACTCAAGATCTTTTCATCCTGTGTCCTGAATTGCTAAGTAAAATGGAAATAACATACTCAACTTTTTAACTGGGAGTAGAAGGCTTCCAATTCTGTAATAAAACCTGGTGCAGTGGAAAGTAATAACTTGCCTGAAAGCATGGGGTGATTTTATTCTTATGATGCAGGGTATTTATTTTCTCTGTGTTTATTTTGGTATTTGTTTGTAGTATCTGGATGTAGAGTACATTTCATGTTATTTGAGCTACATTTCTGTCTGCTCTCTAGGGACAGAGGTAATAAAACCATACACACCTGTGTTGCCTTTTTTGTCACTGGATTTCCAAGAACCACCTCACCATGATGGAGTGCATATATATTTAATGATTAAAATTTATTCCCAAGGACTGTTCACACAGGCACTTGACCACCTACAAATTGGTAAATATATGTTGGGGGGTTGTGTTTGGTTTTGCAACAATTTTATTATTTGTAAAGATTCACTGTCTGAGTCTTGGGTTGTTCTTATTGCTTCCCTACTTAATCAGGACTTAAAACTTCTTTTAAACCTTATTCTCCATTCCCTGAATGTGAAAGCTTGTCCTCACTGTAACCAGGAGTTGTCCATTACAGAAAGCTCTCTCCTGAGTGGTGTATGTGAACTGTATCACACATCATAGTTGATGCCTTTGGTGTCATATGCTCTGCGAACAGCTTCTTGTACTTCTGCAAAAGAAAGTAGGTCTGGTTTATGGGACTTAGGATGGACGTGCTTTTCCATTTCAGATATAGAGGTAGATTTTAACACTGACTTTGCAAATGTTTGTGTACTCATATTGTGTAAAATCCATCAGAACAAAACATTTTATTTGTACATCTCTTTTTTTAACAAGAATGATCCTTGTGTGAAGTATATAATACTTTTCTGAAAGAAACCCTAATATTACAAAGATGAAGACAATATGAAATGGCTTTTAAAAAGTCAGAATGCTAATTAGCTTGTTTTCATCAAATTAATGTTTACTTTTTAATTTTTTAAATAAAGGAGACTATATTTCTGTCAGCAATCCTGAAGGCAACTTCAAGAAATCGCAAGTTCAAACTTCAGAAGATCTCCTTTTATTGGCAGGAGGCACAGGTTTCACACCAATGGTTAAGCTGCTGAATTTTGCTCTGACTGAAGTTAGCTGTCTCAGGTATGTGGACTTCTTGACACACAGGCTTCAGTGTTAATAAAACAATTAACAAATTAAAATGATATGAAAGCATTTTTCTTCAACTTACACCAAAAACTGGCATGCTTTAGGGAAGAGTCTGTCAGAAGCTGTGGTAATTTCCACTTATTTGGTCATTGGGTACCATTAAATAGTGGACTGGTTCTGAATTTTAGTTTTAGTACAAATGGGCTCACTGAGTAGAAACTATGAGGAGGTTTTTGTTTGTTTGTTTGTTTGTTTATAATTAGCTTCACATTTGAGTGTCTTTTTTTAGTATAGAAATATTACAGTGTAGATATTGGGTTTTGGACTCAGGAGGGCTGCAACTGTTTACTTACGGCTTCTCTCAGATACCTTAGTGTTGTAATTCTCTAGGGAAATGGTTTCTCCCTCCTGACCCCCTGGACTCCCTGACCACTTAGAGTGACCCTTACTTCCTTTTTTGACCCCGTTGGCTGTGGTCAAGCAATCTCTCCTCTGAGCTGGGAGGCTATAAATTGTCTCCGCTTCCTTTGCTCGCTCTCTTTCCCCCCGGAAACTCGAAGAATAAACACCTGGGATGTAGGTCCTGGGGAAGGGGCCTCTTCTGAGATATCTCACCTCGTCCTTGATAAAATTCTCTCCAAATCCTCCTAATAACTGAGCTAGTTAAAAACCCCCAGAAGAAAGGCAGGAGAGGGAATATATCACCTTAGCATAGTTAGCTAATGGTTTTAGCTTGCTAAGCAGCAGTAACACAGAGTTCCATTTGAGTTCCAGTTTTCACAGATGTATATGTCATTTATGTAAGTACTAATATTAAGTATATTAGAATTTATGAAAAGATGTATATTGCATATGCATTCTTACTTTGTAAAATCTATAAGAAAGCATTATTTGCTCTTGATCAAGGGAACAGGTTGTTATGTCCTTCAGAACTGCAGAACTAGTACTTCTGCTGTTGAAACATAGATTAATTGTACACTAATCTTCATACTGAAGCTACAAAGGATGATATAGACGGCAAAAATTTGTTTCTAAAAAGCCAAACCCTAAATCCAGACAGTATTCTTATATTGTTATATTTCATCAGTTACATATAATCCTGTTCTGTAAGCAGAGAGGCTGTACTGTTTAGCTCTTCCAAAATGTGTCCTGTACTGTCAGTAGCAGATAAAAAGTGGCTGACTGGCTTTGCAAATCTAAAGGATTTGCATTCTATCATCTGTCATCTGACAGAGTGCTTGGGAACACATTTTTAGCTCTTTGCAGCACAATTTCATATGGGAACTCAGTGTTAGTTTAGGGTGCACAGCATCTGTTTCCTTACTAGTCGAAGTCAATGAATTTTTCCTTCTTGCTGTAGAGGCTGGTTAGATGCTGGAGTGACTTGAACTGAGACAGGTGCTTTTTATGTGTAGACTCTATAAGGCTTAAACATAAATTTGGTTCCTTGGCCTTATATTTGCTCTTTAACACTCAATTTATTTTTTTGGGAAGTACTACCAGAGTGTCTTTTATAGATGCATGTTTATCTGTATGAGATACATATGTGTGTATATGTATGTATGAGCAGTATAAATATGATTTGCCTGGAATTGTCTTACTTTGCAAAGTAACTAGCCATAAGCTTGGATTGCATATGCTAGGACACAAATTGCAGAAAGCTGAGGAATAATTTGTACAATGACAGACTTGTCACCTGAGGGTGCCAAAGCAACCTCTGTCTGGAGTGCTGGGCAAGTGCTGCTAAATCTCTGGGGCTGAACTGTGAACACTGGAGAATCTTCAGCTTCCCTGGGCAGCATTTGCTGCAATGGGCCTGGATAATTAGATTTTCATTCTTACTGTCTAGACAAAGTCTGCCTATTATCTTGTAAGTCCATTTCTTGCCTATGGTAAACAGGCAAAATAATTTGTTCCCTTCATAGCTGCACTATTCTTTTGTGCATCAAGTCATGATGCTCTTTCTTCAGTCTTATTTCCCCTTTTACAGGCCAAATTGTATTTGGCTAAAGTATTAACTATAAAAGAATATTGGTCCTCTACTCTTCCTTTTTCAGATGAGGTTTTTTTGCTCCTTTTACTGGTTGTTACAACTGCAGTCAGGTGGGTATGTTTCTTAAAGAAGACTGAAGCACAAAGGCACTAAAATACTAGGTAGGGGGCAATGCTCTTCTCAAGTACAGGATGCTTGTAATCTATTCTTGATTCTCCTTGATAGTTGTATCTTTGTCTCCAGCTTTTCACTTCAAAATTACCGCTCTGTTCTCATATTCACTTTTAGTATAGCATCCCACTTACATCATCATTCTTGTTTGGAAGGTAATTTTTTTAACTTTCTATCTCCTCTTCTTCCTCCATGTTAAAATCCTTCAAGGGTTTTTAAACTCCTCTTTCTGAGCAGTCTTCCATAAAACCTTGCATACCAGTGTTTTTAGTTCATTAAAATCTACAGCCCTTGAAGTAGTTTCCAGTATGTTAGGTTCAGTCTCTTTTCTTACAAAGTGCTGAGGAAGTTTCTTATTTGTTATATAAATATTTGTCATCATTCTGTCAAGCAGCTTTTCTTTACTGGTGGGGATCATATCTAAATTTCCACTTCTTCATTTTAGTTGTGTTCTCCCTTATTTCCAGCAAGACTCTGACCAGTTTATTCCAAGTTTGTAATTTTCTGTTCTTTATAGTGCTGAGTACTGAGCAGAAATGCAGCAGATAGATTTGTCTACCCTGGGGAGTACCAGTAAGGGTGTCCCAAAACATTATTCTCCAAATAACCTGCTTCTACTTTTGTGCCCAGTGAGCAAAATGCATGGCTTTCCTATGCACTTTTTATTGACTTTCCTCCCTGCTCAGTAACACTCGATGCTGTGGTGCCCCCTGCCACCATTTAGAGCACTGCTTTAGTGTAGTGGGCTTTATTTTCCATATTTTTCAGAGAAGTGGGCCCTGGGAAGCATGTAAAGATTCTGGCACATTCTAGTTTCTGCATAAGATGATTTTAGTGTTTAAAGATGTAACATAGCTGATTTGGGGCTGTTTTGTCTGTACCAGGCAAGTTTTCCAAAGCTTGTTCAGTGTGTCTCATTTTGACTTATAATGCCTCTGGAGAAAGTAAAAAATATAAGTAAAAGGTTTCTCTGTGATGCATTAAGTTCTGATTCTTTAACAGAAACAATCTGCAGTTAATTTAATTTCTGTTTTTTTGGTTTGTTTTTTTTAAAGGACAGTGAAGCTGATCTTCTTCAACAAAACCGAGGATGACATACTCTGGAGAAACCAATTAGAGCAGTTAGCTCTTAAAGATGAAAGGTAGTTAAAAGTTTCAAGGAGAACAACTTGTAACATCTCTGTGTACAGAACAAGTCTTGGGGCTTAGACTAACTGTACAGCTTTGGCATAAGGGCAGATTCTGATTCTGTAAGCCCTTAGCTAAGAATATAATGAGACCTAGGGAGTGAAAGGAGATCCATGGCTCACAGGTGCATAGTAGAGGCTATGTTGTTATGTTCTGTAGGTCCCATGGGAAGCCAGGGATTTGATTTACAGTGTTTAATAGATAGTTATTAGAGATGATACATTAGATGAGATGATTTTTAAAACTGAGAAGCTTTTTGATGCAGAAGAAAATTTGCCTTAGCCTTAACAATAGAAAACACAGTTACCAAAAAGGAGCATAGAAGGGAGAGAGAAGGCAAATATACCTCAGGAGAAACATTCTGAATTTAGAGAAGTCTTACAAAAATATTTTTGGTGTCACTGGTTATGAAAATGTTTATGTAGAAATTAAAAGTTTAATTAGGCTCATTACTTAATTTTTTTTTCTTAATAATTGTTGCATTTTACCTGCAATTACAATGTAAGTAGTGCACGTGTAATGTCAGCTTAATTCAGTAGGCCATAGTTCTGTCAGGTGACACACGATTATTAGGTTGTCCTTTAATTTCAGTTCCCTTGCTGTTACCACTAGATAAATTGTCACTGCTTAGATTTTATATGATAAAAATAGGTTTTGTTTATGGTTAATTCTTAGTTGAATTCTTGCTCAGTAGAAACCTCTTGTTCCTTCACAGCATTGAAGTGAAAAATCAATACTATTTCATACCCTAGTGATGTCTGGCACATTCAAAGCTTTGTAGTCTAGACATTGTGCAAATTTACAGTGAAAGCCTGTTCTTCTTTCCATAGGAGCCTCAGATACAGAAGTGCTTGGTTTTTACTCAGTTACTATTCTGTTAGTGAGTGTTTGAAACCAACATTCAGTAACAAGTATTTTCTCATTACTGAAGTTGTACTGACATTTTCATGAGTTTGGCCAAGCATTCTTCTCTCCCTGCTTGGGTATTGAGCTACACCAACATTTGTTGACTAATGGAGCAGTAAAATCTTTGCTTAAGTATCTTAATTGGTGCCAGCTGGGCTTTTTGTAAGGTGAAGTAGAAAGCTGGATTTTTTAACATTGAAAGATTTGGTTAAATAAATATGCAATATTGGAAGTGATTTGACTGGCTTGATCATTAGGAATGACTAAATACCTGTGACGTCTGATACTGCAGAGGGGAGCTGAGCAGAACAGGACGATAATCATAGGGAACATTAGTGTCTTGGTCACTAGCATTTTGTGTAGCAGATTTCTAATCAGAGGTAATATTTATAAAACATTCTTCTGCTTACCAGGTTTGAGGTTCAATTCATTCTTTCACAACCATCAAAAGAGTGGGTAGGTAAACAGGGGAAGATTTCTTCATCTCTTCTCTCTGAGTTTGTGAAAAGAAGCAGAAGAGACTCCAAAGTGCTTATCTGCATCTGTGGTCCAGCACCTTTTACAGAACAAGGAGTACAGTGAGTATTTTAAATAATGAACTGGAAAGTGAAAGATTTTAAAAAATTTAATCACCTAATCAGCTGTAGTGTTTCTGATTTGGTAGTCTTTAAAAAATGGCCTTACATTGTCTACTTTGTCTACAAACAAAAAAAAGAAATTAAAAAAAACTACCTTGCACCATATTTAAAGAGTATATTTATATGTAGCTAAGTATCAGCAATATGTAAGTTTCATGAGTTATAGTAGGTGATCTAGAACTTTCTAAAAGCGACTCTTTAACAGTGACCTTTTTTCCCAAGGTTTTAAATGCTGCTTTTAATTTGATATTCATAGAAAAGTTGGAATAATATGAAATAAGCTTTCTTTGTTGGTTTTAGCTTGATAAATTAAGTTACAGAAATAGAGTTCAAAGGAGTTGTTCTATCAGAAGCATTTTTCTCAGTTATTTTTTAAATTAATGCATTTATTTGTGTCTGTACCTAGTATTTTCTTAGTTTTTATGCATGTTTTAAGATAAAAAGTCCTCTAAATTTCTCTTGGCCAGCTTCAAAATATTGAACCAATATGATGTCATTTGCACTTCTGCAGTCCTACTGAAAACAATGCGTATTGGCCAATAATTGTGCTGCCTCTTGAGAAATCTGAGATAATTCAGATATCTGCCTTTATTTTTAGAAATTATTTTCATTACCCAAAAAGTTTGTATAGTATATCTGAGCTCCTGAGCATTGATTGTTTTCTAAATGTACTTGCAGGGGTGAAGTTGAATGTGCATGTCTGAATAAAAACAAAGTAGTGGTGCTGAAGTTATGCTTCATCTGTGTCTGTGGTGGGTTTTGAGTTCCAAATCCTAATATTGCCAACTTGATTTCTGACTTTCAGATATCTGAAGGACCTTGGATACTCCCAAGAAGAGATACACGCTTTTACTGCATAAGCCCATAGGAGGATATCAATGTTTATTTGTATAATTCAGTGTTATTTATTTATCTTCATGAATTTAAATAAGTGAGAAACAATTTTGTAAGACTTGAAATTTCACTCTTGGTACCAAACTGTTTCTTGGAAGAAGCATATCTTTGAAAAAAGGGTTTTATATACTGTGTTTTATCTTCTTTTTGTAAATATTTTTGCTAATATTTAAGTCATCCAGGGTATTAATTTATTGTAGAAGCAAGCAAAAAAGTGTAGTATACATTATGTCAGGTGTTTCATGTTGTTGGTTCATGAGAATTCTTAAATTTATGACAAGCTCTGATGAAGGTTTTGACTTGATAAAGCTTATTATTTCTTACTGTAAAAAGTCCAAAGAGCAATACTGTCTGAAATTAAATATTGCACTGTAACTCAGGTAATCAGTCATTGAAAATTTTTCCTTTTCATCTGATGTCTCTATTTGACTTGCAAGTGATCCAGATACATTTTTGGCTTTGTAAACAAAGAAGAAAAGTACCTTTGGTAAAATGCAAAATTTACATCAAATTAAAAAAAAAAAAATTACATTGCTTTCTGTGTTTCTGCATTTATTTTTTTTTTTTTTTGTATTTTCAGTTAAGCGTTATAAAGAAAGGTTTCCACAAGCTTAGTACTCCAGATGAGAACTCCAAACAGAGCCATGGAGCCTTGGCCTACCACAAAACTTTCCATATGACCATGTGACTGATGTCAGGCATCCCTTGTTTTGGCACAATGTGAAGTGAATAACATGACAGCACAGATGCCAGGCTCAGGACCACAGAAATACCTAAACATATTTGACAGGTTGCACTAGTTATAAATGAGGTTATTTCCACCAGTGTGATTTTTTACACACCATTATTAAAAATATGTTATCATGAGGCAGTAATCTGGAGCCTAATGGTATTTTGGGGAAAAAAGCAGTTGAGCATCTACTCTTCTTCTACATGTTGTCATTAGTATACATAGGTGTTGTTTTGTGTGACATTTAGTACTGTTTATGTCTTCCTGTTATGTTGAATGGATATTTCTTCCTCTTAAGAAGCAAGACTGGTAGTTGTGCCATCAATACATTCAAGAAAAATGTCTTAATGATAGCCTTTAAAAAGGCTAAAATTGCTATCTGACAATGACTGGATATGCTTAACTGAACTGTCATCTCTTCAGTGCCCCTCCTCAGTTTAATGGACCTGAAGTTAGAAAACGTTGACTGTTGCTGCCCATATGTCAAATTATTTCAGAATACTGGAGTTGAAAGCAGTCATCATTTGGTATCTGTAGTGCAGTTAAGTGGAGGGACACTTTGCAAAGTTCCAAATGGAACTCTCTGCTAAGATGAGCAGAGTTGGTTGTTTTCCCCAGGACTGTCTCTCAAAACCTTAGGTATTTTGAGGATTTTTCAGATGTAATTTATGATTAATTGTCATACTTCTAAAAGCCTCATATTTCTGTTGGAGTTTTGCATAGATCTGTTATTACTCATAGCAGATCTTGGTGTGAGTAGCTCAGCAACAAATGGTCATTTGACATTACTTCAACTTGGTAATCTAGATATAATACAATTTGTTTAAAATGCCTGAAATGTATCTTTTAAGTTTTACTTATGTTGTTCTAATACTTGAAAGACTTGTTGCAGGTTATTAAATTTTATAATACATTCCTAAAGTGATGGCCACCAGGCTGAGCATCTAAAATCAAGTGGAAAGCTTTTTTAAAGTCAGCAATGCCCGTGGTCTGGCTGTTTGCATTAGGAATCATCCCAGCCTTAATGCAGCTGTTAAAATGGAGCTGCTGGCAGTCAGGTTTTTTCTTGTAATTAGCCATTATTGCTGGCAATGTGGCAAAACGTTTTGACTGGAAAGCAGCCCAGTGCAAAAGGACCTGGGGGTGTTGGTTGAGAGTGATTGAACATGAGCCAACTGTGCCCAGGAGGCCAGGAAGGCCAATGGCATCTTGGCCTGTATCAATAGTGTGGCCAGCAGGACCAGGGCAGGGATTGTCCCCCTGTACTCTGAGACTGAGTCTTGAGTTCTATGTCTAGTTCTGGGCCCCTTTACTACAAGGATGACATTGAGGTGCTGGAGCAAGTGTAAAAGAGGTTAACAAGGCCTGTGAAGGGTCTGGAGAGTGACTCACTCATATGAAGAACAGCTGAAGAGGGAGCTGGGTTGTTTGCCTGGAGAGGAGGCTCAGACATTCTCACTCTACAGCTGCCTGCAAGAAGGCTGCAGCCAAGTGGGGGTTGGCCTCTTCTCCCAGGCAACCAGTGACAGGACAAGAGGGCATAATCTCAAGCTGCAGCACAGGAGGCTCTGGTTGGACATCAGGAAGAATTTCTTCAAGGGCTATCAGGCATTGGAATGGACTGGCTAGGGAGGTGGTGGAGTCACAATCCAGTAGAATGCTCAAGAAACAACTGGACATGGCACTTACTGCCATGGTCTAGTTAACAGGGTGGTGATTATTCAAAGATTGGACTTGATCTTAGAGATCTCTTCCAACCTAAATGATACCGTGATTCCTGAAAATTTTCTGTGTTCCTGTATGAGCTGGTGTTAATATCACACAGCAAATTGTGTGACCGACAAAACAAGCAAGAGAAATCAAGTACTTAAAATACTCAGTTGAGTGCTTCCAGTACATTTCTTCAGTACTGTGTTCTGTGGTTAGATGAATATCAAAATGTTTTACACACAAAGCAATTATATAATTGCTCATATAAGCACTACCTTACAGCTTTTTTTTTCCTTTGTAGGATGATATTGAAAGTACCATGACTGCTTTTGTCAAGTTGAGACTTTCTCATTCTTTGCATTATTACATGTTTTAAAGGGACAAGGGGTGAGACGACAGGAAAAAAAAACATTAAAAAGTTTTAAACACCTTACAGGTCAGTGTTTTTTTTCTGTCTTTGATCTCCCCAGAGCAGGAGTTAGGTTGAAAATGAGTTGTTTAAAATGAGCTGCCTGCAGCAGAGCTACATTTCCAAGCTCTGTTTGTAATCACTAGAATTCAAATGAGCACAGCCTGTGCAGGTCTTGAGAGTTGGTTCAGCTGTACTGGATGTGGGATTAAGGGTGCCCAGGGCCATTTGAGTTCAGTGGCAAGCCAGACCTATCAACAGCATCTTTTTTCTTTGTCTGTTTGTTTTTCCTTCCATTTATGCCTGTCAGAGAATGTTTTCTATACATCTGAAGCCCAATTTGATGCCTAAATATCTAGATCTTTGATCACCAGTGATGAAATAGTACTGTGAAAGCAGATTCAGGGTTTTTGGTGGTTTTGTTTTTTAACTCTTCAGGGTTTTCCTGTATATGTTTATTTAAAAAATATATCTGCACTCCTAAAGAATTGATACTTCTATGATTTTCCTGATCTTCCTTTAAATGGTCTTATTAAAATAGCTGTTTTCACACAAATAGCAGCAAGAATAAGCTTACTCCATTTTGTATTCTACAGATATTTAAATCTACTTGGAGAAGGGGTAATGTAGTTTTCCTAGGCTAGTCTGGAGAAAATTGAATTGACAAAAACCCAAACTCTCTGTACCACAGCCCTTTCAACTTCCTGAGCAGATATTACAAATATTAAAGCTGCCAGTCATATTAAAGCTGAGGGTAAAAAAGTCCTATTTTTTACAGAGCTGTCCTAGAGTGTGTGATCAGTGGCTTAACACTCTAGTCAGAGTCCAAATGTACTTAGTTCTTGGCCAGAGTCAATATTCTGTGGTTGTCTCTCTATACAGTCCTATGAGTATGCAGTACAAATTCTCTTAGTTAACTACCTGCCTTTCCTTCTTTGATTTTCCTGTTATTGGATACATTTCATGTTTTCCCAGCTGGAATTTTGGGGCAGACCTGCATGCTTAGTTCCCATGGAAACATATTATTGTCTTCACACAAACTGGACATGCTGAGTTGCTGTGGCAACACAGGTAAAAAATTCTAGTAGATGTAGAAAAGTATCAAGCCTGTGCTGGCTGCTAAGCCCGAGTGTCTGGCATCTGCCAGGAGCTGCTGCTGGATGCTCCAGAAGGGAGTGAGGACCTCCCTAGGATGCAGATGATGGTTTTAAACCTTAAAATGGCAGAATATTTCTCCCAACTTGCATATCTTTCTGCATTTAACTATGAGAAATGTGCTTGCCTTGTGTGTTTTGCAACTTCTCAAGGGATTTATTGATTCTGTTACTGATGATTGGGCATGTAGACATCAATAAGAAATTGTGGGTTTTGTCACCAACTTGTGAACGTTTCTAACTAAAATGTATCTGCTTGCAATCCTGTCTGTGTTTGCATATGCAGGTAAAAAACATGGTCCCCTTGGAAATAATTTCTCCTGTTTGAAATAACAAATTAGTTGAAAATGCAGTGAGATGAGATCAGGAAGATCCACTTATTGTAGATTTAAAAGCAAGTAAAACAAGAATTTTGAATCAACTTGCAGAAGATACTAAGATACTTACCTGGCAGAAAATGAAGGAAAGCACTTGAGATTATGTGATAGAGGAATAAGTGACTTCATGTTGGTTGAGTTGTAGCCATACAAGAGCAGCTTTTACCAATGTCTGTAAAGACAGGTATGTTAGTTAAAGCACAGTATGATATGACCTTTCTATTCCTAAGTCAGAAGTGGTGCCTGGCTCATGCCCAGTAAAGAGGAAAAAAGGTTGATAAACCAATTGACCAGCTCAGGATGGGAAGAAAGGGCTCATCATGTTTCTCTTTTGGTCTTGTTGATCTCTGCTTTGAACCATGTCCCTCTTGATCAAATAAACGTCAGTGCAGAACACAAAGTAAAATTTTGAGCATCAGCTCCATAAAAGATGAAGAGAAGACAAACCATTTTAAAGAGTAATCTGCTTCAGTTAAAGATGTGGAAACTACACCCCTGATGTTGTTCATGGAGAAGCCAGGGAGGTCCTGCTCCGATGCATATTCCAAAGTGGCAGTATGGGAGATAGAAGTGACAGGTCTAAATGTCAGCTGCTTGGGAGGTGAAAGGAAGGTTATAATTTAGGGGTTTCTGCCCAAGATCTTCATGTCTTGAATGATCCATTCATATGGATCATTCTAAGTGGTGAAGGGCCTTCACAGATGTTTTTGGATCAGGGGAAGGAGAGAGAAAGGAGGGTGTGTACAATGTAACTCTGTTAATTTTTGTGGGGAAGACTTCTAAAAATTAGGAGCATGAAGGTAGGTACCTAAATGCAGGGGCAAGAAGACTAACTCTAGGAGGCACAAAGAGCAGCTGAGTGCCTCACCAGTGTGAGCAATTGTCATGTGTGTCTTAAGGAAGAGCCATCTCCTGCCTCCTCAGCAGGCTGAGCCATTGTTGAAAAGTGCATCCAGTGCTTCTGGTAGCCTGGACTGTTTGGAGCAGTGGAGTTTGCTCCTAAATAACACAGTCAATGTGAGTCAGGTTGTAGTCACCTGCTGCCTCACTGTAGCCATTCAACAGGATAAATGAATAAAAGCAGAGTAGACTCTTTATGGCAGTGTGTTTTAAGTCTAAAAAGGTGTTTAAAAAACTATCTTAAATCCATCTATTCTCCCTTCACCATTCTGCATCATTCCTCACAGGAAAAATAAGTTCATTAACAGGAATTCAGTATGCTAGTCAAATGAGGGTTGTTCTTTTTTGGTGCAGAAATTCCTGTGCAATTATTTTTTCTGTGAAGACTACTGAATAGGGAAATCGTAAATAAAATAAATTCTGGATAAATATTACAGAGATTCCTCTGCATATTTTGAAACCAGTGAAGCAATTTTTATAAATTAATATCTTTCCTACTGTTTCTTCATAAACTTTAGGGAACTTGCTGGGAAAGTTTACATGCTGAATTACTCCTATGTCCGTTTCTTAGGAAACAGTCAGGGACTTGACCAGCCCTCCCAAGCTGTCATCCTGGAACCATGCAGCTTGGCATGGGCTGCTTTGTCTCTGTTCAGGCTCCCAATGGGGGAGATACCGGTACCGTAGGACTGGTACTCCCCTAGCTTTGGGCTTTGTGAGCACAGTCAGGATGGACCCTGACAAAATGCTTTTGCAAACCTTACACCCCCCCATGCCTCTGCTGAAGAGAAGCAGAGGCTGGAGGGTTTGCCTCACAGATATTGTGGGCTGTGGACTGGTGCACACTAGAGAACGTGAAGTGTTCCATATGCAGAGAGCCAGTTTGGAGAGTGAGAGTTCAGTGCACCATAGGCTTGAGTGGATATTCAGTCACACAATTTTGGTTTTCACCTAAGTAGAGTCAGCTTGTTCTTGCATTTCTCTTAGTTGATGATGCAAACAGCTACCAAGGCCTTATAATGTATTTTATTAATATTAAAATAAATCAATAAATCAGTTATTTTAAATGTGAAGCTATAATGCTTTGGTTACCTTTTGAATTCATCTCCTAGACCCTTAATTTATATTTGAGACATAACCTGTCAAAAACTCCCCTCAGGAGACCTTTGATCAGGTCTTTGCAAAGGTGGTCTGCAGAATGACAGATGGCCAGTGAACAAGGGCAAAAGAGGGAATTCTGTATTGATAATATACTGAATGTTTAGTGTATTATTTTTTGGACTTGTTTTTGGATCACTTTGTCCAGTGACACTTATCTCTAGCTTGGCTTGCCTTATCAGTGTTGTCTCAAAATGTCTCTACCCTACTCCCTCCAATCTGAGGTCTCAAACCACCCCATATACATGAACCTATATACCTTATATACTCCACAGCACTCATGACTGGTGTGTGTCTCTGTCCCCTGTACCTAACACTGTGCTCACCATTCTCCTTTGCTCTGTGCTGCTCTCTTTCCTTTCCCCTTAAGTAACTGAGGAACAGAATCAAGTTAAATTCAGATCAACAATCTCAAATTTCAGCTGGAAATCTGTTCTTAATGTTCCAGACACAAAGCTAGTGTGCTCTCCTTTTTTTTTTTCCCTTATTTCAGTTTGTCTAAGACAAGAAATAGTATCTCCCAGTCAAACACATCTTGTTAAAATTAAAAAAACTCAGCACAGCCCTTTAGCATATGTTGAAGACATAAGAACATGGTGTCTTGTGTATGTAAGGGAGATATTTGCCAATATCTCTTGATAAGGCCTTGAGCTAAGGTATAACTTATCTTGGTTAGCATTTCACTCTGTGTAGTGCTCCCTGACTCTCTTAGTAAAATAAGAATAATTTAGTAATAAAATGCTAAATACTATAGATACTAGTGTATCTATAGCTACAATAAGAACATCTCCTAGCCCAGCCAATAATTCATTTGGAAAATAGTTTCTAAATCATTCATAGCAAATAAAGATCTGGCAACAAAACTTGCAAGTAACAGCCAGACTTTTATGTAGTCTCTTTCTGATTATTAGTATGACTACTTCAAAATGACTACAAAGAAAAATTGAGTGCAGCTCCTTTCATTTTTCATCCTTTGCCAGAAGTCAAGAAAACACATGAATCTTGTGCATAACTGCTTATTCTTCAAGGCAGCAGAAAAAAAATTACTTTCTATACTGCAAGCTAAGAATGAATAAAAATAACTGCTTGAAATATGCTTTCATCAATTATTAACCTTTTATTGACTACTAGTAGTGAAGACACTGGTTTCAGTTCCCTCAGCTCATCAGTTGCCATTGAGAGAACTTACAGTGAACTCTACTTTGATATCCCAATATGTCCTCCAGCAAAATTGTGCAGCAGATTTAATGCTCCTGGTTTTGTCTGTGCTGTGTCATAGAGATTGGTTTTGAACCATAGTTGTTATACCAGAAGCCATAAACTGGGATCAATGGACCACTTAGACTGTGCTGGAACAGTTTAATCTATTAGAAAGCCAAACAATGTCTTGGAGCAAGGTACTAAGGTGTCCTGGTCTGACACACAAGCTGAAAACACCAGAACATTTTCTCTTTCAGGTGCCTGGCTTTGATTCTTTGTATTAGTTTCTCTAGTCCAACTATGAAAACTATCCTATGCCATGAATGTGGAAAATGCACATGACCTTGTTTCTCTGTGTATGTCTGAGATCCCCTTCACTGTGTGAAGTGTGGGCTTCTTGACAGAGGTAGGCATGGTTTTTTCCATTTGTAGATGTGGCTATAAAGAGGTTCAGTCACCAGTGAATTTCTGTGCTCCCCAAAACATACGTAGATATAGCAGAATAAGCAGGAGTTCCTTTGGATCTGAGGAATTGAGAAATAATTACCTAAACTGATTTCCTACCCTGGTCCTGTAACAGCTGTATAGTTACCATAGCAATGAAAATGTTGCTCAGCATAAGAGAGAAATTAGCTGGACTGATGGACCACGTCATGGGTGGTTCGGAACAACACTTAGTTCAGATTCCATTTGCTGGGAATAAAGCCAACAGAACAATGTCACATTTAATAAAACAAGAAAATAACAAGACCACAGTATGTCTCAGGTGAATAAATTCTACAGAAAAAGACACAGGATACAATTTTTGTTTGTGTTCCATGCACAGTTGTATTTGTAATGGCATGCAGCATTTTTGGCAGCCCAGACGGCTTCCTAAGTGAAAGTGTGTTTGCTTTTATTTCCCCTTTCAAATAGACTGGTATCATGGCACTGTTTGCAAATAAATTTTATGTACTCAAGGGAGAACGAGCGTGAGACAAATTCAGAATTTGTATCTTGTTAAGCTGTGTATAGTGAGACCCGAAGACAGTAGAATTTTAGTCAGTAAATAATAATTATATATATTTAAAAAAATAATTATTATATGCCTATTTTAATGCAGTGTAATCTCCTCTTGGTAAAGCTCTTAATCAAAATCTAAGCATGGCAACAATGCTTGTGAATTGTGTACTGGGATGCTCACACAACGTGAACACTTGAAAAAGGAGCTGACAGATCAAGACCCCGGGAAGTGGGGTTATCTGGAAGTGTCTCTAAATGTTGCTGCTTGACAGGAGAGCAGGATAAATCACTCAGGCAAAGGGGTTACTTAACTGTGAGACATTGGAAGTTACTGATTCTGCAGCTGCAGAAAGATCCCTCGTGTAGGTTGGGACTCTCTGCACATTCAGCTCAATGCATGTTGGGTCACAAGGAAGCAAGGCCACTGTCACTCTAACGGGGTAGTCAAGGAAAGTGAATCATGCATCTGACCTTGCTGGTCTTTTGTGAGGGCACAGCATCAGTGGAACATTCCTCTTTCATCCTCAGTCCTGACCTTTTGCTCTCATCTCAAGTTTAATCTAGATTGAAGATTTGGTATAGTGAAGATGCTTCAGTCTTGTCATATTTCTCTCATCAGATTGGCTACTTGTTTTCACAAAATGGAAAGCTGCTGGCTATCCTTTGCCCAGCAACTGCTGGGATGCCAAGAATGTAAAAGCATGCAGGGAACCATTGGTTTAGCCTCCTTTTACGTCCCCTGGTTGTGCAGGGTGGGAACTGCATCCTGTCAGTGAAGTGGCACAAACAGCTTGGGAACCAAGCACAAGTCAAAGGTTTTAATAGAAAGAAGACGGGCAGTCTCTTGGGAAGAGCATCCTCAAATGCAGCCCTGTTGCAGAGAAAGTCTTTCTCTGAGGGTTGTTAAAGAGTGCTCCCATTAGCCCAAAGGAGACAGGTAATGCAGCTGCTCAGCAAAGCTGTCTGTTTCTGCTGGAAACAAATATTTCTCAATATTTTTGCAGAGCAGCTGTTCTCATTGCTCTGTATGATGGAAGGTGTGTCTGGCCCACACTTCTTTGGCACTGGTTCAGCAAGAGATGGGCCTGGCCAAATATGGCTGCAATCTATGTGTCAGGTACCTCAGCAGATGCTTTGGCATCACACCCTTGGAAAAGCAAACTGAGGTACAATTGGCTTAGCCTACTTCTGTGTCCACTACTCATCCATCCCTTTGGAACGAAAAGATGCTCCCAATTATAAGGTTTAGTGAGTGAACTCTTCTTTCCAGCCTAGGTTTGTGTGTTGCAAACTGCTGAAAATAGTTTTAGCAGTCATTTTGTCACCAGCAACTAGAGTGTGAACTCCTAGGCACTGACAAAAAACTCACTTCTGGCTGATCCTGTGAGAGTGTCTATTTTAGTACACAATTGACTATATAGATGTCTGTGCTGGGACTGAATGTACTGACTACCCTGAGTGGTTGTTAAAACTGGAATAAAACAACAATGAGAACTGCAGTTCTTTATCTAAAGTTGATTTGGACTCTTCAGTATCTGTCAAAAATGTGGACTTGGAAATAGTGCCTGCTGTCTTATTACTAGCTTGGGATGATTTCGTGTGTTGGTGGAGGTGAAGGGCAGCAAACACTTTATTTCTTCTCTCTTCCTCACCTCAGGCTTCACTGAAGAGAAGAAGTGGCAGCATAGTAGAGAAACACAGGGTTGAGGAGAACATGAACTTGACACAACCAGCAAATTCAGAATGCCTCAGAGCGTTCCTTGAAAAAATGCCAAGATAAATAACCAGGAAAAACAGACCAGCTAAATGTAAATGTTTTGACCAATGGGTGTTATTTTACTGACATGTTCACAAGGGTGTTTACAGATGGGAGTGAGATGGCTAAAGAAGTGTTTCAAAAAGAAAATTAAACCGGCATGAAATTCTGTAATGTGCTTGCAGAAATCCAGGGTTGGTGCCAAGGTGCAAAGTGTTACCTTTTTTTTCCTTTGGTTGCAGTGAGCCCAAGGTCTGGCCCTGAATGCATGTTCTGCTGTCATCTGGGCTTGCAGGGGACTCTTGTGATGAACATAAGTAGTAAATGTCTTCTTCCTCACTTCACATTGGGCAAAAAATGTTTGACACAGACAGAATTTAATCAAAGTGCTAATTTGTTTCAGGTCTCCCCTGCTTCTTCTGTAAATGTGTTTTTTTCAAGTCTACATTGCTGTTGAAAACAAATCTGGAAACTGTTTTTTAATAAAATCTACCTCATCTGTGAAAATAATCTATTATGCATTGCAGGGGTATAATTACCACAGTCACTGTCAGAATTGCATCATTTAAATCCTTTATCCCTTTCTTGTATGGAAGAAAAGGAACTACTTATTGCAGGGATTCCCATTATTTAGGAAGAGCAAGATTCTTAAAAGAAATTAAGTTCTTTGGTAGCAAGTGACCTGTCTCATCCCAAGGAGCACTACAAGGCTTGTCTGTGTGAACCCCAGGGAGATGTGGGTGTGGGGCCTTTGTTTTGGCTTTTATATTAGCTAAGTGCAGGCATCTGAATGTATACACTTAATTTGCAGAAAAAAGTCTCTGTGCACATCATCTTCTAAAGCAGAGTCTCTGCTAGTACTCTGAGGTGAGAGTAAACCATGTTGTCCTGGATCATTGGCAGCCAGTGCTGCTGGTGATGCATGTTTAGGCTGACAGATGGAAGATTTATTTACAAAATATGTCCCATCTTCCCTTCAGACATATTCATGGATATATTAAGATTTGAACTTACACACTTCTTCAGCAGTTGCATAACAATGTAATTTGCTTGCTATCACATAGCATCATAAGGTGTATGAGCCTTAATTTTTCCTTCATCTTCTAATCATTAGGATCTCAAACCTAGGACAGTCCTCATCAAGCATGCTGTAGGAAATGCAATTTCTTCCATTCCTTGTATTTGTTTTTTTAGTAATTGCCATTGTTGATCTGTCTTCAAACAAAAGCATCAGTGAACAGGAAGGTGTTCTACCTTTATGCGTAGTGGGGGTGAGAGAGACGTGAGATGCATGATTCACTTTCCTTGACTACCCAGAAATCAAGGATGTTCAGCTCACTCCTACTTATAGTCAGGGGGGAAGGACAGGCTCCTACAGTGTATGTGTCACCTAATTGCAGACAGACATGTTTCCAGTAGGCAATGGTTCCCATCTTTTCCTCCACTTTCCCTGTACTGATGCTGGCTGGAATTTATTGTCTTCATAAGCAGCTCATAGGTGCTTTGCTTGGGTTTGAGTTTGTGACCACAGAGTGGTGATAACACACTGAGGTTTTAGCTACAGGTGGACAGTGTTTGCACAGCATCAAGGCCTTGGTTTCTCACTCTTCATGTCCACCCCCACCAGGGAATAGATTGAAGGTGGGGAGGGCACAATCAGGCAGATGTTGTGCCCAACCAAACAAAGCAAAAGGATATTCCATGACATATAACGTCATGCTCAGTAACAAAATGGACAGGAGGGTGTTTAGGGAGATGAGATGTCTTTTTCTTTTTTTTGCTCATGGCTGGCATCAATCCACTCGTGGGAGGTGGTAAGTGATTGCTTTTGTTTGGTTCAGTTTGTTTTCTTCCTTTCTTCTTCCACTTCTCCTTTGTTTATTGAAAATTTTTTATCTTGCTTTTGCTCTTCCTTTCCTCTTCCTCTGCTCCACTGTGGGTTGGAGGGGGATGCAATTGAGCAGTTGTTAACCCACAACACAACATTTCTGCATTGAGAAGACAGCTCCACTTTCAGTCAAGCTGTGTGAGTTTCTGAAGCCTTTGTTGGAATAGTAATTGCTAGCACATTTATATATAGCAGGTCTCTGAAGCCACTAAAGCAAAGCAAATCTTATAGGATGGATCTTAACAGTGAATGTTGTAATCAGCTCTCTTCAGTGAAAGTCAGAGAGTTTCTGAAGATACACAGGCATGAGGATCTGGGAAGATATGCAGGGATCTGGGTCTTCTCCACAGCTGAAACAAGGACTTGCAAAGCCATGGTTGTCTTCTAGTGCTGCTTGGGGATGACCAGTCTAGCCATGCCAATATGTGGGTAGGAACTCATGCATCAGCAAGAAAGAATGGCCTCAGGTACCAACTGCTTTTGGCTCATGGTTTTTCAAGTGCCATCTGGCTTCAGTTCCTGGCTTAGCCATGGACTGCTTGGTTAAGATCCTTCAAATCTCTGCCATGGCTCCACACGATCTGCTTCATTACTGTGACAGTGGGAGGGTGTTACAGATAAGCTTAATATCAGGCTCAAATAATTATACACACTGTGGCTGCAAGTAGCTCTCTCCCACGTTTCGAAGTTGACTTGCCCAAATTGAAGCTGAATGAAGGATGATAGAGAGCTCTTTGTCTCTTTTCCCCTGTACAATGATAAATGTTCCTCCTGTGGTTTCATTTTTAAATTAAAGCAATTTAAATCCATTGTGCTGTCTCTGCACCTTTATTTAATTTTCAGCCTCTTGGCATTTTCCTTTCACTCTTCTTCAAAATTTGTTATGATTTTTACTGTCTGATAAAATTAATTTAGGGCTCCACTTGTCACTTGTTTATTGTCTGACTCCCTAGCTCCCTTCACTCTCCTACTGTTTGTTACTTAGTACACACTGTATTTCCCAGCTTCAGCAATCTTTTCTCCATCTTCCTTGGCTGTTTTCCAGTATTTTGTTTATGAGTAGTTTTCATGACATAAATTCTTCCCACTGTTATCCATCAACGCTGGAAACCTTCAACTCAGCTTCTCAGCAAAGAGGCAGATTGTGCCACCAGTCCTGCAGTTTTCGGTACTAGCTAGTAGCACTGTGAGTAGTTCAGCCACCATACTTGTTTCTTTTCTGATACCAATTGTAAGTTTTTGAAAATCTGAGAGAGGTGTTTTTAACCATGAGGTTGTGCTGGTATCTCCAGCCATATGTTCTCTTGACATATCTTGCTTTTGTGCCCTTGTTGCTTCTGTGAAGATGGTAAGAAAATTGAGTTCAATTATATTTTATTCCTATAACTGACTTGTTGGTTGTTTTTGGTTTTTTTTTTCCCCTCCTGGAAAATCACAGAACTATATGAAACCAAAAATGTAGCACAGTGGCAGGATACTCCATCAACAATTCACCAGAAAATATTTTCTCACTGCTCATGATGGAGGATTTAAACATAGTCACAAAGACTTGGGAACAAGCTTTCTAGTGCATTTTTATATTTCCCTCACAGGGCTGATAGCTGGAGTGTCTTCCCTGGACACAAAGTGTGGCTGTATTTTTATGCTTTGTGTTTCTCAAATGTCTTTTTGGGCAACTTGCTATAACATCCTCCCTTCCCATTTAACCTCTATCTGCTTCAGGACAAGGCTGCCCCCATTATATGGACTTGTACTCTGCTTCCTACTATAAAACTTCAAGATCTGAAACTACCGCCAAGGGCTATGTTAAAGGGAAAAGAAAAAAGAGAAAATGAAGAACCAAAGTTCTTCAACTTCATTTGGAGTTCCTTGTATTTCAAGGTTTTTTTTTTTTCTGGATGTTATAATCATAGAAACATAGAAGAGTTTGGGTTGGAAATTACTTTTAAATGTCATCTAGTCCAACTGCTCTGCAGTGAGCAGGGGCATCTTCAACTGGATCAAGCTGCTCAGAGTCCATCCAATCTGATCTTGAAATTTTCCAGGGTTTTACCACCCTCATTATAAAAAACTTCTAAATTAGATATAAGAACTGTTGTATCTTACAAGCTCAGAGGACATCTGTCACTTTTCATCAGCATAATGGACTTATCAAATATCTACAATAACTTGCTTACTTAGAACTTAAGTTACAGGAAAGAGGTATGGATATTATAGGTTTCGTTTTCATTCTCTTCCATGTATTTCAAAAATTGTTCTTGAAGACATGGAAAAGCAGCAAGAAGTTAATAATCAGCCCTTGCTGGAGAGAAGCACCGCATTAATTATGCCTCTCATGAGGAGGCTTCAGGCATATCACTTCCACTCAGCCTGATCATAAAACCAGCACTGTGAATGGTTTCACATTTATAGCCATATCGAGCTGATGCCAATTTATGACTGTTATGTTCATTTTAAATACTGAAATCTTATTTTGTTTTGATATGTACAGAAAAGGGCTGTTAGTTTCATTATGAGGTATATAGTCTGATTCCATAAAGCTGCCTATTATTTATATTATTGAGCTGTTAGAACCTCACTCCATTCTCAAACACCATCCTAGCAAGGGAACTAGCATATCAGGCCTATTTTCACTGAAGGCCTTTTTTGTATTTGACAAAAAATTGGTGTTCTTATTTTAGCTTACCTTTCTAAACTATCTGCTTAACTACAGCCTGTTCTTGTACCAGGTTTGTTTTGCTCTTTCTGGGAATGGTTGTTCCATGTGTTTACCCAGACTACACAGAGGGCTTAATGCTGCTTGAAGCTGGTGACACTCACCTCTGTCCTTTCTTCTGTCCCTCTGAGTTCCACTTGAGAACAAGTTGTCAATGGGAATTTCAGGAACAGTGTGGACTTCAAAACACAATGTGGCTTGGGTTAGGCCTGGCAGAGTCATTTGACTGTTTTTGACCTAAGTAAACTGAAAAGAGTAGGTTTTTCTCTGACTAAGAAAGGTTTTGGATGGATACAAAAACCCCTTCTTGAGTACAGACTTACAAATTCCATACACACACCGCCTCTGACACAAGACTCACTGAAGCAAGGCTGCATGCTACCTATCCAGGTTTTCAATGCTGTAGAGAAAAACTTTTCCATACTATAAAATAATCTTTGAAGTGTTGGAAGCTACAACTGCCAGACCCTCTAGGGAAGGAAGGTCTTCAGGTTAGCAAGTTCAGCCTTTTCAATTTACTAGCAAGCCCTTTATGATGGGGGCAGCCTCATTTAAAGGAGAAGGAATGAATATACCTCACTTAGTTGCTGGTGAAAAGTCCTGACCTCCTGTCCTTGTGCTGGCCAGAAGGATTCCTGTATCAATCATCTTTGTGCTCCATGCTCTCCAGGCACAGAGATTATTTGGCCTCTGGAGCCCTCAGCCTATGTCTGATCATGCAGAAGATAAAAGAGCCTGTGACCTTTTCTCTGACACAGGAGGCAGCTTAAGCAACTCTTGAACTCAAGAGTCAGATTTAAAGCTGGCCTTAAGTCTTGAGACCTCCAGATGGCAGGCATTCTGCAGTATATGCAGGAATAGCATATATTTAAATATTAAATAGCTATTTCCAAGCTCTGTCCTAGTCCAAGCAGAAAGATTATTTCTTTGAAGCAATACTACTTACAAAGATTAGAGGCTAAAAAACCTGACTGTAGTGCAAGAATATCTTGCTTTATAAAGGGAAACTTTTCAAAGCTGAAGATGGCTAAAAGCCAGTTACATGCAGACTTCAGTGAGTTGTGGTTTTATTCAAACTGTGGATACAAAATGAATTTTTTAAAACAGCAAGCCCTTTAAAGGGCTAAATTTTCATTGAAAGTTAAATGAGAGTTGAGTTTTAAAATTATGTTTAGTATTTAAAGTGCCTAACAGAAATGGAAACTTAAAATTTTTGGAGTCTCTGCTGACCACCTTAAATAAAGAAGGCAATTCTTTCCCACCAAGGATCTTCTCTTTCTCTATAGACGGTGGGTCACTCTTGGTTCTGTGCTTCTTTCATGCACTTACCATTGCTGGTCCTATGCGACAACTGTGCATGTACTAGAAACAGGGTTTTGTTTCCATAACATAATAAGGCCTATTTAAGGGGCTCCCCAAACCCATGATGTTTTAAGAAGGAACATCCTTTTGAAATTAATGTTGTCATTACAATGACTGTTCAGTATCTGAACTTGTTATGTCAGACTGTAGCTGTATTTGTAGAAGTGGATATATTGATCGATGAATTTTGAAGAACCCAAACCACTGCTGTGCAATAGCACAGAGCAAACACCTTCTTACAGTCATACTGTCAGTGATTTCAGAGAAGTGCTCCTTTCACCTCTCTCCTGACCCTCAAAGTGTTTACCTTAACCAGAAGAGTCTGTCAGGCATAGTTCATAACTGTACTGCATACTGAAAAACCACAGACTGAAGAAGAGTATTGTCTTCTGCCTACTTCCCATCCTTGATTTATCATTTACAGATCTATTCTGTAAAGAGTAAACTATTTATCTCTCTTTTTCTGGAGCTACCAACCTTAGAGCTGTATGTCTCTCTAATATCTACTTCTGCTTTACAGGTTTTAACATATTCTTTCAAACCATTTAACAGATTAACATAAGTTAAAATATCATTCAAATTGCACTTGGCTTTGAGAATGTAGCTTCTCCTTCAGACTAGAAGAAGGACTGTGTGCATGTTAGTTTGCCTGTCTGATTGTATTAGTTTCTCCTGGTTTATCTAAAAAGAAGTCAGCTCACAGCAAACAATGCCCCGCAGAAGGCAGTGTAATATTTTTTTATGGTGAGTTGCCTAGTAGTTAAATGACATGATTTCTCAAGAGGTTCAGACCTGGTTGATCAAGATCCTCTCTACAGGAGTGAATACATGGCTGTAAATCTTCTGTAAATCTTCTGGCAGAAGGCAATCCCCACTGTCAGTATCCACCTCTACTATGAAGGAGACAGCAGGAAGGAAAATACAACAAATTCTAGGTTAAATTGGAGCTTCACAACCTGCCCTAAGGGCTCAGCATAAGATGACAGCCTTTGTAAAGAACCAGAAAATGCATATCTGAATGTCCTCCCTCTCATATCTAAGGGAATGTGGAATTATATTCATGTTCTGCCTTTGCAGTCTCCAGCTGTCTGATCACATCCCATTTATCCCTGCAGGGGAGAATGCCCCTCTCACAGGCCCATCTGAGCTATGACTTGAGCTACGAGAAGAACACGGACTGAGCAGGGCAGTAGATGCAGTAAAGCCTATAATCTAAATATCTGAGTCAATACCTGCAAGGCACACCAATGTTAATGTGCTTGGCAGGTCATCCCTGCCTAGAGAAGGACATGAATCTGTGAAAATAGAACAGATGAGCTGCAGAGAGAGTTGCCTTTGCTGGGAAGCCTAGGGATGCTTGGAGTGAAACATTTCCTTTCCTCCAGTCTCAGAGCAGCCAGTTCCTTACAGACAACTTCAAAATGATTGAATTTCAGTGCAAGGGTCTGTGAGGACTTGTGAACCTGATGTCTGAAGGCAGAATGGAACTTAGGCTCCTTTATTCCCTTCCAATAGTCTATGGAAAGACACAATTGCCTTGGCTTCAACTGCAGAAGTGCTCTTTGCAGCACAGCAAAATCTGGGCAGCAAAAGCAAATTAGGTTTACCTGTTTCTCAGACTGCAAAATAAAGCAAACATAACCTGGAGGAGCTTTGAGCAGTGAGGCACACTCACTGTGATTTCCACCACTTGACATGACTTACCAGTTACAGTGGGTGAGCATGGCTTTCTGGTAAGGCTTTGAACTTTAGGATGTAGCTTATCAAATCTCAGAGACATGGAGCACATTGTTGTTTTATTACTTACTAATGCTGAGCTGGGCAGGTACTGCAGGTTATTTTGCTAAATTATGTCAGAATTGTTATCTACAGGATAAACTAGGATATAATTGCTGTGACTCATGAGTAGTTTTGTTGGAATAAAGCTGCTTCATATACAACACAATATTTAGAAAACAATACCTGGAATTTATCAGAATGAAGTGTGCCTGTCCCTCCCTCCTTGCGTGGCTTACAAGATTGAACTGGAAACCTTTAAGGGCTTTTTTGCCCTCTACTCCTCACAGAAATAGGAGCTGTTCCAGGAACAAGGTGCTTCATGAGATAGGGTGTGATATGACATCTCAAAAGAATTTATTCTGTGATCAAAACACCAAGGAAAAAGAATGCTGTTCTAAAGCATTACCAAAAGGACGAAATGAGATAATCTGTACAGGGATAATCTAGATAGGTTGCCACAGGTGGACAAAAGAGCATGAAGTTTGGCACAGGATGAATCAAAGAAATTAAAGCAGAGGCTGCAAGTGCTGTGGGTGACTTATTCTTTCTTTTCAGAACTTAACTTTTCTAGGTGGTAACTGCAAGTGTTGGGGAAGTTGTGACAATTATCCATTTATCTGATTACTGGTATTTGCAGGTTGTCAGAGAAACTGTTTAACACCTGAGAGAAGAGAGGCGAGCTTATTCAAAGCCTAACTATCACTTAGTACTTTTAAGAGAACTACGGTATATCTAACAAGTATAAATCAGTTTTAAAATTGGATTACAAATTTGGCTCATAAAAATAATTGCAAGTTAGATGTAATATCTGCACCATGTTTGGAGAACACAATTAATTGCATTAAAATGTAAGTAAGAACTTATCAGATGTGGTGCTAATTCAGACTTCTTTAAACAGCTATCAGTGGACAGGTGGCATAGTCATGGCCTTACCTGGCTTTTTTTATTATATTGTTAAAAGGTATTTCAGATCATGGAGTCTGGGGAGAGAGAAACACAGGTCACACAAAGAAAAAAGGAGCATATGCTAGAAATTTATGGTTCTGAAGAAGTTTCTAAGGACAAAACTAGCAGTTAAGGACTCAACTGTTGTTATGAAGTGGTTATGTTGGCTCTACATCCTACTGAAAAGAGGAATGTGCAGGATTGTTAGAGAGTTGATATTCACCTTTTTTGTGCCTGGTGCTGGAATAATGCCTAGAGTTCTGATCTGCCTTCAATGCAAGATGAAAATGGATTACTTAACAGAAAAAAAGGGATGCAGTGTTCAAGGCTATGAACCTTATTTAAAGAATACTAATTATAATTACCCAGTCACCATTAGAATATACCAAGAAACAATTCACAGAAATGGTGCTAAGAGCTTTCAACTCCAGCAGGAAAGGAGACAGTACTTTCAGTAGCTGAGCATAAGAGCGGGAGAGGATGCTTCAGTGGAGGAAGGTGGATTCTCTATGGCTACTATGGGCAAGGAGAGTGCCTCAGAAGCTATTCCACTGGCACAACGCAACATTTCTCCTTAGTTTTTCTGCAGCATCCAATTAATATTAATTCCATCTTAAAATTATCCTTTGTGAAGGTGATATCACTACAAGATATGAACAGAGAGTGTGAGTAATCCACTTTTTATTAATTATTTATATCTGTAGATTTGCATCTAACCAGAAGGGGTGCCTTCTGTTAAAACTTCACTCTTCATTCATGAATGTTTCAGTCTTAGCTTCTAATTCAGTTTCATCTTGAAAAGTATACAAAATATGTTTTCCCCTAAAATATTGTTTCTTTTTAAACATGACAGAGGAATTCAACAGAGTTTGAAGGAAAATCAATCAGGTTTTGGTAACTTTGAACCCTGAATTTGTAAGTATAATTGTCTATCAAAAAGAGTGTTGAAATCAGCCTGGGCACCTGGTTTGTAGATCTGCAACCCTGAGAAGTTTTTTTGAGAATGTAGTACAGAAAAATGACAAAAATTCAGAAGCTTGTTTCTTTTTATCATTTTTATTAACATGCAAATGCAACCATAGAGCATTATTCTTATAATATAGTCACAATTGTCGAAGGTTGTGCAGGAAAGCTCCTCTCTTTCTTACTCTCTCTTTAAACCAGTACAGATCTGGAAGAAATTCAAAGCTTTTCACTCTGTAATAATGTTCTTTTCAAGACTGTTTTTCTGTTGTTGTTTCGTTGTTTTTTGTTTCTTTGTTGTTAGTACTAAATCAGCTACAGTGAGAAGTGTTGTTTACTTTCCTTTGCTTTCTAGGTGTCTGCTAAACCCCAGGCAGTTGCTAACTACACACAAATCTAAAGATTTGGGAAGTGAGAAGGACTGGTTGAATGAATTCCTGAAGAATTTGTGCTCTAATTGTAAATGCAGTTTCTGGCTGTGTGTCACCAAACCCGGGGCTGATGCCACAGCTGCTGAGCCATAAGAGGGCAGCTGCTGCAGTTGAAGCTCCATCCTCATTCTGGTCAGCCACAGTGTGAATGCTTGTGCTACCTCTCCTCTTCCCTCAGCAGAATTCCTTTGGGAATTTAAAAAATTCCCACTGCTGTCTCTATTATGAGGAAGAGACAGTAATGATGAGCATAAAGAGTCAGAAAACTAAACAACAAGAGGAATGGAAAAAAACATTGTGCAGCACCCTTATCTACACTTGCAGTTGTGCACCTGCAGTTCCACATCTCATCAGACAAGAACGCTGTGTTTCTTCTGCTGCAATCCCAGCCGCATTGCTATTACTGAACAGTCATTAATTCTGCATTTTCACTAATAAGAACTGTTAGAAACAAAATTTAGAATCTGGGGAAAATGCTACAATTCTGGTTCATTGGTCTATGGTTTGTTTTTATTTGGCTTTTTTTGGCATTCAGTATAAAAGCTCTAAAATCTTTTCGTACAGGACATAGCAGAAATGTGTTGGAAGTACTCATTGGCTACACGAGGCTTCTTCCTTTTGGAGAGAATTTGAATGCTAATATTTTTTTAAGGCTCAGAAAGATGAGCAAAAGCCTGAGTCATTCTGCCTTTTCAACAGCAGTGCAAATAGCAGGAGATGGGAAGTCCCTGACTTGCCATTGTGCTTATTCACATTTCTGATTACAATCATGAGCATGCATAAGTATCAGTTCTGTATTTTTGAGAGGAAGATAACAGTATTGGTAGCTTTTATGACCACTGCTGGAGAGGGACAGTACTGTCCAAGATGCAGGTCTTGCCTATAAAGAAACAGATGAAGACAATGCTAAGAAGTGTCAGAGCACTGGCAAAGATCCACTATAACATTAGAGGGTGGGTATTGTAGGGGGTTTTGTTGGATTGGTGATGTCTCAGACTTGTTTCCTAGCACTGGATTGAAAACTGAAGCCATGCCATTCCTTACAACACGTGGTTACCTTGAAGATGATTAAAAGCCATGAAGCCATTTAAAGCCATGAAGTTGGTGAAGAGCCTGGGTCTATGAACACTCACTAAGGGATCTGTGATCCCTCCACTTAGAGAAGACTCAGGATGCTCTTGCTGATGTGGACGAAAACTGATGGTGGAAGTAAAGCAGATTTAGTGGGATTGTTCTCAGTGGTGTCCAGTGACAGAACAAGAAAAAATGGACATGAATTGGAATAACAGACACTTCCATTAAACATGACAATTATTTTTTTCCAGTGAGAGGGATCAGACTTTCTCAGGTTGAGGAGTCTCCATCTTTGGAGCTACTGAAGACTCAACTCATGTCCTGAGCAAAACACCCTAGACGACTCAGCAGGCCCAGGTGACCTCCAGATTTCCTACCAACCCCCAATGAGTCTGTCAGAGCAAGCTACAGATATCACATACTTCAAATGATCTCTTTATTTTAAGAAGCTACAATTCATAGGTTTGGAAATTCAGATGATTGGTTTACCTCATCAGTGTACAAAAGCATCTAAAGGGGAATGTCAAGAGGATGGAGCAAGGCTCTTCAACAGGAAGAAACTGATGCACACTGGAAGTTCCACTTGAGCATGAGGAAGAATTTCTTTACTATGCTGGTGACCACACACTGGAACAGATTGCCCAGAGAGGTTGTGGAGTCTCCCTCACTGGAGATACTCAAGAACTATCCTGTGCAATGTGCTCTGGGATGACCCAGTTTTAACGGGGAGATTGCACCACATGATTTATTGTGGTCCCTTCCAACCTGATCCATCCTGTGATGTGGTTCAAGAGAACTGAACTAAATCCCTGCAGATTCAGGGCTCTTCACCTCCGGGCGGCTGAGAGAGCACCTCTAACAACCTTCACTGCTCCCCGCCAGGTTCCACTCACGAAGACTCCCCATGTGCACCCACGCTGCCCCTCAGCCCCCAAGTGGGGACAGGCCATCCCTCTCCGTCCAACACCGATGGTTCCCCCTTGGGATGCGCGGGCTCCTGCCGGGCAAGCGGGGGCTGTTTCCAGCTGAAGCTCCGCCTGGAGCATCCCTGGCCGCTCCCCGCCCCTCGACGGCCGCACCG
>VWZU01005599.1:595901-664979 GCA_013397095.1 Sterrhoptilus dennistouni | reverse complement strand
GGGACGGGGGGAGCGAGCGGACGAGAGAAAGGGACGGCTCTGCCCTGCCCCGCCGGGTCCCTCCCGTCCCTTCCCGGGGGTGAGGGCTCCCGGGCGGGGCAGGAAAGCGCCTGGAGTTCAGCCTGCGGTAACAGGTGCCCGGGGCGGCTCGGAACACGGACCCCGCAAGCCTTAAGGTCTAAAGCGCTCTGCCGATTTATCTTTAATTTTAAATAACAACAACAACAACAATAATAATATGCAGGAGGTGGCATTGTTCATTTGGGTAACATGGAGAACGTCAGCTGTAGAAAAGCTTGTCTCCTTTCTGAGTTTGTAACGGAGTGATTCCTTCTGTATTGAAAAGCAGAGCAGCTAAAAGGCACACTGACTGCTGCGTATTTGAATGAATTTAATAATTGAAACGAGAACGTTTGAAAAAAAAAGGTTGGGGGAAAACCCCCCCAGATAAGCTTGTTGTGTGTTTGCTGTGGGGTTTTTTTTGCCTTTTTTTCTCCCTCCAGGTAACATCTCTCTTCCTTTGTGCTTTCAGACTGAAGGGGTGAACATCGCCATAGAGCCTTAGGTTACTTCTCCTGCTCTGTCTTCCCTTCTTCCCTTTCTCCGTGTGCTCTTCTCTAGTCTGTTGATTCTCATACTCTCCCCCTGCCCCCTGTCTGCCTTCTCCCTTGACAGTCTCTGTTTTTAACAGTTGTCATCCCAGTGGTTTCTTTCTCTGGCCTCAGCCTCTGTTGATAGTGACTGGTGTGTAAATTCAGGTCCCTCTCCTGAGCTGTCTGCCACTCTTTTTTTGCTGGAAACAATCACCTCAATGACAAGCTCGCAAAACTTCTCTCTGAGCAGTCCCTGTTCCCTGACATTTGCCTGTTCATCTTGTCATAGAACTTTGTTTGGCACATAAAGCTGGGCAGTGACTGGAAGCACAGACACACCACGAGTTTGGCACTTCTGTGACAGGCGTAGCTTGTAGAGAGATGGGACAGCAGTGGCAATGCTGCCTCAGACTGCCTCAGCAGGGCTGCTTGGACTTTGTTGGAGAGAGCACTGAGGTGCTTCTATTTCCAGGTGTGTTTCCCAGCCCACTGCTCTGTCTTGGAGTGTCTCCCTGTTTTGGTCTGCTCCTCTCATTTGAGCTTCCCAGAGGTTGTGCATGCAAGGGTGCAGATTTACGTAATTGCTGTGGAAACAAACAGTTGTTGCAGTTTCTACTCAGAGATAATCAGGTAATTGTCCCCAATTCTGGTTGTTTTTCTTGTCCATTTGTGGCTTTCCATTCAGGTTCTTAATCAGAGAGTCAAGACAATTTTCACCACAGGAGTAAATGTCTGGAAAAATGCCAGGGGAATGGCAGGTCTCCAATGACTGAGGACAGCTGGGCTCCATTCTTATAAAAACATAATGAGACATTTTGGGTGTATCAATCACAATCAAATATGTATAAAATAAATCAAGCTATTGTAAGGAATATTTTTTAAAGGAAAAAAAACCCCACAGAATAGTAATTTACTGCTTACTCTTTCCTTGGTTGCCCATGTACACTTTGTCATAGAAAAGGAGAAACACAGATCATACTCTTGCAGCTTGTTAAAATTTTAAGTCTTTGAACCTATAATAGCAGCTATTACTGACAAAATTATACTACAAATCTTATTACAAATAAATTAAGGCCTCATTTTGTGTACTCACTGCAATGGGCTGTGGTTGTACTGGTTCAGTGTTGTTTTCTTGGCATCTACTTACTTATTTATAACACAGAGAAATGGCAGGGATAAGAATGGGAAAATTCAGCTGTGTGCCTGTGAGTTTTGTACAGCTGTGTGATTTATCTGATGAAAAATTTGTATTTGAGGCACTACAATAAATTTTTTGCTTCTTCAGCAGTGCTAGAGAGAAGACTTAGATTTGAAGACAGGGGAATAAATCCCCTAGTTCTTGTTTGAAACAATTCCAGACCAGTTTGACTCTGGATGAACAGCTCCATTTCAGTGAGCACTTCAAATCATCACTGAACCAATTAAGGCAGTATTTCTGCATTATGTTGTAGGATAACTACAAAAGTTATGAAAATATTTGTCATATAAGTGTGGAAATTTTAAAGAAAATCTCTATAATTTTGTCTTTTTACTGCTTGAGGAAATGTAATATGTGATTCAAATTAAAAAGCTCATATGTTATTTTGCATCTGAGAGATTATGGCTTTGAGACCCTGTGTGGGTGAAAACACAAGATGAAGATTTTTCCACCATAGCACTGTCAGACCCCAGCTGTGAGATACCAAAGTGTGGGAATAGCTCTGATAAGTGGTCTATCATACCTGTTTTGTTTGGGTTTTTTTCTTCCCTGACAGCTGCTTTATCTTGCTCTGGGTTCAACAGAGGCTGGGAACAGAACTATTTCTGCAGGAAGAACATTGAGAAGTGAAGAGGTGCTATGGGAAGCGTGTTGTGGCCTGTACTTCAGACTAGATGAACACTGTGTGAAGATTAGAGAATTATTTTGAAATGGCAGAGAGGAAATTTTCATTGGCTTCCACTGCACTTGTCACCCTCAGCTCTGTGGTGACTTTTTCACTCATGCAAAGCTAAAACAGAGCTATGAAATGAGGCCTGAACACACTCATCCATTTTCTGGGCTGTGCAACCCTACAAGCAACTGCATTAAACCTAGAGCCTGGCACACTGCAGGTGGGTGAGGCTGCCTGAGCAGCAGCAGTGCCCCAGTGGGGCCTCTCTAGGCCCAGGTCACTGACACGAAGGGAGCCCAGGTAATTTTAGCTGTTAATTGGTGCTGAGTTTCCCAGAACAATCACACAAGGGTGGTTCCTTCCTTCAGCCTTGCTCCTGTCACAAATGGTTGGTTTAGGTGGGGTTATTTGAAACACTCCTAGGTGCCTCTGGTCTTGGGTTTGGTTGGGTTTTCTGGCTGCACAGAACACCTCCAGTGTTTCTTCATGACTTGCAGGCCAGCCACTTTGAGTCAATCTAGGCTGGTAACCCTCTGCATTGTAATTATTTCTCAGTTGTTTTTTTTTTTTCTTTCAAATTGAATACCATCTTTTAGTTATAAAACAATGGCAGTGTTTGCTCTTTCCCTTCTGTGGAGGCTGTTTTTTGGTTTTTTAATAAGTTCTTACATGGTAGCACAAATAGGAGGTATTTTAAAAGCAACTGTCACAGGTAGGTCATATTCTGATGGAGCCATTCCAGCTGACCGGCAGTGTGCTGATCAGTAAGAGCAGATGGAGGGAGCTTTCCTTTCTCTCTGCTCAGAATAAGGCACTGGGTTGACAGACTTCAGGGCTAGAAAGGAATTCAGAACATCTCCATCTCAGCACTGAGCTTTCTGTGAGAATAAAGCTAATAAAACTTGCTTTACAGTTTAATCTTACTTCATTAGTAGATATGTCAGGGATCTTTCACTTCAAAGTTTTCTACAACAAATCAGACTGAGAGGTAAAAAATTGTAGTGAGAAAGGTTAAAATAGGCAATATTATAAATAGCTGAAGGAAAGGCAGCCTTTCCTTTGCGAAGTGTTGAATATATGTATATAGACATACCATTGGTGTCAGCATTTATAACATGATAGGACTGAAAAAGTCTCTCTTTCAGTACTTTAATTTTTACTGATAGGGCTTCTTCTAGGCTAGTTGGTCTTGAGGGAACTTGGGTCTGCAGCTGCCATACCTGCACATCTAAGAGGAGGTTGGCTTTTAGTGGGGAGAGGAACATAGGTTCAATACTGATTATGTAATCCTGCCCTAGATGCAGGAAATAAATGGAATTGTGGTTAATCTTTATTACTTTTAAAAAATGCTGGCTTGTTAAGACTCTATTTTCTGGCTGCAATGTAAAGCTTTTGGTACTGGAGTTGAGCTAAGTGTGTTGAGCTCAGTGTGTTTTGGGAGCAAGTCCCAGCAGCTCTCTACTCACAGTTCCATGTCCCTTTACGCTCAGTGCGGGCCCAAAACTTTTTAAGAGAAAGAGGAATGCAGATCTGTGATACTGTATTAGGTATAATTCATCTGCCTTCTCAGTCAAGGCTAATGAGTGGGCTTATGTAGTATTTGCTTTATTTATTTTTAGAACCATATAGTTGTCATTGAACTCATAGTATGGTATGATTTCATATTAGTTTCTGCCTTAACTTCCAGGTGGCACCTACTGAGTTGGACTGCTAAGTGGACATTATTATTTGATTATATTGTTACTGTCTGCAGGAAAATAGTTGGCAAATCTTTTTAGCCTTTATGAAACTTCACTCTAAAGTCATCATGTCATCACTTTCCAACTAGGTACAAACAGTAGCTATACAGTTGGCATGCAAATTGTATATAATGGTGTGGAGTTTGTGTGGGGTGTGTAAGAAGTTTGTTGTTGGAGTTTACATTGCACAGTTGTGAGGATAATAAAATGCATGTAATAATAAAATGATGTGTAATATGGTGGTATGAGGCAAAAATGTCTGCAACTGTAACCTCTCATCCTTAGTTCACAGTTTAGGCAGTAACTAAACCAGCTTTTTTCCTTTCCATTGTTATAAACTCTTTTTGTGATGACTCAAACATTATTCTTGTTACTTTAGTGCAACAGGTCAGACATTGCTGTTTGTGAACATCAGTCACAAGCATAACCATGGTTAATATTGTACTTTCTTTTCTCTCCAAGGAAAGACCTAGGTATCAGAGTTGGCATTCATGACTGATTTTTAATTTTAAAGTCAGTTTTCAGATATCTATCTTTCTTTTTCCTAAATTTAACTAATTTTTATTGCTTGCTTTCCTCTCTTTAATTGCAGGTGGGATTGGGTATTCCCCTGAAAAGACTACAGTTTTGAACTCAAGCTCTATCCACCTAGGGTATTGAGAATTGGCAAGAAACAAGGACCCTTAGGTGAAGTATTTCCTGCAGATTTTCCTGTCTGTGCTTGGGAGTGACCCAGCTTGTTCAAAGCCATGTGGTAGGGTTGTAGAAAGATGGGATCTGTATTGCTTTTCAGCTGATGCAGTGCAGCGGTGTAAATAAGTTTGTGATTGTTTTTTTCATTTGTTTTATTCTCTGACTTCACCTGCTAGTCTTTAAGAGGGAGTAAAAAGGAATGTGGGGGTGGCTGACTCCCTTTTCCCTCATGCAGAATATTAGTGCTGGTATGGGAATGTAGAAGATATGGGAACAGCCTGAGTTGTTAACTTGTCATAGCCAACAACTTCTGGGTTAACTGTACTGCCTAGCTGGTGGAGATGATGCACCAGAGTGTAGTGCTAAGCTTTGTCAGGCTGGGTCTTCTCACAGTGTGAAATGTTCCTTCTTTTCTCCCCTGTCTGGGCCTTCAGATCTCCAGAGTTTGCAAGGGGACAGTGGTTTGTTCATTTGTTCTTCTGAAAACCATTGAGTGCTTAGATTCTGCAGCACTAAGCAGAATAGAAGTATGTGGAAAATAGATGCAGAGGTTTTTTTGTGACTGAAAATTCACCAAGCTCCTTGTGTCTACTATACTGGTAGACTGGTACCTGATAATTTTTCTTGCTCCAGAAACAAACAATACATGAACTATCTACATGGTTTTCTTTTTGTGCATGCAGGTCAGCTTTGGAGGTAATTGTTGCTGGTTACAAGGACAGTTTCAGACATACACAAAACCAGATATGCCTTTGTGGTCTCAGTGGTGGTGTAAGCCATGAAGTTGTGTTGCAGATGTGGTGCGTGCTCAGTTTTGCTTTCATTTTGAAAGGTAAGTGGCTGAGAGCCTCATGCAATGTATCAGTGGTGTCCAGATTGGAGAAAATAGTCCAGCTGCACACTGTTTGATGTCCTGCTGCTGCTGTTTAGGGGCATGGGTTTTATGCAAACATAGCCCAACAGCCAGACTAGCTTGCTCAGGTGCCACTGGCAGGTGTCAGGCCAGCTGGGACCTTACAAACTTTCACACAGGTTACAAACAAATTCTCATGAAGGCATGATTCAACTCCAAGAGTTGCAGGTGGGTCTCCATGGGGAACATCTAGTTACATTTGTCTCCAGAGAGTATTGGGTTGCAATGCTCCAGAAGAAAGCCCTGAGCACTTGCCGTTTTCAGTTTCCAGGATACCGACCTGTCTAAATTTCTGGCTGGCAGCACTGCACAGAGTCCTGCTTTGGGGTTTCTTGAATAATCAAAGTGAAGCTTTTTGTTCCTGACTTACTTGCTTCTGGAAGAAGAGAGCTGGAGTGAAGAAAGCCTGTCTGCATCCACTGCATCCATACACACCAAAATCAATAGAGGAGCTTTCTTATTTGCCTCAAAAGACTCCTGTACCTTCCAGAAAAAACCTCAGCAAAGTCAATAAGAAGAGGTCCCTGTGAAGCTTCAGAGCTGTGGGATGAATCATGGCTCTCTGTGTCTGACAGAAAGAGTGTTTGAGAGCATCTCCTGGAGGAATTCCTTCTTGGAAGTGCTTGCCTCTTACCTGAATCCCCGCACGACCTCCTGCAGTCAGGCAAATGCACCTGACAGGCTGTTACTGTGCCAGCTCAGCCTGCTTTGCTCTTCCTCAGCAGGTGCAAAGTCTAAATAGTCACTTCTTTAACTATTCTGGTCCTTGTACCACCATGCTGGACTGGCTTTTTCAGTAGAATAAAAGGTTTTAAAAAGTTTGAGGCAGAGTTTTTGGAGGTATTTGGGCAGGCAAAGCTTACAGGGGAGCTGAAAGTTGGTTTGGAACAGTGCTTATGCTTAGGCCTCCTGGTTGATTTAGAAGCATGTCTTTATGCCCTTCAAAGCACAGATTAGCCAGAGAGCTGGTGACTCCACTTTTCTTTAGCACCTCTCCCTCTGGGAGTGGCTTGTCTACAGTGAAAGCAAGTCACCACATGCATGCAGTCAGTGGAGAAAGGCTGGAGCTTCTAATCTTAACCTAATGCTATACTGGGACAGATTCTATATGTCCTGGAAGTGGCTATCCTCCCCATAAATCATAAATTGACACTAGTGACTAGACTGGGAGAGACATCTGCATGTGGCCCAATGAATCCCATCTGCTTTGAGGTGGGAAGAAACACTTGAGGTGGAAGAAAAAATATTTTTCAGATTGTTCCTATACTCTATTCTGAAGTTTTCTGCAAGTGGATTTCAGCTCTTTTTTGCAATACTAAAAGGAGGGAGTTGGCAATGACTATTAGTGATACCATGTGAGGAATATTTAAATGAACGGCTTCTCTGGAAAGTTATAAAAAAAGAAAAGCAGCCTTTAAACTGGACTGATCAATGTTCTCAAGAGATATCATCAACAAAACATTGAGGAGAAGGGGGAAAAAGATGGTGGGAACCCTGTGCGGCATCATGTAGCCTCTTGGAGCACTGTCACAAAATTAAACAGAATCTTGTAATAAACAACTGACAGAGCTGAGACAGGAGCAAATTAGGACAGGGATCCCAGGGTTTTCTCTGTGCCACTTCCTTCTCCCAGAGGAAGCAGTTGCTTGAGTTGATTAAAATACAAAAACTTCTGTCTAAAGCTTAATCAGGCATTCTCTTTTTAATTTGAGGAAATGGAAAAACCAAGGAGGAACTTGAATGCCAACACAGGCACTTTTAGTTAGACTTACCTCTTTCTCTTGCCCATTCTGAAAGGGTTGGAAATACAAGATGGGAAACATCCTCAGCCATCAACTGGGTTGTCCACAACATCCTTGCTTTTTTCCTTCTCCTCTGTGCTTCAGGCTGTTTATTCACGCTGGAGGCTTTCTGAATGGCTAAGGGGAGGGTGAGGGTAATGTGGTGAAACTTATCCTGATCCAAGAATGGGATTGGTCACATCTCTCTCCAGCCCATCCCTTCACCTTTCCTGCTGGCAGGTTGCTTATTCTGAAAACTAAACTGGTTTGAGTTGAAAAATAGATCCATGTATTGTTTTAAAAGATTTATAACTTGCCAGTCAAGTTTTTTTTGTATGTGTTTGAAGTTCTGAACATTGTATTTAAGTGTGAAATTTACTTTTTCAGGCATAGTACTTATTTAAAATTGCTTTGAGGCATTACTGCCAGCATTTGGTCATGGTAAAATAGCTGCAGAAAGACCTATTTTACAAATTTAAAATGCTGTTCATATTCCCTGAATGAAAATGTTTCTTATTTTGCGCCTGATTTTTTGTTCTTTATGTATGGCCCTTCTAGCACTTGAAACCTTCGTCAATCCTGATGGATTTTAATTGAATCCAAAATTACCCAAAGCTCAGCTTGCTTTCACAAAAAGTATTCTGTAAAATGTTTCAATTTGGATTTCCTGACTCCAGCTACTGCAGCAGATGTTTTGTGCAGACACGTGCTTTCTTTTGGTGTGCATAGAACTGTCTCATATTCTGAAAAAAATGACTCTGTAAAATGCAAGGCTCTAGTACAGAATGGTGGTAATGACAGAGATATCTATCAAGATAATTTCATGATGCTCAGTGTTTCTTTGCAGTTTTTGTTAATCTATGAGAGAAATAATTCCTGTTTTATTTTCCTTCTATAGTGGCATATTGAGTCCGTTTATCAGCACAGAGAAATTTAGGTTGGAAGGGACCCCTTGTGGTCATCTGGTCCAATCTCCTACTCAAAGCATGTTCAACTAGATCAGGTAAAATTTTCCTTGTATCTAATTTGAATTTCCCATTTTCCAGTTTTTGTCCATTGCTTCTTGTCCTATTACTGTGCACCTCTGAGAAGAGCCTGGCAGCAGCATCTCTGCAGCCTTTAAGTGTAGACAGCACTGAGGCCTCCCTGGAGCTCTCTTCTCCAGACTAAAAAACCCTTAGGCTGTCGTGCCTCCTGTGTTTTAGCTCCCTAAACATCTTGGTTGCCTTTCACTGGGCCCCAGTGTCTGTGTCTATAATTAGAGGGAGGAATGGGTGGGGATGGGATAGCCTTGTCTGATGAGGCAGTAGCTTCTCTTGGGAACAGTGATGAGGAAGTGATCAACAGATGAGAAAGAACAAAAACCCAAAAGCTGTGCTCCGTGTAGTCTCCATTAACGCCTTTCATATCCACAGGTCTGTGTTTGCTGAGGTGCAAGATGTCTGCCCTGAGGCTGATCTCTAACAGAACCTCCCAGCAGGCCTTGTCTAACTCTGATTACACCTGGGACTACGAGTACTATGAGTATGGACCAGTGTCATTTGAAGGCCTGAAGGCGCATAAGTGTAAGTTCAGTAGAGACATACATCATTGCAGCTGAGCTTCCTTTCTACATGTTCCTATTTTCCACCTGTGACTGAATATTGTACAAAAACATTTCTCTCCTAATTCCTAGGATTCTCTGCAATTAGCAGCATTGATACAGTTCAACATGTGGCCAGAGTGTTATGAGACCCCTGTAAATGTATCAATCTATGAGGGTGTCCTGCACTTCTCAGAATGGCTTAAAATAATTGCCAGATGGCTTTTTAGGGGTGTTTCGTAAAGCAAAAGGTTTAGTAAAAACAAAATAACAAACAATACAGAAACAAAAGAAGAAGCTGAGGACAGGTGTCAGAGAAACCTCTGACATCTTGATAGGACACCTAAAAAAGTCCAGAGCACCTCTCTGCTCCTCCTTAACTACTGAATGACTCAGGAGGGTTCTTTTTGCAAACTGTCAATAGAAACAGCTACAGGTTTTGAGAAACATCCCAAAAACTCAAGCAGTTCCCCTGTGCTGGTACTGAGCCAATTACAATGAGAAGGCCATGGAAGATTCTAGTTTAACTTCCTTACATTTAGAGGTAAAGTGAAACTCTTTCCTTATATAGAATAATTTGCTTGGCTGTGGAAATGCGTTACAACACAGTATCCCTCTATTTATTAGATCTTCATTATTTTTTATCATTCTGTATCCTTTTGGTGACTTTTTCTTGTGCATGAGAGAACCATGGATTTATTTGCCGTGGTAGAAATTTGTCAGTCCTGAGGAATATCTGACTGTTGGGAAAAGTTAACAACAAATACAGATACACTGCTGCTTCTGGTGACTATTTGTTAAGATCAGTGTTGCTTTGTTCTGGTTCTATTTGTTTGTATTTGTTTGATATTAATGGTAAAAAGGCAGTGGTGGGGAGCCTTACATGCATTACTTGTGTTTGGTTTTTCTGATAGAAAATAAAGTTTAAATTTTTAAAAGGCTGAAAATAAGAGAAGAATTTTCTCCTTCTGAACAAACTTCCCATTGGTACTTTCTTCATAGGAGGAGTGTGCTAAATTCAATTTTCTGTTAATACTGTAATTGTTTTACAGTAGAAACAAAAAATGGAGGGTAGGTACCAGAAAGATGAAAAATGCAGGTTGGAGCTGGGAGAAAATATAACTAGGACAAGTTAGTACAGCTGGACCACCATTATTCTAAAAGCTAGACAATGGATTTCATGATCTTTCCTTTAAGAGGAGATGTTTGTGAGGGACAAACAATAAAAGAGGGGGAAAAAAGTAAAATAAACTGACTCAATTACCTGCTGGGTCATGCAAGCACTTGGCCAAAGAGAAAAAAACCCATATTGTTTCTTTGTTTCTGAGCTAGATACACTGTGAAATGGTTTGATCCTCAGACTTTAAAGTTTTGGGGAAGGGTCCCTATCCAGTGCTGGAGGGCTGGTCCGGGATGGATTACATACTTTCTGTCTCATTTGTCACGATGTCAGATTGTGAAAAAGTAGTGCCTGCACTGGCAAACAGCAGCCCAGAAAGGCTGATCTCCCTTGTCTCTACACAGTCAGAAGATTTTGGGGAGGCTCTGCAAGGGACAGAAGAAACTCGTTGAAATTACTAACACTTCTGGGAAAAAAAAAAAAATAGAATTTACTTTTTATTTTTCTTCTCCCCCCCAAAAGTCTTCTGATTACTGTCTATATTTTTACAAATGATAGGTACTTGAAAAATATGGGCTTGCTTTCATTATGTTTTTAATTTATCTTCCATTCTTCCATTTAATCAGAGGTTAAACCTGATTGCAGAGATTACTGGTTGCAAAGATCAGCTAAAATTCAGCTCAGTGTCTCAAAACAGTGTGATGGGACAAAAAGGTATAAATGACAGCTGCCTCTGGATTGCAGAAGGCACAGCTGCAAATCAGATCTTGGATTGCCATCAAAGTGATTGCCATGCTGAGCATGGCAGCTGAGCTTCCCTGTCTGGCCGTGCCGTTCATAGAGCAGAAGGTCCTGGACAGCTCTTAGAGAAGGGGACAGAAGTAACAACTGCTTTTCAGGTGGAGCTTGACGAAAGATGTCACTAGTAGTACTTGAGTCAGTGATCTAGGAAGTCCCTTCTGTTACGGTGGATTTTGTTTTTGTTTGTTTCTTTGTTTAACTGATAGGTTGGAGTTGGGTCTGTTTTCTTCACTGTTATTGCATGCATTCCCCAGAGGGCAGAGTTTAATCTACTAAAGGAATAATCTGTGTTGTGTATGGGATGATATTTCTTGGCATGGTGTGTTCTTGTTCCAGCTATTGCCAGCTGAGCTGAGATTGTTGTGAAATGTGGAGGCAATGTGATCAGACATGAACTTCTCTTAAACCCTAAACTGGGGACGAGAGGAGATTAAACAAGGGTTGTATGGGGAGGGACACCTTGAATACTTACAAAGAAAAAGTGTCAATGAATACCTGTAACTTATGTTGGAGAGCTCAACAGGGAATGGACTTCACTTTAGGTGATTTGACTTAAATATAAAGGAATTCAGAAGCCCCTATTCTGAAAACAGAGAAAAATTTATTCAAAGTGACCTGTCAGAAAAATGATAGAAAAAATAATCTACTACACAAAAATATTTTTCTTTGGGAAAAAAAAGAAAAAAAAAAGAAAGAAAAAAAAAAGCCACAGATGTTTCAAATATATGACTGCAAAAGAAGAAAAATAAAAGGCAAAAAATATGTTCTGCTGGAGAGGAAGTGAAGGCAGGAACTAGAAATAAAAAAATCTGGAAAAGTCGGAACTAGATATTTTGTACATTAAAGCTTTAGAAAGTAAATAGACAAAGATAGCCAGGAGATAGTTGTGACTGGCAGAGATAAGAACAAAAAAATGAGGAAGCCTCAGTAATGTTAGCGAGAGACAAAATAGGTAGGAATGATCAGAGGAGTTGGAACTGCTGCCAGGATGTTATGAGTCTGTATTATGAAAAAAAGGAAGGCTGAAACTGCAACTTGAAAATGTAAAAGTATCCCATGACTATCTATTTGTAACTTTGGGCAGTGTAAGTGTCCTTCATACCATATTTGTTGAATAGAAGTTTGGTTATGTACTGTTAATTTTGAATAAGTGTTTAGAATTTAGTAGGTTTGAATAATTTCCACTTAAGTGGGTGAGACCTAAATGAAATATTGAAGGGAACCCAGGATACCTGCTTGAATTTTGAACAAATTCAAACAATGTAATTTATACAGCAGAGGGTTGGAAGTGTGTCAGGAGGCACAATAAAACAAGGAAGATGTAGCATTAGGCCCAGTAAACTTAAGAATTCTGTTGGGAGTAGGGACACCAAACCAATCACAAAACAGGCTTGTTATTCAGCACACAATAGTAGGTGTGATTTTTGTGGGGAGCAGTAGTTTATCAGAGGCTTGATTTTCTCTTCTCTTTTTTCTTCCTTATTCTCTCTTCTTCTCTCTTCTTCCTTTTAGTTAAGTTTTTCAGCTTGGTTGATGCAATCTGTGCAATATTTTTTAGTCATAGTGATCACATTTTATACTATGGTTGTTAATGCAGCTGCATACCATCCAAGCATGTCTGACTAACTGGAAGGCTCTAGTAGCTATAAATGTTTAAGTGGTAAAATTTTTAAAGGGAGTGCTTTTTTTTAGATGTAATCTTCGGGTACTACAAAGTCCAGCAGGATGAGCTATTTTGTATCAGGAAGGTTGACCATAAGGTGTATATCTTTAACCAGTGAATACAAGCTGTGCTTACAGAATGTAAGTAATTTAGTGCACAGAATGTATGGAATTACAGAAATAAACTCAGGGCAGAATGCTTAAAGCAGAAAGGGATATTAAAATCTCCTCCCCCTCCATCACAGAGACCTATACTCAAACCATGTTCCTGTTATTTTACACAAGGTATTGAGAGGGGAAGATATGGCATAGGAGCGATGGAATAAATACTGTAGTGGGAGACTTGAAACTTAAACTCCTTAGCTTACCTGAGAAAGGGATTAAGGAGACTTCACTGTGATAAAGTATTTACTCAGGAAGAAAATCTCATGTTGCAGCAGGCATTTTGACTTTGCAGGGAGAGAATGGTTTGAGCTGATTTCCAGTTTCCACATGTGCCTTTTAGTGTGGAAGACACTTCAGAGTGGGAGCATGATTAACAGCTGGGGTCAAGCACCAGGTAGGATAGCTGATTCCTTGTTTTATATGTGTCTTTAATTAGTCCTGTAGGAATTCTGTGCTGTGCCTGCTGCACTGGGTCAGACATTAGGGCTAGTGAGGATCTCTGAGGTTTGGTAGTGGCTGTGTAATGAGAGCTCAGGGTAGAAAGGATTCCTGTTCTAACCAAGCCTTGCCTCTTGCATGTTTGTATGCTTATGTTTTTGAACTTCTACAGTGGAAGTTTTGAATACTTGCATAAGCAAAGTATAACTAACTGAAATGACAGGTAAAAAAATACCTGGGTGCTGATGGCTCCTGGGCCAGGTGGTATTGAGTGTTGGTGCTCTGTAACTTTGGTCCATGCTAATCAGTTGATCATTGTCTACATTTGTCTCACTTGAACCTCTCTAAATTAAGTTCCTGGAAAGTTTGAATTTCCCCCAGGAGCAACTGTGGATCCACCTTGAAGTTGTAAGTGGATATAGATTTGTTCTCAGTAGTACTGGCAAATTGTCTATGGTCCATTTGCTATAGATGAGAACAGTATATACAGTTTTTGCACACAGGCAAGAACCTGTACTCTTCTCTATTGCTTAACTGGTTGTTTGACTTTTTTGTCCAAATCTGTTGTGCTCCTCTGACATTGTGCTGCAGTTTTCTGTACTTAAGTTGGAAACGCAAATTGAAAATTATTCAAAAACATATCGTATCTGTTGGTTGTTGATATTTATTGAAGTAGCAAATCGTTTTATCTGTGGTTCTGTTTCTTGCAGAACCCTCTGTCTTGCCACTAAGAGGTTTTCCTAAACATATTTTGTCAAAGAAATCCATTTTAAATCCAAAAACTTAATGATCTGGGGCAGAAATAACTTAAAATAGCAGGAGTTCAGTTCTACAGAGACAGAGGATTTTGAGGAAAATCAAATAATCCTCTCTTCCTAGTTCTAGCACTGAAGTTCCAAAGCAATGCTTGGAAATGGGCCTGGCATCACATAGGGATCTCCTCTTATTTTACTAACCACAAGAATTGTCTTCCCTCTGTTATCTACTGTCTGGCCTGTCTAGATATCTGTAGAATTTGGTCTCAAAATGAGATTTTCAATGGCAGCTTTCTGTTTAAAAATAGATAAAGATAAATTTGTTTATCCCTTCTCTTTGTCAGCCAGAAATGAACTGCAAATTATTTTGGGTTTGCTGCCTGTGGAAGGCAACTTTTTGCAAGTGCGAGTAAAATATTGATCATCTTGTTTCCTCTTTTTATTTCACCAGATTCCATTGTGATTGGATTTTGGGTTGGTCTTGCAGTTTTTGTCATCTTCATGTTTTTTGTCCTGACCCTGCTAACGAAGACAGGAGCACCACATCAAGAGTGAGTCTGAAAACAGGAATAACAAATCCAGCCTGCCAAGGGGCACACCTGGGCTCTTGCAGCCCCCAAACAATCAGTGACTGTGTGACATCGTACCACTTTATTCTAGTCCACTCCTATGAAACAGTGCAGTCTGTCTTCAAGTAATTTTAGAATTTTCATTCTAAAAGCATGTTTTGGGTAGGCTGCCATACAGGTGCCTTTAGATTGCTGTTTTGTAAACAGGTGGGATGGTTCTAAGTAGGCTTAAGTTTTCATGGAGTGATACTGTGAATATCAACAAAGTAGATACAAATAAAATGCAGTGCAGATGTTGAATTAAGGAAGCTGTAGCCTGGCTGGTTTCCAAACATTTGTGTGTTCAAGTCCAAAGACAGATATGGGTAGTATTTGCAAAATCTTCCCTTAACCTCTGAGATCTGGAAGTGTCTTAGTTTCTGCTGAGAAATTGCAATAGATGCTGAATCAGAGATCAGCTCTACATTTCTTTAAAGCCAGGGTCCCTTGAAAGTCCTCTATTTTTTATTCTTTCTGCCTGATAAGTATGTGCAGACCATGCCTTGCCTCAGTGGTTTATCTGCATTTGCACAGGATGCAGGCTATCAGTGTCCCTTCCTCTGAGAAGGTTTGAAACCACATCTCCTCTCAGGCTTGTGTGTCGTAAAGTGGAAATAAAAAGTCTTTCTGGAGCGTGAGATTGCTTGCAGGCAGGTAGCAATGATGAGAAGCTGATTGTAAAAGGCAATTTCTAGTGCTTATCACTTCCTAAAGCAGCCTGTCTCTGCCTCCCAGAGCCCCTTTGCTATTTAATCACATGTAAACGCGCTCTGGAACTCTGTGTAATAGCACATCTTGAGAGACATAGCCACATTACAGAGGGCAGATGTATGTCCTGAGCCTCTTCTGTGCTCCTCAAATTTTGCTCCTGTGAGAAGAAAATAGAGCAGAAGAATCCAGCTTACCAGAATTGATGTGCTGATATTTTTGCTTTCCCTATAGACTGTTATGAGGTAGCCAGATACTGCCCCCAAATAGATTTAAAATCCCTGTAATTGTTGGTGTGTTGTTTCTTTTTCACAAAGGTCTTATTTATTAGCTGAGCATGAGTCTGGATCTCATGTGGATAACTTGAGAGGAAAAAGTGATGAAGTCAAAAATACATATATAGAGAGAATTGAATATGGATATTTGTCAAAATTTTTACACTTGTAAAAATTTACGTTCAGGTACCAGAGGTCTGCTTCATATCTCCCACTTTTTTCTGCTTTTTTCATCAATCTTCTCAGAACAGTGTCCTAGACAGTTTGTGAGATGTTCACCTTTGGTCAACTTCTACATCCAGATAACGTGATTAGAATTCAGACTTGCCCTTACCTTCATCATTAGGCTTGAGACCTCCAGAACCTTAATATAATTTTTCTTCAGCTGGAGTGAGACCAATTACTCCTTTCTGTATTTGTTATAGATCTCTTTGCTGCTTTGGGACCTGTGTGCCTGAGTGCTTGCCCACTTGCTATGTATGCTGAGTTGGCACCTTTAACAAATTTGAGCACTGTTTTTTTGACATTTGGTAATGAAATGTGCATGGTACTGAACATGGATCCTCTGGGAATATGCTAAGGGTAGTGAATACAGTTTTGTTCTCTTATTTTTGATACATGTATATAAAAACTGGAGAACAGCTACCTGGAAAACCAGAGCAGACTGGTTTTAGTTTGCCTGTGTCTTCTATTTTTATACCTGACTGGACTCTTCATGATTCAGTGTTTCATTACTGGGCTGCCTCGAGCCCTCCTTTAGAAATAGATGTTAACGGGATTCCTGAGTCCTGGGAGAAAGCCAGCTTGATGGATGGATGAAGTCTCTGACTTCACCAAGGCTATTTTGCTGTTCTTTAAAGTACCATTAATGTGAAAGATTAAGTGTATCTGTGCTCAGATGGATGGATCCAAAGTAGAATACTCAAGATTCTTTTTTTCCTAGGAGTAAGCTTTTCTTGGCTCAATGTAAGAGGGCATGATAGGATGTACTTTTCAAAATCACACAAGATGTTCAGAACTAGGTACATTCTCAGACCAGAATGGACAGGATATGGATGGGGACTGGCAGAAATTTAATCAGTTATGGAAATTATGTCTGTTGCATTTCTCTTTTGTTTGCTTGCATATATAAGTATGTGTGGAACATTAGCTTGTGCAACTGAAAAAAAATTTGTTAGCAGTATCCGAATTTCAAAAAAATGCTCTCATTCATCACTCAGGAGAAGAAAACATGCCATATTTGTTTCTGCATTTGAAAATGTCCTTAAGAGCGTATTTGTGCAACAAATGCAAAAGATCATGCAACCTATCTACAAAACCTATCTATCTACAAAATATTGGCTGATGTAATCTTAAAGCAGTACATGTTAGATAAGTGATTTATTTTTTTTTAATGAAATCAGTTGATCTTGGTTAAGTAAACGTGATTTTTGAGGCTGCTTTTCTTGAATGTTCTCAAAAGATATCTGCTGAGGAATTCTTGCAGATTGTAATGAGCAGGACTATGCAAGTTTCTAGTCTAGTTTTAAAAAAATCTAGTAAAATTCCTCTCCAAAATACAAAGATGGTGTTTGTGAATTTCAAAATCAAAAATATCAATGTATATTAGATCATGTGTTTCCTGCTCATGGACACAGTTTTATGCTTCATCATATATTGTCGTCCTGATCTTTTTCAGCCTTGTGATGTTTGCATTTTTGTAGTGGAGTTTCTCACAGATTTTCATGTAAACAAAGTGATTGTTTATAATTTCTCTCTCAATGGATTTCTAGTTTGACCAGTGTGGTTGGAGAGGTGGCAACCTTCATCCTCCAATCCCTGGTCATTGTCCAAAAACTATATAAACCCAAGTAAAAAATAAACTGCTCTCTCTTTTTGCCCTGACGACTGACTGCGTGCGTGTCCTTCATTTTGTGTCCTCTAGTGACAACATATCCTCAACATTCTGGGTCATTGCAAAATTTATTTGCATCTTCTGTTCTTCCGTTAAGATTAGGTTGCCATTGCCAGTCTTGTGTGCCCCTCTGCATGGTCAGCCTTTGCTCCTTCTTAAGTCACTGGAATATGAAGCACTTTCCACACCTATGAAGTAATTCTACTCCTGTAGTGGAAGCATTTTAGACTTTCTTCTGCAGTCACTTCTTCCTGGGCCCACAAATGTTTGTCCTGTCTGTGCTTATTTGCCACCTCTACTGCCCATGCCACAACACTACCTAGAAACTCTTGGAAGAGATTTGCCAAATTATATATGAAACTTAAACTCAGAGTGATGCTTTATACTGCATTATAAACACATAAATGTCAGTTGTCAGTTCAGAATTATTCCAGGCTGTTTGCCCCCTGCTCTGTATATAGTAGATTATTACTTAGTTACTAGTCAGTCTTACATCAATTTAAATGTTATTCTTCTACCTGATTCACTCTAAAATGCAGAGTGAGCCAATATAGTTTTGATAAACTAGAGAACTGTTCTCATTTCTAGGCTAGTGGAAGCGATTTTGTGAGGACAGAATTTCCCCATCAGGTAATGGAAGTAAATTAGCTTTTGAGAAGCAGGGATCTTTAACTGTGATTGAAAGACTAATGGTAGGTATCCTGTGAACTTGAAATTTTAGTGGGTAGATTTTTGAAGGTGTCAATTGAGACTTTGAAAACCTTGTAGGCACTTATCTCCTACCGCAGGCTTGGAAATTAAATTACATCAAAAAACTCTTCAGTGCTGGGTGGACCTTTAGGTGTCAAACGATTGGACTCCAGTGTCATTTGCTACATCTTCAGATGTAAACAGTGTGATTTATCAGTTCTTAACAAAATTCAGATTCTGAGAACGTTTCATTGCTCATTCTCTGAATACCTCTCCTGCCTTCCAAATGCAAATAACTTGCATTTTGTGATGATAGCATATAAATTCTGACAAAGAATGAATCTGTAAAACTGTTTTCTAGCTTAAGCTCTTCTCTGCAGCTGCAAATGGCTCCTGCATGAGTCCATGCAGGTTGATGCTGGTTTGAGATACGATTTATAGAGAAAACTGCCAAAAAACATGTTAAACTATCCTTCTTGAGCTGCCTGGATTGTTAAGACTGGCAGTGTTTAAAGCAGTCTTTAGTTCCAGCTCTCCTAATCTAGAAATCTGAATGTCATTGATTTAAGTCAGTGGAAAAGATGGTTTGATGTCTGGACAAACATGCACTCAATGCCCGTAGTGAGAGCAGAGCTGCCTGTGCCTCAGAAACATTTTGTCCATCAAGGACTTTTCTCAAACTGTTCTTATGAGCCATTTAAAACAATTATTACTACTTGAAATCAAGAGTGTTTATAAATTCATTCAGTGAGGTGATTATTATAGTATATTGATTACTAGGAGTGCCATTTACGAGTGCTGGCACTTATTAATTAACTTATTAAGTTAAATTAACTTATTCCCATGGAAAATTATCATTACAAATGAAGACTTAAAATTGCTTCAGCAGAAAATAATAAATAGTGCTGGCTTTAAAAGTCTGTGCTAGATAAACTGAAGGGTTTCCTTTTCTCCTGATCATAACTGTTGCTGAAACAAAACTTGTTGCTAAGAACTCAAATAGCTCTACTGTTGTGTTTACTGTATTTTTCTTTTTCACCCACAGCAATGCAGAACTTTCTGAAAAAAGATTTCACATGAACAGCTTTGTGGCAGATTTTGGAAGACCTCTGGAATCTCAGAGGGGCTTTTCTCACCAAATGGCTGAAGAATCCCAGTCACTTTTCCATTTCTGCATTAATGAAGTGGACCATATGAACAAAGAAAAAGAGAGTCAGAAAGGTCCAAGTCTGGAGAGTAATACCCACTTTCAGGAGGTTCCCAAAAGCAGTGGAATGTTTGAGGAAGACCTACATCGTCTTACAAAATTTAACATTCCTAACTTTGTGAACACTGAGCAGAACTCTTCATTAGGTGAGGATGATCTCCTCATCTCAGAGCCACCAATCATTTTAGAAAACAAACTGGTTATGCAATCTTCTCATCGGATCCTTGACTGAAAAAATCTTTTACTTTAAGGTAAACATTCCGATTATTGTCCATTATTTGAAGCCTTTCTTGGCCTCCTGCTCTTTGGACAGAAGGTGTTGCTGACCTGTGCTTTCTATTGTATGTAAGACTGGCTGTACTGATAGAACTCAGTTTAGACAAGAAGTAAGAAACTGAGTGCTTTATTCTGATAACTTCTGTGGTCTAAAACTTCTGCCCAATATTATTTTTGCTTTTTGATTTTTTTTTTGTTTGTTTCTTGTATTGATCTTCATTTTTAAATGACTACTTATGACTAGCTTCTGAAGGATAATAATTTACAAGGACTGTGAAGACTGGAGCCTGGCACTGGGAAGTCCATGAAAATTCATTGGCCAAGAAGAGTGTAAATCTCAAAGAAGATGGAAACAAGGAATAAAGAGCCCCAGGGGAGGTTCTGTAGTTTCTGCTACTCCTAATAAGGATGCCTGAAGCTGAGCAGCACAATAAATAGCTGCTTGAGACCTGCTTCAGTTTCTGATCCCTAACTGCTTTTTGGTGCAGGTTAAACCCAATTTTAAAAGCTTCCAGAGGGAATACCTTGCAAATTAAATTGTTTGTTTACAGTGTTTACAAAATGCTATCACCACCTGCTGCTGAGTAAAAGCAAATTGGTGCCTGTAATTATACTTCAGAATGACACCTCAGCAGCTGCCCCATGATGACATGGAATTAGTATTCTACACACAAACACAAACTGTGATTTGACTAGTTCTTTTCTTTTCTTTTCTTTTTTTTTTTTTCTGTTAATTGCTGATGTGAAATTCTTTTCAGTAATTACAGGATTCAGTAGCTAAATCACAGGAAATAAGAAAAAGCCTTTTTCTTTTGCCAATAAAGTTACTGCATGCAAACGGTAGTGGTACGTTAAGCTGGTGTTATCTTGCTAATAGGGTGAACCAAAACCAAAACCAGACTTTTGCCTTCATAAAAAGTCATTTCTTTACTCATTGGCCAGTGAAGTGCTAGCAGGCTTTGAGTTGAGAGGACCAACCAACTCCAAACATATAGCTAAGCTGTGCTTGCTCCATCTTTTTACTCAGTTGGGATAGGGTTCCAACCCCAGCTGTTCTCCCAGTGAAAGATTTGGTAAGGATTTTTTCATAGGCGTAGTTTCAACCTTTATTTTTTAAACATGGAATTAAGTTATGAACCTTTGAGAGTACTTAAAATTGTATTTCAGCTTTCTTCAAAAGATGGCAACTAATGACTGAATGGTTTTAGAGCAAGCATGTAAGATGCAGATGTACCAGGTTCAAACCCTTTGCTGGATTTCAAGTATGCTCTGCAGGAAGTTCTTAATTGAGATGAAAAGAGTGGATTCCAGACACTGTGCCTAACTGGATTTTCTTGAAATAATGTGCTTTGCATCCAACACATCTGTGTTCGAGGTTAGAGACCAGCTGCTACATTCTTCAGCCACTTAAATGCTGATTAATTCATCCCTTCTTCACCTTACAAATAGGAAAAAGAGTGAATGGGTTGAGCATTAAAAGAATACAAATTGTGTAGGAAGAGTGCAGGAAACATCTTTTGTTTTTATGTCCTATGCCCTTATTACACACCACTTACAGATTAATTTCCCATTTTCAAATGTAATTTTTGCAGGACTTGCTAGTGTTTAAAGAAACAGGATTACACTTAAAGCAAAGCAGAGACTATTTAAAACTACTGCGTTATTGCTGAAAATACTTCCCAGAGAAGACTGAAATGAACCCTGTTCTGAATGAGCACAGCAAGTGCTCATAACTACAAGTATGAAGGCTGTAGGTATGGACTTTCCTTTTCCTAAATTTGGGAAATCTGTCTCTGAATATGGCATCTACTTCCTGCTGAGGCACCTCAGTAACTATTTGCTAGCTGACGGTTAAACTTTGAAGTTCAATATTGCTCCTGCTAACACATTGTGGGACTTTTACTAAACGGGGCTTTTATAGTGAACTGTCTTTAGTAATGTTTGAGCTACTATTTTTATTTTATCTTTTCCTTTCCTGTGCTTGAAAACAGCAATGCTGCCTGAAGGAACAGCAAATCTATGTGGAATCTATCTCCTTTGCAACTAAGAAATGAAGGGTACTTTTAGGGCATTTATAAAACGTTTAAAAATGTTTTAAAAAAACATTTATAAACATTTATAAAACATTTAAGTTGGAAAAAGACCTTTAAGATTATAAAGTCAAACTATTAACTCAGCACTGCCAAGTCCCCCTCTAACTCATCTCCCCTGTGCCACATGACTTTTTAAAACCTATAAGGATGGTGGTGGAAGCAGGCATGGTGACTCCACTGCTTCCCTGGGCAGTCTGTTGCAGTGCTCCACAACTCCTTTGGGGTAAAAAATCTCAAAAGTTTCTCAAGTTTCAAAACAATGCAGATGGGGTTTTAGAAAAAAGATGCCGCTATTTCCTGTAGGCTAGCCTACGCTTTTCTTCTGCTGCCTTAAATCTCAGTGGCTTTTCTTTGGGTACATAACTACTACTTTGGGGAGAAAAAGGAAACATTTTGTGTATGGATATTGGCAATAATGCTTAGATGAAGGGTACTTAATAAAATGACCCAAAGATGATGCCAACTTAACTTACAACACATTTAAACTGCACAGTTAATATCCTTCTGCAGCATGTATTAATCCTGTAAAGCTATTTAAGTGTTTGGTTCCTGCCTCTGTTCTTTCCTGATGATGGTTCTACCTTTTTCATCTTATCTACCTTCTATATTTAAAGTCCTTCATGCTGCTTTTCTCAGAAAAATAACCTGTCAGTCCCTGCTGTAGAGCCCCCACGTCACTTCAGAGACACTGTGGCATCAATAGTCTGATTCAGATTTTTGCTCTGCCTCTGCCTTAAAGCAGAGCCAAAGGCAAATGCAAAAACGTTCTGCAGTCTTCGAAAGTAACTATTTTAAGGCTGTCCTTCCTTTCTTTTTTTTTTTCCTTTTTAAGAATAAGACATTTAGCCTCAGGAGAAAGGGCAATATATAACCTGTTTAAAAAAATCCTTCTTTTCTCAGAAAATCAACTCATTTGTGCACTGGAAACAGAATAGAAAGCGTTCTTATCAGAGTAATCTTAAAAATGAATACTTGGAATTTAATAGTGTTTGAAAATCGGATTTTTGTGAGTTTTCTTAGTGCTTGGCCTCAAGCCTCTTATCAAAACTCAGTATAAATGCATCACCTGCAGCAGATTTAACTGCAGAGAGACATAGCTCCTCTAAACTAGCAACATATATTTTCTTATGGAATACAAGATATGTTTAGGCAAACACTTACTAGGTCAAGTTATTTATCACAGTTTTCAAACTGCAAATATTTGCAAAATGCTCTTCTGTGTAAACAGTTACGTATCTTAAAAAAAAACAACAAAAAGGCAAAACCCCAAAACCTATAATGTAAAATCAGTAAATCAGTAAATGCTTGCTTATAGAGAAGAGAATGGTAAAACTGATCATCTCTACTACAATCCAGAGCTATATAGTCTCTGAGATTGCAAGGTGAAGTAAATGAGGTATATTTGTCATGAAATTAAGTATTTATGCATCTGAGCCCTCGACCTTGAATACTGTAACACTGACAATTTTTTGCGACTTTTTAGCCTTGGATATTGCCAGGTAGCAAGGACAGCAGAGAAGAACCTTCTACCACATGCTCTCCAATGACAGCAAGAGTTGGAGGCCTGTGCTTTCTTATTTTTGGATGAGAGGTATGTAGTTAGCTGTATGAAAGGCTAGTTTCAATTCAGAGATATCACTTGATTTTCTGTTTAAGAGTCAGGGCAGCACATTCCCTGCGGAAGTGGATTTGCACAGCCAGTGCTGGTGTACTTATCCTTTTTCCTTGTATTTTCCAGAATAGGTTAAATACGGGATAGAGGGACAGACTTCAAAATGTATTATGTGCTATCAAATAAAGTCTTCACTCACAATAACCTGTTTGTTGCATGAACAATTTAGACACATATTTCAAAGAACTTGAAATGGAACACACGGCTGCTGCCTCTGCCCCAAGTGCCATGATGAAATCTGATCCTTTTCTGCACATCACGTTTTCCGCTCTTGAAGCAATCTAGGTCACTGAGTCAACTAACCAGCTGTTCACGTGATTTCTTAAAAGCTTCAAACATGACACTTCAAATTATTATACTCCAGCTGCTTTGCTGTAAACAGATGAAGTCCAGCTAAGCATTAGACAATGACTTAAATACATTATGTTTGATTCTTTTAATCAATCCATTACGCTGCCTCCTGCAAATGCTTGATGAAACAGGACGGCACAAGAAGAAAAATATACATGAGGAGTATATAATTATGTAACTCCTTGCAAGATCACACTGAAATCCTCAGAGAGTCAGTAACAACTTTAGAAGAGAACTTAAAACTTGCATCATAGTTCTCTAAAAGGATCCCCCAATTGCAGCCATTCAAGCCCACAGGGAGTCTGTCACTATGCAGAGTGATCACTTCATGGTAAATGCCTAAAAACTGAAGACCATACTTCAGTGAGTGTACAACTGCCTAAATACTTGTAAGAAAACATAAATCATATATAAATCATCTGACAGCTTACAGTAATGGCAAATAATACTGTTCCTGCTCAGTAAAACAGACTCACAGAGAGAATTTAATTCCAACTACGTAAAATACCAGCACTGGCTGAGAAGTGACTGTACGAAGAGTTAAAGGTGTTTGAATGAACTGCATGAACATTAGGGCAACCTTCCCTTGATGACTTAGACATCATACATGGGAGAGAGTTTCCAGTAGTCAGAAATGCTTCCTCTAGGATTCCTGTCCTAGGAACCTCCATCCAGGACCTGGCCTCTCTGGGAACCAAAGGGCTGCCGTAGTTGAAAAAACATCTCTCACTTCAGGTCACACACTTTAATACAGTGTTACATATATAGCAAATTGTACAGGAAATAAATTAGTTGAAATGATTCAATTTTTATCCTTTTCATTTGCAAAACAGACGCCAATCAAGAAAATGCATCATATTTACACCTAGCTGATATTTTATATACAAAGCATTTTTATATTTACATATTTTATGAATATAGACTTAATACTTTGTTGGTTGGGGACAAAATAAAAATACTGAAAATATCTGATCATGAAACAAGCAAGATTACCATATTAACTGGCAACCAACTATCCTTTTAAAATATCTATGTATATGTGTATACAGGTTCATTTTATGTTTGTGTATGTGCCAAAAAGAAAAAACCTTGTGCTTAAGCACTGTGTGTATCTATAGGGTATAATTTTTTTATACTATTCTGTTTTTTATGCATGCTCAGCCACATACTTGTATGAGAGAAAATGCACATTTACTGCTGGTCCCTGAAGAACATGAGACATAAACACACATGCACAGACCTGAACTACTTCATATCTGACTTAAATGCAAGGTTCAACCAATACTGCAGGTACCTGTTCTACAGCACAGGTGTGTATCTGGCAGGGCCTGAGGAGAGGGAGAAGGCAACAGCCTCCAACATTCAGTGTGTTACCTGCCACGATGCCTGTCAGCTCAGCAGAAAGTTACCTCCATGTTTGGTATTTTGGTTTGGTTATCGGGTGGGTTTGGTGTTTTGTTGTGGTGGTCTTTTTTTTTTTTTTTTTTTCCCTCTGGTTCCTTTCCTAACTTGCTCAATATTTTAACTCTAAATTTCCCCACCTACACATCTCTGAAGTCTGAGCTTTAGCACATTGTCTTCACATCTGACTGGTCTCTTTGTCTATCAAGATCACCTACAGAGGTACTTAGTACCAGATCTTGAACACCCCATTGTAAAAACCTTATCAGTACAGCCTTCCCTTTTAAAAGGGACGCCAATAACTTCTCTCACATTGTATTTTATAGGTTTTTTCTGTATCTGCCCTGTAAGAATTCAGCTAGATCCACTCTGCCATCAGTCTTACCAGCAGAGTTGGAATTATCTGAAAATGAAACAAAGAAGAACTTGAATTTGACCATCAACAGGGAATGCCTGCTCTGTTCCAGCCTTCCAATCATACACTGAAGTGGAAAGGGATCATAAAGATAAGGCAAGAAATATTATATGAATTCGAGGGAGAGAAGCAAATTGGAAAAAGCCACTTTTCCTCCCCTATGGAATGAAATACATGAATGCTATACACTAAACATACAAACCAAAGAGCTTACTACTCAAGTTTTTCACAAGGGAATCACTATAAGACAAGTTAGAAATCAAAAATATTCAGGTATGTTCTACAGTCTGTGAAAAAGGAAAATTTTCAATGGTAGTTGAATTTATGGAATAACCTCAATATTCCTATTATTAAAAAAAAAAGAGTAAATTTATTGCTATTAAAATAGAAGACATACAGCGTGATTAGAGTATTGCTCAATGCAAATCTGCCTCCAGACATGAGAGATTCCAGAGAAGATCAGAATGCAATTTATACAACAGTGCAATTTATACATATTACAATAATGATTTTCAATAACATTTTCTATACATAACTTTGAATATTAAAATTCTGCTGCTCTACTTAACTGCTACCTAGTCACGTCTTCCAACAGCTCTCTGTCACTCTGAATCCACTGGAGTCAGGTGCAGGAATAACAACCCCTTGTTTCTGCAGTTCACGTAAAACATCCAGTATTGAATCCAATTCCACTCGAAATTTCTCCAGTTCCTGATTCTTCTGCTGTGCCAGCCTTCGCCACTTCTCAACCTCCTGGGTTTGCCTCACTTCAGAAATTTGCTGTGTTAGTTGGGTTGCCTGTAAATTAGAAGAAAGTCAGCACTGTGACTTCCTATGCCAATACTCAGCCAGTGCTGCCACTTAGCAAAACTGTGCCACATCATTTTATCTGATGCTCAGTATCAAAGCTGAATGCTCACATTGAGCAGAAGCAATTTGTTCTGAATATTACAAAAATCATTCCAATAGCAATGAATTCCTTTAAATATCTGCATTAATGACAGAAGGGTAGACTTGATTATTGACTAATGATCCCCAGGAGAATTTAACTTATCCTCTCCAAAGCAGCAATTAAACTTTAATATTTAAAACAAAGCTGAGAATATAACATAAAGTCCTCTATAAATCAAAATAAACTTTTTGAATTGCCCCTTAAATGTGGTAATTAAAACAACGCTCTGGAAACAAACTAAATCTGAATGACATGTTGTAGCCTACTACTCTGCTTTTAAAAACCACAAATTCTATGAATTATCAGAAATTGTCCTGGAGTCACAAAGATCTGATGCTGCTACAGTTAAAGGTCTGAATAACTTTAACATGAATCCCTGACATAATCCTATTAAATTACACAACATAAGAAATGTCATAAGAGATCAAAATCTCCACACCACAATGAATTGTAATAGATTTTTTAAAGAAAGCCTATGACTTAAAGGCCGTAATTACCATATTTGCAGTTTGATACTAAGGAAAACCTGTTAACTTCATGCTCAGCAATTTTCTTTTCTACTATTCATTCTGATATAATTCATTTGGGCAACTGTTCAATGCCCCAGTGCTGATGGTTAAAGGAGAAAAACTAGGACAAAACAAAACCAAAAGCTTAATACATAACAAGGGCAGGAGCACCACAAAAAGATGAAATTATTTAGTACTAATTATGTATATTATTATTTCTTTAAAAAAAAACTACCCCAAAACATTACAAAACATCTTAGTAAATACCACTGGTATTCAGTGGAGCTAGGTCAGAGTAGGCAGGAGCAAACACTTCATAGAAACGGTAAAGACATCCTCACATTACATAAAAGCAAATTACCAGCAAAAAACAGAATGACATTACAGTTACCTTTAGCAGGACAGAATGTGAACAAAAATAACAAAAACAACAGTGGCAACAGGATTTGTTTTTAATTCAATGACTTGCTTTATGCACAGGTCTTTTTTTGACAGAAAAGAAGTATCTGATACAGAAATGTACAAGAAGAAATCCTTCTATGACAAAAATATCCGTCCATTAAAAGTATATTCCTTGAGAACTAGTTCTACAATTTAAAATAAAATAAAGTATTTCTATACTTTCAATGCAGGTTTTCTGAATAGAGCTGCTAGGCTAGATAATTACAGTTCAGTTGAGGAATATATCATAGCTCAGACTCTGTATTCCAAACTCTTGTCAGTTTTCAGCAGTTCGCTTTCACTGTGTAACTGAAGTATGAAATAATGATATTGACTCCAGAGGTCACACTGTCCAAACCTCTGAAACAACGGGGCCTTCTTAGACCAGGCTGCAAGGAAGTTACATAAGTAATCTTAATCACCACAGCAGGGTCGAGCTGACCAGGCCTGCACCTTCATTCACTAGCATTAGCAGGCAAAGACAAAACCATGGCTGTATAAAAGCTACTTGCCTCCTGCAGTGCAAGCTAAATAAGCCTGAATAAATACCATAAAATTATAGCTAAACCAATACATTGCTCTTGAGAAGTAAATGCAGTTATGCACTGGTTTACCTTTTGAATTTCATGCTCTCTTTCTGCATATCTGCTCTCTATATGCTTGATTTTCTTTTCCAGGCACAAGAAATGTTTCATTTCAGGACTCTGGCTCTCCCTAGCCTCTCTCAGTTCTTCCAACAATTTTGTCACCTACAGTCAAAGAGAATGGACGAAAATTGATATCATTGCGTTAGGCAGTGTATAAACAAGATGCCTATAAAAATGTATTTGCATTGTTTAATCATTACATTCAAAAGGTGTAGAAAGGAAGACATAAAAGATAAATCTCCAAAAGCTTTAACAGGAATTCAGGGACTTATGTTAGGATTTTTCTAAGTAGTCTCAGGACATGAAAGTCTAGTCCTTTTCGATAAATCAAGTCCTGTTAATAATGTTATGAAGGGATTGTGTTCTGTCACATTTTATACCTCATACAACAAAAGTTAACAGAATATTATGATTAGATGTTCTTACACAATCCCTTCTCACACCCAAGATAAAGACCAAATACAAAAGATACCAGTGTATTTCTAAGGACTAAATTAATTAAAGACATGCTGCTAAGAGAGATAATTACAAGCCTGCATGTAAGTTAAGTAATTAGCAGGTAAAATCAACTTGACAATACTTAAAATTGATTTCCTAATACTCTGGAAATTTTCTTATAAAGTCCTACTGGTTTATTCTCATTCCTTGTCTATTTTAAGTAACTTGATATTCCTCCATTTAATATCCAGATTATTTTTGGTCACTTTTCATGTGTGTAAGTAAAGTAAAGTGAAAACTTCGACATCTTTATCCTTTATGGTAGTCCTTAGCTCCCCTTAGCCAATATATTTGAGAGCTGCTAACCCTCTTCAAGTGCTCAGCCATCTTTGGCTCTCTGCTGTGAATTCAAGTAGCTGGAAGCATTCATTGTGTCTTCGTAAGATGTCCCTCTTACTGAGAGGTGACTCTAAGCAGCTTTCTATTATTTCCATATTTTAAGGTGGCTTTATAAAATAACAAGGTCTATGTCAGTACAGTTTTGCCTGTCCATTATTCCAGTAGCTTTGAACCTGTTCAGCCACATTTGTCAGAGGAGCAGAAGCCTTAGTTTCAAAAGGTCTGTGCAACTGAGTGTCTGCTGCTTGGCTGCTAAGTTGCCACACTGAAGAGAAGGGCTGACGTGTGGTCTTAAGTATATAATTAAAAACAATTAAAAATCATGATCTCACAAGAGGAAAAAAGCCCCAGGAGAAAATGGGCTCTGTGTATTTTGCCAGCGACAGAACCATGTAAAATACAATGCAGTGCTACGTGCAAGCTGTTAAGGAAAATAAGTACTCAGTTAATGAAAAACATCCATGAACAGCATTTCTGAGATCAGTATTCAAATAACAATCTTCCAAGAAGCCTCAGGAAAAACTTGGCCCTTTTGGATATACCACCATTTTAGACAGAGGACTCAATCTTACTACCAGTTAGGTGCTTTCCCCTATCACTACTATTTCCATTTGCTGGTTTGGTTGTCTTTTTTTCTCAGCAAAACTTATTTAACCATTTAATGCTTAAGATGTATTTTAAAAGCATCACAGAAGTTGTGTTAGAGGGCAAAAAGCAAGGCTTTATGTAGATACTTCTCTCTGTACAGTCTTGCAATGATTCTCCTTCACAATTTCTTAAACACCATGAAGTTGTCCTATAACATGTGGGTCAGATTGGATGATCACTCTCTTAAACCACCACTGTCAATAATATGTAAAACGGTCATAGAGGAAACAATAACATCTGTCTCATTGTACTCTCTCCCTGTTTTTCCAGGAAGAAGTATTGCATACACTGACACCACTAGAATGAAACAAGCTTTGTATGGAAAGCCAACATTTATATGAACCCAAAGTCTCGGCCTCTATTCTGCAAACACAGAACTTGTTTAATAGGACATCTATAATGGACCTATCTTTTTCCTTTTTGATGTATGACATCCCCCACAGTTTAATACAAATACATCACAATAGGTAGAATTTTGCATGTGTAAGATAAATACCCAGATATATCCAAGTTTAGTGAGATTAAGATTAATCACTTTTAATAATCCTTGCAAGTAAGAGTATTATCAAAATTAAGTTAAAATTAGTGCTGTTCATACTTAAAGGAGATGGTAAATGAAGTATAGGCACAATTCTGGGACAGGCTACATCCTGCTCCTGAACTGGAGGTGGTAACAAAAAGACTGGCAGTACTTCAATAACAACAAAAGCATAGCCAATGATTCTAAAAGCCTGAGCTAAAAGGTGGACAACAATTTCACACAACATTAACCCAAAAGTAAAGATAAGAACAAGTGTAATTTTCAATTATGTGCTATTGCTAGAAGTAGAAGATTAGAAAAAAATCCTGTATGCTTTCTCTCAAAACCCACTGAATTTCATAATTTTTATAGCTAACTCTCCCTTCTTAATACACATTAAGTTTCAGAGATAGCAGAGGAGAAAGCCAAGAATGTAACTACCTAGGTCAGTTTTATGGCAATGGAGGATGAAAAAAGAAAAGCTTTTGAAAACAATAATATAAAATCCTCGTAATAGAGAGGAATAAAGAAAAAGTCCTATGGTCCATTTACCACTACTCGCCATAACTCACAGAGGATATGAAAACCTGAATTAACCTGCTGATCAAACTTCATACAGATGTCAGACATTTCAAACAAAATAAAAAAAATAATAAAAATATTAAAATCAAAAAAGATCAAAGTTCTGCATTCTGTTCTGTCTTGCTGTCCTGGTCACACTAGAAAAACCTTGCATTCTCAGGGATAACTGAAGTAGAGGCAACTGATAAATATTTTTTTTCTAAGACTTATTTTACAATATATTATTTGAGGCTTGATGTGAATTAGGATGAAAACTCTTAATAGACTAAGGTACCCCCATTGAAATTTATATATACCTCTTTTTGCAGGAGTTGCTCTCTTATCTGTGAAACTAAAAGAGCTTCCTGACGTCTCTCTTGTTCACCAACTTGTTCTTGAAGATGCTTAATTAATATCTACAAAAGGTTTAAAAATATTTTGTTGTTAGCATACACACCCATGACAACATGTGAAAACCTATGCAGGAAAAGTACAGACAAAAATAAGCAGCACTGAGAAAGTTGGGGCTGTTCAGCCTGGAGAAGGGAAGGTTGTGTAGAGACCTCACAGTAACCTTCCAGTATCTGAAGGCACCTACAAGGAAGGCAGAGAGAGACTCATCACCAGGAACTGTAGTAACAGTAACAAGGAGTAATGGGCACAAACTGAAAGAGGGGAAGTTTAGGTTAAACATTATGAAGAAATTCTTTACTGTGAGGATAATGAGACGCTGGAACAGGCTGCCCAGGAAGGCTGTGGATACCCCAAACCTGGCAGTGTTCAAAGCCAGGTTGAGGCCTTGAGCAACCTGGTCTAGTAGGAGGTGTCCCTGCCCATGGCAAGGGGGCTTCTGATTAGATGATCTTTGTGGTCCATTCCAACCTCTTAGCATTCTATGATTCTATGACTGTAGTACTGCAGGTGTAAGTGATGTGTGCATTAACAACACTGCCTCCAACATGTGTGTGTGCATGGGCTGCTAAATAGCACACAGGTACATACGTAGTATATGAAAACAAGCTTCAATCTTCAAGTTATTTTCCTCATTTTATGATGTTATTAAATAATCTGAATGAAACAGCTCTTTCTACCCTTTCTACCATATGTAAAACAGGTCAGAGAAGTGGTGGAATCCCCCTCCTTAGAAAAACTCAAAAGCCACCTGGACATGGTCCTGGATGACCCTCCTGAGCAGAGCAATTGGACAAGATGACCTTCAGAGATCCCTTCCAACCTCAGCCACTCTGGTATTCTGTGAATAGTGTGGCACAGGATGATTTTTGAAACAACAGCTTCTACTTCAAAGAAAGTAAATTTATAGTAATACAGAAAGAATAACTGTAATATATACCTATATGTAAGTAAAGTATCTACTGTATCTCACCTCTTGTGTTGAAATTCTGTTCTTTAGTTCAGCTACTTTAGAAGTAGAATGTTCCTTTGCATGCTGGCAAACAATTTTCTCGACTTCCCTTTGGTGGGAAGCTTTCAGAGATGCAATGTATTCTGCTGTGTCTTCCTGCATCCTGAACAGGGCAAGAGAAAATGGAGATGTAGTAAAGCAGCTACAGACAGTTCTACAAAAATGCAGCAGCTTCTGACTTGAACACACAAAATAACAAAAATGATAAGGGCAGCATATCTTTGATATTTCACAACAAAACCTTGCAAGACAGGACCACCATTAATTCTATTGCTCTGAAGGGAGAAAAGTGTGGGAAACCTACAATGGTGGACATGTATATCATCTCACTACAGGCAGTTTGGATACAGAAAATTCAGTGAATCGTCTTTGCTGGTTCCTCTTATTAAAACAGTGGTGAGAAAACACATGCTTTTTAATCAAAACGCGGCTATCGTCTTTCAGGTATCTATTCTAGAAAAGAATATGTTGCAATCGAAATATGCCAATTTCTTCTTTGATTGTGAAGGGCTGTAAAGGAGACTAGGTGAAGTATAAGGTTTCTACAGTTGGCCAAGTAAATCCCACTGAATCCATACCCCAGGTTTGAAGGAAAGAACATGGACCAAATATTAATGCTATACAACACAAAGCATCTAAGATATGATTTACACTGAGACAGTTTACTTAAAAGCATAAGAAATTGTAGCATTAATAAAAGCACTAATACAGGTTTGCCTGTGACAGTGCGCTGCTTAAAAAAACCCCAAGTTAAAAAAACCCCACCAAAACCCCTTCCAAAGCCAGAAAACAGTACAAATGAAGGTATAAGCAACCTTCACACATGGCTGACATATTAATGTGCTACTTCAATCCTACGCTTGCCAACACTTTAGGTTTTTAAAGGAATATGTTGAGCATTTACCTTCGTATGTTACTTTCAGAATAAGCCAGTGCCGCTTGAGACTTCACCCGCTGCTGGCTCATTTCTAGGGACAATCTCTCCAGCTCCTCTTTCAGATATGCATTTTCTTGCAGAACTTCCGAGAGATGAGAATCAGAAAAGGTATGTGGTTGCTGTATTTTGTCATCATTGAAAATGCTTAGACAGGCTTCATTGTTGTTGGAATTCCTTCCATCTGTTGCTGAGCTATTCTTTTTCAAGACCTCCAGAGAGTTTCCATTAGTGCTTGTTTTATTTCTCAAATTAGTATCAGACAACATCACCACCCTTTCTTTTTGAAGTTTCTCTACAGTTTTTGTAAGGTCTTGTATTTCTCTATTTTTGGTGACCAATTCTTCATTTAGTTTTAACAACCTGTCTTTTGTGTTACCTTGTTTCATTTTAGAGTCCATGGACTCTAAGTCTTTATTATCATTTTTACTTCTGAGTTTTAATTGGGAATTTTGACTTTTAAGATTTTCAATTTCTGTTTGGAGGTTTCCAACAGTGATTTGATGGATCCTCTTTAGATTCTGAAGCTCCTGTTCAAGTTCTGTAGAAGTGGCTTTATCACTATTCAGTTTTGGTGTTTCATTCATAAATTCATAGGCAAGTAGTTGCTCAAGCTCTGCAAGTCTTTGTTCATACTGTATCTAGAAGGGCAGTACAAAGCAGGGACAAAAAGCAGTTTCATAAGTGTACTGTTATTATTAGCTCTTGCTATTACTCTTCAAAGTTATTGCCTGTCTGAAGGAAGATTTCAGAAGACAGGAGACAAATAAGGATTACTAACAAACTACTCAATCAGTTCAGAAATTAGCAAATGAAATAATTAAATCTGCTGTAAAACAGAATTACTCAAAACATTTACTACAAAATAATCTAATCACAATGGATGAAGTAACTATGGGACAGAAAATTATATTGAGAAGAAAATATTTCATTTTTATGTAATTGAGTTCTCTTCAGATGCTACCAATGTTATTTTTGCCATTATGTACCCGTTATATGTCAGCTGGCCAACACTCACGTCACATGTTCAAAACTGTACTTCATATTTTTCAAAACATCTTAATTTTTAACAGAACAGATCTTTCTTTTAATGTATTTATAAGTATGAAGATAGAAGGATGAATTCAGAGAGACACATTCAGAGAGACTCCTAATGAGCTGAGGAAAACCTAACCTTAATAGCTTGGACAGCCTTTAAAGAAAGTATAATGAGCAATGTGTGGAGAAAAGGTGGAACAAGTAGCCAATGCTTTCCTCTCCTGCTCATTAAGCACCTGTGCAGTTCACCTTCTCCTTGAAGTAAAATGCCAGACTTCTATGCTAACCTGAGTCTTTAGGCTTACTATCATGTAATTTTTGGACAGCATGTTTAGTGGTTCCCAATGTTCCCTGCAAAAATGCTCAGTCAGCAGACCTTTGAAATCACAGCCTTTGGAACAGCAAGGAATTAGATAAGCAGCTACTCTGACCCACAGGGTGAAAACCACTTACCTTAATTGTAAAAACAAAATTATTTTGCCTCAAGACCACGTCCTCATTGTTTCAATACCACCCTAGCAATTTCAATGCTATTTTTATCTTAGGTGCTGAAGTTTAGAAACCCTGGGCACTGAGAATTTTTGACTTTCTGTGCTGACAGGCACTGAACCCCAAGAAAACACTGCATTTCACCTGAAGCCTTGGAAAAGGCTTCCAGAATTGAATGATAGCACTGAGATTATGGGTGTGTAGTTTTAATAGAAGTGTGTAATATCACATGGTAGAAAATTTAAGAGTTTAAGATTTTAGAATACAGTAATATATAAAAAGCAAGATGGAGGTTTTAGGGCATAGGCTAGTCCTTATTTTTCACCTTCTTCTTCATGGGTCTAGGTGGTATTTTACGATTGGAGAAAAAAAAAGTCTGCATTGTGGACCAGGGGTGGTTGGTTATTGGGTTAAAAGTAAAAATAATTTAGGTGTCATTTCTTTATTGGACAGTTTGTCCTTAACAGGCCTTGTAAAGAGATAGAGACGGCTCCATTTTTACTTTGTTAGCTACAAGTGCTCACAGCTTGTGAAACTGTAATATAGGTAAGAATTAATAAACATCTGAGTCCGAACATGAAATACCATCTTAAGCATTTAATCCCGAATCTGGCAGAAAAGAAGATAAAAGCCACACTGAAGGTACTGAAATTCTGGTTCTAAATTCTCTGAGTATTTTTTTTCCCCTTGAATGTGGTCTTTGTCTTCAGTTTTAACTACTACCTTGTGTTAGACTCCGGTTGCCTTGTGACCACTACTTGCGAAGTGGACTACTCAACTTTTACCTTTATTTTTTGAAACTGTTGTTCCATGGCACGGAGGCTTTTCTTAGCTTCATCATCTTTACCTTCAAGTTCTGTTTCTAATTTCTTTATCCTTCTCTCCAAAAATTCAATTGTGCTTGTTTTAGCTGAAAGATCATTCGTTTTCTCAGCAGCAGCAGCAGCATAAATCAAAGCAGGCAAAGAATTTGGATACCTTCTTTTTATAATTCCTTCCATTTCTCTGATCTATTAATAAGAAAAAATAAGTCAAAAGTCAAAAAAATAAAGTTCTAATGAAAAGTGAACAGCAATAATTGACGGAATGTTAACAAATTTCATTCCCTTAAGGTGGAAGAATGAAAACTATAGATGCATATACTGAGAATTATTTTATACTCCTCCCATTTATGTTTTTGTTTACAAAAAAAGCAAGACTCATTGTCTCTTACTGACTAACTTACACATATCTTAAACAAAATATTGCTCTGGTCTTCAGATTGCCTTCAGTCAGTAGTCTCAAGGAAGTCATAAAAAGGGATTGGAGTATGGCTCCTAATGCTGTGAATATGCATTTTATTTGCATTCACATTCTACTTTTCCAACTGTTAAAGATATTTCATAGTAATATTGGAATTATTCTGCCAATAACAGATTATATGCCTTTTATTTTGTATTCTGCAATAATGTAAAACTAACACTTTGCATGCAACATCAATAACAAGTCCCTCTCTTATCTATGGGTAAGATATTCATATCAAAAATCTGCAAAGGCTCTTGCCCATGAGCCCCACATCCCTCATCCCTAACTAATGCAACTGCCACCTCCTAAAATTCAGGGAGGCCCACTTCTACTTGATGTTTCTTTAGTAGAAACATGGATTTTAAGGTCTCCACTCCCCCAGTTTTCACGAATCTTGTAGGAATCCAATAGAATTTAAACTCCTACTCTTCAATCAACTTGGTTGAAATTTGTCATACTGTTAAGGAATTGCTGAACGTGGACAGGAGTCTTAGAAGGTAAACAGCAAACTTTGGCTTTTGCACTCTTGCCCCTTTTGAAGAAACCTTAAAAAGTCATTTTATAAGGGATATCAGCTTGTTAGAACAAGCAAGAAGAGCTCCTTCTAAGTAAATAATTGCAGCATTTTGTGTTTATGAGCATTCAATAACACAAGTTACTTTATCACAGAACTTGATGCTATGCTTTATCCTTATGAAAGCACTGGGGTTTTAAGAGACTTATCTGAAACAAAGGTTAAATGAAGGACAGTTCTTCTATTGCATACTTGTCGCTCAAGATCCTGAATTCTTTTAGCATCTGCTGCTCTGTCGCGCAAACGTTTCTTCTGTTGCATACACTGATCTCCTGCTTCAGCTCTGAGCTTCTCAACCTGTCCAATTGACCAGGAGACAAATTGAAATATGTATTCAGAGACACTGTCCTGTAGCACAAAAGCATTTCAAACACACACGATACAATGGAAGTATTCTGCCACTTAAAAACTCATAATGGTAATTTCTGCACTAAATGATTCTTCAGACTCTTAACCCACATGACAACTTCCTTCTCCAAAGGAACTGAAACGAGATATGGAAATCTAAGAGAGAATTTCAGCTCTGGCCAATCTAGTCTTTATACCAGTAAAACTGTTTCTTTCTTTCATACTGCTAGTACGCAGGCTTCATTAATAAACTATCATATAAAATACTACAGTGCATTCCATGATTTCAGGATGAGTTTAGGAAATGGTTTGTGATTTGCAATGCTACACTATCTAATGAGACAAAGAAACAGCCGAAAGGCAACGTTGTGTTGTGCCTAAATAAAAGCTGAGTCCCAGAATCAGGGAAAGGACCTGGATAACTCATGTTCCTGCACTCCCAAGAAGTCTGGGCATGAGGACTCAAAGCTATAATCTAAAATTGAATAGTCTACCTTTATTAGCAATTATGACATCCATACAGAGATATTACACCCTGGATATTTAAAAATATTCCTATCTTGAATTCTCTCCCACATTGGTAATATTAGCGTAAGTCATGCTTTTATGCCAGCATTGACTGATTTGATTATTTCCATGAAGTCACAGCACTAGGCAACAGAATTTTTAGACACCAGTCCAGCCCAGAGAACATGCCAAAAAAATATTTTTCTTTCACAGGAACAGTATCTTGATCAAAGTTTGATATAGTGGTGTTTGACCCTGGCTACTCCTTCAGAAGCACCTCCTTTCATATGTGGTCTCTCTAATAAAAGACCATAAAAAAAATTCCAAGATCAGTTGCATTTTAGCACTGGTAGAACCTATTGTTTTTGTGAATCCTAAGTCCACTGACAAGTAGACAATGCAAATCTCAGCAGTATTAAAGATTCATGTATTAGTTTTGGTTTAGATTTCAAGTGTCTTGGCTTTTTCTTCCCTACTACAGTAACCAGGGAGTTTTTCCTAAGAAAGAATTTAGAACTGGTACTTAAGAGAAAAAAAAAGTGTTGCTTAAGTTACTATGGAGCAAAAAGGAGGAAAAGAGAATGAGAAGAGGGGTGTTCCTAGTTGTTAATGTAACAATATACTTCTTTCTCTTAGGTCAAGAAATTTGAAGGTTTTAGGGAAGCATGTGACTTTTGTTCCCAGAAGCATAGCCAAGATGTCCACTAGAATCTATCTAATTCTAAAAAAAGGGATTATTATGAAGGAAATAATTACATTACACTCATCACCAGAAAAAGAAACAATTTCCAGTTCCAACTTCTTAAATAAAGCTAGATATTATCACCTCTAGTCTTAGTTTCTCAATTTCTTCTCTTGCATCTTTAAGACGGGCTGCATCTTTATCCAGAAGATCTTGATTTTCTGCATACCACTGAAGTCTTTTTTTTAAATGAGTAATTTCCTGTTTGTATGATTCTTCCATAACTTTAAATTCATAAGACTTCTCACCTACAAGAATAAAACATTCTTAGAATTTTTTTACTAGTAATTATGTATTGAAGAAATAATTAGTCAACACTGTTTTCCTTAGCATATTTCTACATTTACCATTTTAACAACATTGTTACTGTAGTAATTTTAAAACCAGATCCTAATTATGATTTTAAAAGCAATAGTATTTGTAAAACCCCCTTTATTTCTCTCATACATAGCAGTACTCAATGGCTCACAGTTCACCACAGAAAGTATTTAAAACAGAATCTCAGGGAGATCTATCCTTGATCATGCTCTAGTAAACAGACCTTCAGCATCAAGATGAATGACAACATAGAATATATGCTTAGATGTGTATTGATCATACTCCTCCCATTTAGGGATCAAGCATTTTCAGAAGAGACACGAGGTAATTATTACTACACTTAGCATTTGTGATGCTAGAAATGAGTGTCCAATTTTGAGCCTTCTCTCATTAATTCAAACTGGAAAAAGCTCTGATAAGAATGCTGAAAAAAGTCCCAAGGCATAAGTTATAGGTTAAAAATGGGCAAGAACTAAATAGGAGACTAAGATATAACATAGTAAATCTTTTTTTATGAACAGAGCTGTCACATAATTGAAATCATCTGTTTTCCATGTCCAGTGAAAGATGGGCAAGAAATCAAACTTAACAGGCCACAACAAAGAGTATGGTTGGATACAGGAAGATACTTTCTAATCAAGTACCAAAACTACTGCAGCATGTTCTTCACTGTATGCTTTTGTTAAAAGTTTAGACAATATTTGGAAATGGTCTAGATGCATTTCACTAAGTAATACTTTATTAAGAAACAAGTTTTTAAGTAACAAATATTACGTATTTATTTACTGAAATGCAAAGTAAGCAAAATTATTCAACAAAATGAAGGTGCTTTACTTGATGCAGATGCAATCTGGACTTTTGCTAAATCTCTCTCTTTCTTGGCTTGTACCAAGTCTACCTCAAGAGCTTGTTTATCTTGTTTTAGACGTCTTATCTCTTCTTGTAATTTAGCTTCTTCTTTCTGGGTTTTAGAGAAAACAGTAGAACATGAAAAACTAAACACATAATATCTCACAAAACCCTTAAGCATGCCTTTTCATCATACAAAGATTAAATCACAACAGTTGCATCCGACAACAGCAACAATAAGGTCTTTTAATTTTGGTATTATTCTCACACCTTGCTATAGCAGAGCATGGGAAAACATAAGATAAATATTAAAAAAACCCCAAACCTCAGATTTTTTAAGCCTTACTTAATTGTCATAGAAGTAGAAAACCTCTGCCTTTTGTGAGGGTCAGTAAAGAAAATGGCTTGACTTACTTCTGAGACTGAAGACTGTAAGTTAAATGGGCAGATGTATTGTCCGACAGTTCACCTTACTATATTCTACTTCTTGCCATTTTCTGCAGGCAGTCTCTCTTCTTTTTGCTACATGTGAACACTAGCAGACTTCAAGACCAAGAGAGACCAAAGGTCTCAGTGCCAGAGCCACCTCTAGAGATGGAGCCCCTTGGTCCTAGGTGTGCACAGGTACAGCAAAAATCAACTGGGAGGCTGAGATTTTGGGAGCAGCCAGTAAACAGACCAAGTGTCCAAGCATGTGCATGTAGGTATGTTACTGCTAGTGAGCTCTTATCCTGATGTGCTGAGCAGCCACATCAGGCCTGTGTGCATGGGGCCACACGTGCTCCTTGTATTTCCAGCATATTATTTGTATTTCTGTGCTACAAGCAAAGGCAACACTCTGTTATCTTATTGGCTCGGTGTATACTTACCCGTGCTGCTCGAAGCTCTGAAATCAATTCTGTGAAACTCTGATTTCTGGCTGGTTCAGAATCCTGCATGATTCGTGACTGGTTATTAGCCTTCTCTACTTTTTCTCTACAGGGCAAGAGCAAAAGCAGTTATACAATGTGGTGACTCAGCATACCGAAAAACAAACACAACCCCCAGCCCCCCCCAGACTGTACCACAAAGTCAATCTGTGTAGGTTCAAAACAAAAAGAGAAGCAAATATGCACAACATCTATATACAAACAAAATTCACTGAAAGGCAAAGTCTTCTCACCTCACATGAACTAGTTTATTTGGACTACACAAGGGAAGGAAATAAAAATCTACCCTGCATCAGTGGAACTCATTTACAGGCCTCTCCAAAGCAAAGGTCCATAGATTAGGAGTATACACAATTGCTAGGTTGTTTTCCCTCATTACTAGCAGAGGATGCAAATCTCACAGGACCTACAATGCAGTGAATAGAATGGTTTCTCCACTCACAGAACCTCCTGTGAGATACACAGTAGATCAGGGAGCACAACAGCATCAAAATATCTTAACAACATCACCAGAGCCATAATATCAGAACAAGTGCAGTACAATGTATTATGCATTCGGATATAAATAAGAACGCTGAAATATTTCCCAAGTGGAAGTCTCTAGTCTTCCCACGGGTTTGCAACACCATCAAGACAACAAAGAATTAAGTGCCCAGAATCAACACAAATCAATTCTCAAAAGAAGAAACAAAACCACAAACCTGAGAAACACTAGAAAACATGCACCTTGATAGACTCTGCAATTGTTCTTCATAAAAAAAAAAAACAAACCCACAAAAAACCCAGCAGAATATCCAGAGATTTTAGGCCAGATATGTAATTAAGCCTACCTTAAGTGTATTAATTCAGACTTTAAGCACTGATTCTCCTTAAACATTCGTTCTTCATTTTTTTTGTTTTCGATTTGTAGCTCTTTCATTTGTTTGTACAACCTCTCATTTTCCTGAGTTGAGACAAAGTTAAAGAATGTTCATAAATTACTGTTTTCTACAGTTATAAAAATATTTTCTATGAATCACATAGTTTCCCTGCTGAAACAGTGGAAGAAAACACTAAATATTTCATTACTGAGCTTCTAAAATGGGTATCTTACCTTCATTATCTCATCCAAGTGTCTGCTTGCTCTGCAGGAAGGCACTAAGACAGATCCTCTACGAACTATCCCAACTATATTCTAAAAACGTGGTCATGCATGACTGCTGATAGACCAGAGCTCAGACTGCCCATGCTCCAGTCCTGGAGACACAAACCATCGTTGTTTGGGATGCTCACAGCCATATTGGAAAGACATTGTGTTTATATCAAGGAATTATGCTGAGTATCAGCTGGAAGCCGGCTGAGCTACCTACTGGATTTTACAGCTGCAAGTATTCAAAAGGATTATTAAACCTGAATTACCTATTTCTCCACTGGACTAAGTAATACAATTCAGGCATGCTAATAAGGTTACCTTGAAATCTGCCACTCAGATCTTGAGAAAAACATTTTAAAAAACAATTTTTTTCAGATTTCTAATGCTGCTTAAATGTACTGATTTTCAACTACATTTGGGCAAAAAGTTTGTGGTTCTTCATTGACCATAGAGTATTCTCCCAGCTCTCAACTGAAAAGTTACCAATTTTTGCAATTTAGAACATTTACATGAAACTGTGGAAAAACTTAGTCCCAACTAGATGCGTGAAAGATTTTTTAAACCTGCAGTACGTTTGCCCTTCACACCCAAATTCCATCCACTTTTGAGAAAACAAGGTAACTATTTTCAACAGAAAAGTAGTAACCATTAAACAATTTTGTTTCTGAAACTGGATAGAACACAGCTCAACCTGATGTGTGGTGTTACCTGTTGATAACCTTGAATAATGACCTCTTGATCTTCAATCTCTTTTTGTATTTGTGCCAGTTTTTCCTCAGTTACAGGAATTGTTGCTGCATGGGTCCACCTCTTTTCTTGGGTCATCTCTTCCATATTTCTTAGCTTTCAGAAAAAGACACATAAGCAATAAGAAAGTTTTGTTAGCAATTTGGATTTTTCTGCAAGACTATCGTCCAATCTCTTCATTAAGGTATGAGAGCAGACCAACAAGTAGCTCTTACTGGAGTTTTACAGAAGCATTATGAAACAGAAAAGAGGTGTAAAATGTTTGGGAAAAACTAGAAGTTTCTGTTCTCATATGTCTAGACAGGAGGGTATGTTACAAAGCAGAGAGTTATCTGCAACAAGGGTATAGTGGAATAACTCTGGGAATATTTCATACAGACAAAACACAACATTGAAAAATGCATCAAGAACTTTAAGTAATATCTCAGTATATAGTAATTATCTATAACAAGTGGTATCTGTGAAAGTGAATTAAATCCTTGCAAAACATTTCTGCAAGACTCTCAAAACAGAAAAGGAAGGGAACTTGGGATAACATGGTTTATCTCCAGGAAAAAAGGAAAAAATCATGTCTTACAGGCAATAAATGTAACAGCAGGTATGCATTTATAAAGTTGCAGTGTCCATAAATTTGGATTTTCTGCTCATCAACAACTCATGTAAAGTAACATTGATTCAATTTTCAGAAGCAATGTTTCTTCTCTTCTATAGGCACAGGATACAAAAAGATAAAGTACCTTACTCTGAAGAACATAGTTTTCCTGACCCAGACGGGAAAGCTCCTTCTCATGCTGTGTTTTCAGTTCCACTACTTTGGCCTCCATCTCCTTCTCTTTTTGTGCAAGCTTGCTGCTCAGCTGCTGAACCATATCCCGAGCTGTGCTCAGGTCCTCCTCTGCTGCTTGTACTCGTTTTAACAAATACAGCTCTCTATCACAGCTTTTGAAAGGGGAAAACGATAAGTCCTAGGGTAGACAATTCAGGGAAACATTACACTGAGCTGATTGTTTACCAGAACTCTGCTCATCAGTTTTATTTAACTGGTTTATCTGGCTCTCAGCAACAACACAAGGCACTTGAGAAAACAACCCAAAACACAACCCCCCCCCAACATTTTAATAGCAAAACATCCTATATTTATTTTAACAAGCTACCTTATCATTTGTAAAATACATATGAGGAAAACAAGACAAAAAACCCAAAAAGAAACAAATACACCACATATGACAGCCACTATATTGCTACCAGAATCATTCTATTATGCATCTTACTTTTAGAAAAGCTGCAATGCTTTAGGTATTCAATGACTAGCTTTTTTATGCAATTGATAAGAAAAAGGAAAAACCATTATGGTACTGTAAATTCAGTCATCTTGGAGAAGTCAAAGGACACTATTAAACATTTAATGCAATGCAAATAGAAAAAATCCCTGAACAGTAGTATTGTTTAAACATTCAGAGCAGAATATTTTAAGTAGAAGTTCTATTTAACCTTCCTTGACAATGAAATAGTAATTTTTAGAATTTAATAAGCACTTCCATGATATAGAACCACCAAAGCAACAGCATTATCCAAGCAACTGAAAAGCAGTATGATTATATTTGCATATTTTAAAAGCAAAAACTAGCATTTGACCAAAGGGAAGTCTTCATTCAATATTTCAGTATTTGCCAACCTCGTGATAATTATTAAAAGCCTTGACAAAATAGGCTTGCAAACCAAGTTGAACATGCTATAATTAGGAGCATCACTGATTATTACTCACATGATGATATTGCCTGTTATAATCCACAGCCTGGTGTCCAAGATTACTAACAACTGATTGGCCAGACAAAACTCTGTTAATACTTCCCTCCAAAGTTGGTTCATTTGTTGCAGATCTTATTATCCTAGTAGCAAATAAGGCTTCTTCATTTAGGCAGAAAGTAAAATAGAACAAATTAAATTCAGAATTTTATGTCCCTTAAGAAAAACATGCATTAATGTGATCCAACCTGTAGGTTTATAAAGTATTATACAACCTCAATTTTGAATGAAATACAGAAACTGGAGAACAATGATAGACTATGGAAAAACTGGAGGGTTTTGTTGTTTTGGTTTTTTTTCCCCTAAGGAACTGGTGACAAGATAAAACAAAACCCAAGAGAACAACTAAAACAAGTAGCTGGATAATAAATCCTTCATGAAACAAGGTTAACCTCACTCTTCCACTTCAGAAGTTGCCACTTATCTAAATATGCAGAAACACAACATATTCCAAGCTATGGGGAAGGTAGGACACAGCAATTTTCAAAATAGACTTTGGAGTGCAGACAGTCTAAAAAGAAATGCAACATTTATTTGTTGCATCAAATAACAACTTGACTGGAATAAGAAATCAGGAAAGTTCCCCCTAGAGTCACTAACATATATGGAACTGTTCACATCTCAGTCTTCTGAAATACAGATAGTAACTACAGCTGCCATTTCAACTGCTCCTGCTTAGGAATGTTACACCTGAAAAAAACCCATCAGACAATGAGGTTTCCAAATTTCACGCTTTTTTAATGTCACACTCAGAAAGGTGCCCCCTTAGCACTGATGACTTGGGAATTGTTTGATTCAATGCTATTTTCCTCCTAGTTATAGAGGAAGCCCTTGCAGAATGCAGCCAGGTGAGATTAATTTCTGAAATCACCTAAAATTGCTATTGTGAATGGTTATAGCTAGAGAAGGAAAAACAAGTTTGAATAAAGCCACCGGTCTTATTTTCTCAGTACTTGTCATTCACTTTACAACCCTCACCAGGCTGTAAAACCTTCTCTTCCCCAGGGAGAGACACACCAATGTACTGAGGAACTGAGGGCCTTCAGTTCAACAGCTGCCACTGAAGAATCTCCCTAAGATAGGTAACATAATCCTTAACTGCTTTTCCTGCCACTGCCTGCAGGATTCTTAAAAGCACTGCATGCTACAAGTGCACTAAAGCCTGGGTACCTGTAGGGTTACTTGCCCATGCCTCACAGATAGCTAACATTGTCTGCAAAGACACTAGGCTGAAATATCTCATGAAACTCTTCAAGCTTCACCCCAAAATGAAAAGGTTCAGTCCTTTCCTTGTAATCCCGTTTTCAGAGGATTATACTAGTATTCTCCTTTCCATAGTGTTTCCAAGAGACATGAACAGAAAATAGGACTTCCTTTTTAGTACTTTTTTGTAGTCTAGGAAAGCAAAGATCAAAAGAAGAAGCTGAGAACAGGAATACAGCCTCAAACATACAAGTCAGTGAGTCAGCAAATCTTTGCACTTACTGTAATGAAAAATTTCAACTCGTAGATATTAATTTTTGAACACCAGCTTTTTTTATTCTTTCAGTCCTACTGGTGAACAATAGGTAAGTCTCAAACACTCTGGTGGCAAATGTGAGTGGAAATGAAGCAAGACTACAATGATTCATACAAAGGTCTCTCTCACAGCAATTTCATGCTAATACAGAAAAAAATCAGTACTTAACTGCTTTTGAGTTTAGATTTCTCTATGACATTTGGGTTTCTTTTAATGTGAAGCATAAAAAGCAAACCTCTCTGGCTCTTAAATTCAGAATTAAAACTCTTAAAACTTAGAATTACCTTTAGATTTTGTTCTGTCTGCAGGACTTTTGGCTTTTATACAGGTATTTTTGAAAGTTTCTTTTGGTGTTTTCTTCTCACTAACTGGAAAAGATTGCTTTGAAATTAAACTGGGTTTCCCATAGCCAGAACTTCTAACCAGTCCATGAGGACCGTGTGAAGGTTTCTTTTTGTGTGCAGTTGCTGGACTTCTGATATTCTTATGTGACATTGGTTTGGTTGTCATTGATCCTGATCTTTCATTCTTCAAGGAACAAGACCGAAGAGCCTGTGGCAGAATACATTTGTTTAAAACAAGTTTTAGCCTCTGCTGTAAAACTGAGGGTAGCATTCACCAGTGAAAAACATAGAACCAGTTACCAAAATTACACAACTATAAAACTCAGGGTGATGGCAAGCATTATATTTAATCAAATTAGTAGTAAGTAATTTTGCAGAATTGTACTACTTCAGAACTACATAGGGCAAGTATTTTGTCCTGGCTCAGTTTAATTGATCTGGGAAATTGTATTTTTATTTTAATTGTACTGTACATTACAGGATCTTTTGCTTACAAAATAAAGTAGGTCATGACTAAAGGCTAATAAATACAGCGAATATAGGCATGCAGCCATGAAGAAAGGATCAGTGGCAGGCAGAGGAACACTGCTAAACTTGATCATCAAAAACAAAGCACACAACTCCCAAGACCAATGAAAAGGTTTAGCCTGTTTGCCCTGGTGGGCAATCCCCCAGGATAAATCAGCCAAACCTCTTGTCCCTACAATGCCTGCACACACAAGAGATAATTGCCTAAAGGAGTGTGAATCTAGGGGATGCAAGGAGAAAAGAATTTGGGGATGCAGGGAGAAGATTTGGGATTACGTAAATCTTGTTCTGGAATGTCTGAGCTGATTGTAAAAATGTACAAAATTTACAGTATCTTTAGAGCAAGAATAAAAACCAGGTAAAGAAACAAGTCTGGGAAATAAAGGAAAAAATCAGATTAAAAAAGCTGATGACAAGATCAGGTGGCTGGTCAGCAAGCTTGTCTGACTCAGCTGGGCACTGACCATTGCAGTCTCTCTCATATTCTTACTGAACTTTCTAGCTGTTCTCTCTGTATAAACGTTCCCTGTTCTGAGCCTGTTGTGCATTTACATGTGTCCCTCCAATGTTCACATGCTCAGAGACATCACTATCTCCAGCTGGAGACAAGGCATTGCAGCAGCCTTGCACATGTTGGGCTGGGACAAGAAGAATTCCACTGGTCCCAGTGTCCTCTGGATTTGGTGACCTCCAACAGTAGCAATGGCAACATGAGAATTTCAAGAGAAAGACAACAGTCTCTCAATTTCTTAACATCAGAGCATAATCAAGTGACAGGCAGTCTAAATACATACCTTTAAAAATTACTTCCATATAACAAAAATCTGGTTGGTAATACTTACTTTTTTAGTTTTGGTTCCTTGTGAAAGCAGAGAGCCTTGTCCTATTTTTTCTCTTAGTATGTCAGGCTGTAATTCACTGGTTTGAATTTCTTTCTCAGTCATCCTCTGAAAGTTATCATCATTCATACTTGTCTGTAGAAAGATGCTTTCTTCTCTGTTAAACTTTTCAACTAAGTGTTTCTCCCAAACTGTACTATGATTCTGGGGGTCCTCAAAGGGTGAGTGGCTAATGAGGTCATTTTCTGTGCTGCCAACCAGTTTCACAGGACTACAAGGAAAAAGAAGTCATACATAATAAGATTTTTGCCCTTTGCTTTTCTAGCACTCTGCAAAAAGCATGCCATTTTTTCCTCAGGTATCAGCTGTAAAGAGTGCCTGAATGTCAAAGAGCTACTAAGCCTCTTTTAAGACCCATCTTGCAGATTTAGTCATAGAGATTCGCTCCCATGCTGTGTAAAAAGAGCCTCTGTTTTTGGGGAGGTAGCAAAATTGGCTACAAGATAAACACCTGTAAGCCTGCAATTAACACAAATAAAAAAACAGCAATATTTCTGCTGAGTGCAGCTACATGATAAGCTCCCTGAACTCAACTGCTAAGCATTAGCTGTATTTCTGACAGTTCCAAGGCCTGTGCTGTCTGCTCTAGACAGAACAGTTGCAGCAAAGAAGGGGGAGGTACGGAGCACAGGTTGGTAAGAATTGCAACATTGGGGTTTGATCTTAAGAGGAACTGAAGTTAAAATTATGGAGTTTGGAGAGCTGGGATAGGATATGGGCTGAAATTCTTCTATAGAGAAGGGGAAAGAGCAGGAGACTGGGAAGGCAGAGATCCTAGCTGTTAGAGTGACAAACACCCCTTCAAATGATTTGACAAATGCTGCTTATTACCCAAAGTAAGTATGGGAATCCCTGGTCTAAACCTATTAACACTGTATAATTCATTTAACAGCTCACTGCAAATGCCATAATGCCAGTGTAGGATGTAACAAAATTTCAGTATTTAATTAGAGAAAGATGAGTTATTTAGTTAGGTATTTTTCACAAATCGTTAGCAGCTTTAAGTTACTGCAATTCTTAAAATGCATCTTGAAATAAATACCTTTCAGGGTCCACATCAAAATTTCTGATACTACACATATGTCCTTTAATTGTTTTCATCAATTCTTCCACAGTAGGTAAATCTAGATAATGAGAAATAAATATAAAATAAATTGAAAAACAACCTAGAAAAAAATTGTTACAAGGACATACTTTAAAAATATTTCATAAATGGAATACTATAGATATCACTAACTCACTTGTTTCACAAGCTTGTACAAAACATGTCTTCCTTTGAGCTATTTACCTGAATCAACAGTTGACATTTTTTTTGCAGAGATGTCATCATTTTGTGAAATGCTTTGCCCTAAGCCTTCTGAGACTGCTAGTGCAGAATTGTGCAGTTTCTGCTCGTCAGTGTCCCCCAAAGACTGACCAATGTGATCGTATGCCTGCTCTAGCGCTTCCATCTCACTGGTGGTTTGTCCATAGGGAGTACCTGAGAAAAAAGCAGGCTTGTAAGAGACGTTGGATTTTCTGTGTTGGGAAATGTCCCACTGGAGCCTGTATTTCAGTTACTAGCTTGGTCTATTATGTGGGGAAAACAGTGATACCACTTACATTTTAAAAAAAAAAATTAAAAAATCTCATTTTTCCTATAAAAAGAAACAGTTACCAAGTTAATTAGTGCCTACTAAATTGTCTCATCTACAGTTTGCATTCCTCTCCCCCATCCTCCCCCACCTCAATATTTTAACAGTACTAAAATTAACAGCTTATGTTATATGACTATTTTAACAGGTGCCATCACAGCCATAATATGGATATAAGTGGCCTTATATCCTTATAGTGGCCTTATGTCTAAGTAGTGTTGTGTGAAGTTTGCTAAGAGAATGTATTTAATAATTCAGTTCAATGCTGTCAAAGAAGAATTTTAGATTGAGAAATAACTAAAGGAGATGGTATTTAAATATGAAATTGCAGCATCAAAAGCTGCTTTGCAATAACCAAGTGTAAAAAGGAGTCTTTTTATCAGAAACATCACTTTTTCCTGAAATATTTCATCCTGCTTTTAAGATATATTGGCAAAAGCCAAGAGCTTCCAGTTAATCTAAGAACAAGTGAAGATACTGGAGTCACCTATTTTAATAAAGTAAGATTTTAGTTTTTGATTTTGTTGTGTGGTGGGTTTTTTTTTGGGGTTTATTTTCTTTCTTTAAGATACCCCTTACCTGCTTCATTCCTTTCAACTGCACTGACTTCTTCAGGCTGATCATGCTCACCTGGAGCTACATCTGATGTTTCAATGGCCTTCTGAAGTTCTACAGTAGAATCTTGTGAATCAAGCAATACAACTAAGAAGATAAATATTAAAGAAAACAAAAATCCTCTTATTTATACTTTGTCACACTGGAATTAAAAGTATACCAGAGCTTATCTTGATGTATTAAGCATACAAAAACTACTATGTAGACTATTTTATTGCCATTAGTGGAAAACAAATGAACTCTGATTACAAGTTTGAGTTCTGAGTAGGTATAATAAATATAAAAGTACATTGATGATCACCTTGAAGCGTTCATGTAGATTATTTTTAACTATTTCAATTCAACATATTGAATTATTTAACTATTTCAATTTAACTATTTCAATTCAACATATAAAATAAGGTAAAAAAATCAAAATTGTAAAAATCAAGTAAGCAAGTTCAAAAAGTTACATTTAATCTTCTTCCACTGATCAAAGTTTGTATTTTACCTTTAGCCAGCATGCCAGTGTTTGCTTCTTCCTAAAGAAAAAAACCAAAACAACAACAACCACAAACAATTACTTTTTGAATATCAGGGGGAAAAAATAACTGGACAAACTTTAGAAGTTGGTCCAATACCTAAAAAGAGTTTTCAGAACTAAGCAGTTATACATTCTCCAAGAAGAGGCACTTCTCTAAAACCCTCCTTAGGATGCCAAAAGGTTCTCAACATCCTGTATTCTATAAACCTTCTCACAAGTGAACAGAAATTAAATGCTTCACTGCATAGAGGAGCATTTTTACACCTTCCTGTTTATTTCTTGCAGTAATTTGAGAAAAGAAAGTTAAGTAGGAGTAAGCACATTATTACACTTCCATTCTAACTTTTCAGACATTTATTAGAAATACCACACTAATAAATTTATTTTAAAACAACTAAAAAGCAATTAAGTTTACCTAGTGAAAATGAACACATGAAGCTCTATAGGCTACTTCTGAAAAAAACCCAAATCTGAATGCGTGCTCCACGGATGCACCTATGTGCTCCAACCACACGTGCTACACATAGACAGACCTGAGTAAGCCAGTGGACAGCAGTGCCCTCAGAGCTCATACAGTGGAGATTTTTGGGTCCTCTGTCCAAAAGGGCTTCTCTGCACAGAATTACTTCCATCAGTCTGTGCCACTTGCTAGTGTAGACATCACCTCAATAGCTCTGAGAGATTAATCACTACCCAGTCCAAGGCTGAGTCTCCACCCAAGCTCATCATTTGTGCACTTTCAACCTCATTTCTTAATTCAAAGGAAGCGTAAGCAGGAAACCCTGTGAAGATCTTAACCCTTTCTATGATCTATCACAATAAAGTGCACATCTTTAACAGAAAGATATAGTCTGAGGGCCACTATATTCTTTCAGACAGTATGTATCATATTAAGGTTTACTGTATTTAGTTACATATTGTAGAGCTTTTAAAATCCCTGCAATAGAAACATTTGGCAAGCTGTTCTTACAATACATGTTCTTGAGGACTTAAATCAACTTCTGACACAATGTTTTGATTCACCTGATCTCCCTCAGTTTTAAGGGCGGGATTAGTATCTGTTTCTTCTTCAAAATCCTCACTGTAGCTACCTAAAAGAGTAAAATAAACATCAAATAGAATGAATAACTCAAGGAAGATGAAGCAGTAAGAGACAGCTATTTCCTTTTCCTCAATGCCCCTTCTAAGAACAGCTACTGCTAATGATACTCCTTTTAGAGGCAACATAACATTTCCAAAACTGAGTTTGGTACTAAAACTACAGTGAAAATCACACATAATAGCTCTAAATTCAAAGGAAGCTTGCCCTGTGATCAGATATGCTTTGTCTCCTCAAGGTGTACTTGAACTGACCCCTTTTATTCAATTACTCTCTCTCACTTAGGGGTGAAATGATGCAATTTCAACCCTGTAGACAGAGTACTCCATATACTCACTTTGACAACTCCAAAAGTTCTGAGGCTCAGAATCTGTAATTTGGCTTTTTATGACCTGCTTTGGTGGGCCAAAAGCCACTCTCAAGAGTAAGCACTATTTAAAACCAAGTGTGTCAGAGAATTAACTTCCCAAGCAAGACAAAGGCTTTTCCTTCAGTCTCCTAGATCCTTTCACAAGTTTCAGCTCTCTTCTGCTGCATCTCTCCCACTCACTTCCTGTGGTTACAGGCTCCATTGTCTGCATTATCTGTAACACTTAAACCTAGAACCCTTGCAAAACACTGGTTCATAATGTGTTCTTTATGTCTTCACAGTTTTCAAATACATCCTCCTTATGCTTGGAAAATTCAAGCCTGACAACAGAACCTCTCAAAAGTTCAGCTAAATATATAAATTTGAAAATACAATCCATTAAATTACATGAATACACTCTATCATATGCCAGCAATGAAGCATGAAATAAAGAGACATGACAGGTGAAAGACAAATAAGCAACCAATGTAGCATGGAAATTTAGCGGGGTGGGGAGGGAATCAGATAAGGGTAATACTGCAGATTACAAAGATTAAACACAGGCATGAGAAGATGGCACAAAAATACAGATGACAGCTAAGACACTGGAGTAAATCAAACATCAAATCAAATTTCAACATCAGGGTTTTTTTTCATTTATGACTGACACAGGGTTTTTACTACCTTTTCTTTCCCTTTTCTCTTTTTTTTTAATCTTTTGGTATACAATAGATTAAAAATCTACTTAAGGAAAGAAAAAGCACTGAAGCAAGAGCAAACCCCTTAACTCCTCTGTATGAATAACAGCTACACGGTCGTAATGCAAGGACAGCCTAAAAGGCTGATATAGAACTACAGGTAAAATAAAAGATTGTATTACCAGATTTCTCTTCATGTGCAGGTTCTTCTTCTTTATCAGCATTTTCATTTCTGAAAAATAAAATAAAAATTCTACTCTCTTTTTGGACAGCAAATAAATCTATCCTTTTTCTTGAAACTCTACACTCTGATACTTCTTACAATAAGTAATAAAAGAAAAAACTGCAATTTGCCCAACAAATCAAATCAATATAAGAAAAGTGGTAAAGTGTCAGTAATTATTTACATAAAGTATTTCCCAGGTAAAATTCTCAATCAAATTCTTAAAACCATTCCCTTTCTGCATTCCCTTCAAGATCTACATTAACTCCTCAAAAATACTTTTATCAACAAGGTTTGCCTCCTGTTCTAACACTGTCATTCTGGATTAACAAAATAAATTAAATAACCACCCACCTCACCTTTCTTTCCCCTTTTCCCATAAAATGGAAGTTTTATTCCTATCTAAAGCTCTCCAGAATACTGCCCCTCCAACTGCTTTCATATCAGAAATTGCCTCTGAACTCAGCATTTTCAGCAACAGCAGCCTGAACTTCCCCTTCATCCATTTCTCTCACATGTTTGAACTCATTTTTATGTAACCGATTATAAATGGGCTGCCCTAGTCTATGAAGATTAAGTATTTTTCCTCTAGATTCATTTGTAATATCATGTCTAAAGGGACACAGAATATTTCCTGATCCATTTTCTTGTTATTATCAGTCATTACCTCTTCATTTAGTTATTCCTTACAACTAAGAAGCTGATTTGTTACTACTGAGTTATGCACAAGACTGTGGAGCTACATTCACTCATCACTAAGTCATGCTCTCACTTTCATTTATTAAGCTCATTTCTGTTTCTGTCTTGAAGAAAAACAGCCAAACCACAATAAACAAACAAAATCATATACAGGATAATATCCAAAATCTCAGGGGCCACACCCAAGCTACATGTGCCCAGTAACACAGTGCACAACCTTTCTTCCCTCTAAATTACCGTACAGATGGTGCTAGTATGACAGAATCATTGGAATCCAGCTCTTTATTTAATCTCGAATAATCAATAGTAGAGGAAGCTTCTCGTTCAAGCTTGGCAAAGAAGATCTCTTTTTCTTCTTGTTCTTCCAAGGTATCCAATCCAACTCCTGTGATACTTCGATTAGGCCCAGAAGCTAAAACTGAATCTAAATTTCAAAAAAGAGAATAAACTGTGTTTGTGCTGTATGTCCACACAGAACAGCCATAATAGTTAACAACAATTACAGACAGACTCATAAAATATTAATGGTATCAAATCATCACAAACTAACACTAAGAGACTTCACAACACAGCTGACAGAAGTGAAGAATTCAATCTTGAAATGAATTAAGGCAAACTGCTTTTAATAGTAACTTATTTATATCTAATTAACTCGATGAAATGGTTGGGCTCTCAGTTCTCACCATTTGTTTCCAGGCTGTCTCTACTCAAAGAGACAGCATCTCCATTACTTTTCTGAAGCTGCATCTTTTCCACATCCATATTTTCATTACTTTCTCCCCCAGGCTGTGAAGTGCTCTGTATCTTGACAAAGGTTCCATTGCCTTCAAGCATTCCTAAGAAAAACATTGCAATATTCTTGAATACCAATAGCTTCTGAAAGCTATTTGACACATCGGCCTTCTAGTCTCTTTCCAGATCTACCAGTTTTAATCTCACATTGCAACTGCAAAGATATGCAGTCTCATGAGTCACATTCACCTAATTTCCACTGATTCTATATGTAAATCTTGTTTAATTAATTAAGCTATTATAAACATTATCTTCCTATCCTTTGCATGCATACCTAGAGTTCAGCACAAGTCAAATGTAAAAATTGAGTTACCATCACATTACTAATGAAAGACAATCTCACACACAGACCCTATACAGAAATTGACAATTCTTTCTTAAAACCCAGTTCATTTTATTTGATCTACTACCTCAGATCACCACAGATTTTTTAAACTTGCTAAGCCATTGGCTTAGCAGCTACATTTCTTTTGTTGCTTAAAGGCTATAAGGAAAAAAATAGTAATCAAAGTCTCTTAAAAGTCACTGATGAACACCCAGTTCTCCCATTTATGCAACTACAACTTGTAGCTGCTCTCCTAACTGTAATTTCGCTTTTGTGAGGGCTCAACATCACCTTAACTTTATGCTGGCTCTCAGGCAGAATGCTAGCGTATCTAATTCCTCATGGAAGTCTAAAAGCCAGATATTGCAGGACATTCCTAGTTCAAAAACTCCCTTCCGCCTGCCTGCAAAACACACACATACTATACTTAGATTCTGAGTAAGTTCTTGTTGGAGAAGGGATAGGAGAAAAGCTGCTTATGCATTTTATCAAATGACACATGAAATTATTTAACAGTTCTCACAGAAGGGAACAGAAACTAAGTCTGTCTTTTCCGACATGAATCGTCAGTTGGTAACACTCGGAATTTTTTGCTCTGCCTGGCCACATGATGTCAGGACTGTAGCTGTGCCCTTGTACTGAACACACCAGAAGGGGTGAAGACACTGACAACAGCTCATTTCCTGCTGCAGGAGACTGGACGAGATCCATACATCAATAACACTAAATCAGTCTTCCATGTGCTGACCAAGTGCCTCAGCTCTGGGATCTTCCTCTGTTCTCTACACAGGCCCATACAAGGCCCATTTAAAAATGCCATACTTGCCTAGATCACAACAATAGAGAATCCTTTCCCTTTGGTACTGAAAATGTACTTAGGGTGAGGGAAGGTGGGAAAGTAGGAGTCTCAACATCTTTTCTCTCCCTACTAGGCAGTCCTCAGCATGTTCATCTCATTGTAGGAGCCTCCTTTTTAAAAAGTGAAATACAGGTTTATTTTCTTGATTTTAATGAGAAAGTCCCCTTGGATGTCTTACTGGGAGGCTAAGTGCCTAAGATTCCACATCTTGGAAATCCACATTCCTGTATGTAACCTCAGTTCTGTCCTCAATATAGAGCTCTGACTGACTTGCCTTGCATGCAACAAATAAATGGCAGAGACATTGTCTAAAGATCAAGCTTCACATGAACAGAACAGTTAATGCCTAAATAAATACATATTGCTACACTGAAAAGTAGAAATTGGGAAGCTCAAAGTGCTGAACAGAAGTAAAAAACTACAAATAGCCCATTTCTCAGGTAGTCAAATCCAGTAATTTAAAGTAATTTACTCAGATGGCACCCTATTGTAGTTATCAAGACAGCAAATAGGAGTCTGTTTGCAGCTGGGTCACAAGTTTTTTGCAGAGCTTTAGAATAGCCATAATCTCACCGGACCTCCAACATTGTTTTTGAATGAGAATTTATTAGCAGAAACAAATGTCAACTGCAACTGACCTCTTATGTAGAGATTTGCAAGAAAGGAGAAGAGATTATACAATGGTTAAGAAAACCAATTAGAATGCTTAATAGAACAAAAGTTTAAAGAAAACATTTTCCAGTTTTTTTTTTTAATGTAAATCATCTCATATCCAGGGAAATTTCTCAGCAGATGTACATTGATCTTGAAGGCTTTACGGGGTTTATGAAAGCTATCTAATAATTTTTAAATGCTTTGCTAGTCAGAGTTTGAGTCAAATCTGAGTTTTTTTAAATAAGCACTTTCCATAATAATCTGAGAATCAAATACTGCTTCTCCAGCCATTAAACTTTGCAATTTAGCCGTTCTCAACACCCAGACACACCCCCCATTGCTAGTGACAGGAAGAGTATTTGTTTTCTCTTGCCCTACACAATCTGAACTCTGAGAAACCTATCCAACTTGGAGAAAATATCAACTCATATGGATTTGACAGTCTCTTCACTGTGTTTTTGGCTGTTTGAACAGTCCCACGGATTTTGGTGAGGCTAGCAAGAGCCACTTGTTTTTGTTACTTCTTTTAAAAGGTTCTTAAATAGTTATCTTGAATGCCAAAGATTTCGCTACCTGTATGTTTATATGCAACATTTTGTAAGGCTAATGATACATGGTATTCTTTTTTAAAGTACAGCCACTTGAAATTAAGAACCTGAGTTTCACTTTGAAGAATATTTCTAACTACCACACTTGCAGAGAAACATTTAGAAACATAAATACAAAAGACTCAAACTGATAATGACAAACATCTACTTTACAAAGTATCTTCTTTTTTCCTAATCTGAGCAAGTCTGTCAGAATTGAGTCATTTTACCTTTGTAATACCATATAATATACAGTAAATTTGTTACCCTCAGAATTGTCTGGACTGTCAGAAGCGAGGGCTCCTTCTTCATTGTTTAAGGATGAAACTTTCTTGTCCTTATGAAATTTTTCCAACCTTTTGGATTTTGACAAAGCCTTGCTGCAAGATGCACTGGAAGATTTAGAGGGAACTACTTCTAAGTGTACACAAACATTACAAATTTTAACGCATAGTGGACAGGGAATAAAGAGAAGAATGACATATGAGACTTCAAAGTGACTTTACTTTTGAAAAAGTAATACAGTTCAGTTTCTTGTACATTGAAATACCTCTAATTTTCTACCTATAATTAAAAACTAGTTAATACTTAGAACTTCTGGAAATAAAACTACTCTTCTCCATCCTTTATTTTTAAAAAGATTCTTGATCCATGTATACTTTGTATTCAATTACACTGTTCTAGGAGCTCAATAAATTACCTGAAAACAAAGAAAAGTAGTAAAACTAATTCAACTGTAAAAGGTTTTTACTATGGGGTTTGAAAGAAAGCATCTAGACTGGTTCAAAGAAAAGTGGGAAAACATAGGTACATAAGTATAAATTACTACTGTCTTTATCACTGTCAGGTGTAAGAATTGCATTTGTTTGCTCAAACCCTTGTGGGGACTTGCTCAGCAGCAAATACAACAAATGTCTTCAATTCACATTAGCAGAATTTTGTTTTAGATAATAGCACCTATGCTGAGAACTGCTCTCATGATCAAAGAACCATAGAATGGCTCAGGTTGGAAGGGACCTTAAAGATCACCCAGTACCAATGCCCCTTCCATGGGCAGAGACACCTTTCACTAGACCAGATTTCTCAGAGCCCCATCCAATCTGGCCTTGAACACTTCCAGGGATGGGGTATCCACAGGTTCCCTGAGCAACTTGTTCAGTCCCTCATCACACTCACAGCAAGGAACTTCCTCCTAATACCTAATCTAAACCTAGTCTCTTTCAGTGTGGTATCTTTCCCCCTTGTCCTATCACTACATGCTCTTGTCAAAAGTTTCTCTCAATCTTTCTTGCAGGCTCCCTTCATGTACTGCAAGGGCACAGTTAGGTCATCCTGAAGTCTCTCTTCTAGGCTTAGCAAACCCAATTCTCTCAGCCTTTCCTCATACAAGAGGTCCTCCACTCCCCTAACCATCTTAGTGGCCTCTGGACTCCTACATGACAGCTACACTACAGCCTTTATATACCTTAGGCTAGCCAGATGGTCTGTGTTAGATTTTGCCACGTTGAAATTGTTATACTGGAAGAGGCTTCAAAATGGAATAATTCAGATAAAACTCTGAATCATGGGTCTTTTGAGTTTACCTTGACAGAAGAGAGCGTAGTCTATGACATCAAGCCAAATACTGCTGCTGTTTAGAACAGGAGTATAGGGATAAGTGACCAGAACTTAACACAACTCAAACATCCAAGATCCATTGGATCCATTCTGATACAAATCCATTCTGATAAAAATCCATTCTGATACAATGCATAGGTCCTTTATTCCCTCAACTGATGTGTAAGCTCACTAGCAAGGCACTACTTCTCTAGATCTATATTCTCCCACATTTACTGGGAAACTAGAAGTGTTAACATTGCACCATCTATTGTAAATAATGCAAATACCTGATACCTTTTAAAACAGTAATTTGAAATAACTACAGAGGTCCTCCTATTGCTCATATTTCAAACATTAATCCTAATTTGAGAAATAAATTAATTTTAAGTATTTATCTCCCAGACTGAGATGCTTTCCAGCCATTCTATGCAAATGAGGTTTATGAAAACATATACATACATTTTTGAGAGCTGCATATAAACTCAAGAGAACGAACGCAGGGAGATGTTCTATAATCTATAAACTAGATCACCAACATGATCCAAAGACCAAGTGCCAAATATTTCATTGTCATGGCTCTCCAAAACTGATTACTGATCTGCTTGAATTTAAGACCAATGCCACACTTAAATCAGGACAAATTAATTGCCATTGTTTTTTATATAGAAGTATTTAATGGATCAATGCTTATAATTCCTACTTATTTGCTGGAGTTTCTTTTCAGATAACATAAAATGACTCACATAGAATGCTGAATTTAAAGTTACACTGACTAAAACAATCCTGCAGATGAAACAATTTAAGTTTTTCATTTATACCAACTGCTGTTTCCGTTCCAGGGACAGCATGCACAAAGCAGCACAGTTGTCAGCAAAGGGAAAAGAACCACATCAATAGAAAATAAGTAAAATGCTTATGTGACTGCTGTCTTTGAAATTAAACAAGTAAAACAATGGATATTAATCTCTCTCGAGCATGGAATGCAGGAAAGTGTATGAGACTTTCTATTTACTAAACACCTGCTTAGTACAGGTGAGAGCTTCTTGTTCAGATTTTCGAAGTTATTTCCTCCTTTCCCCAGACCGATGTTCAATATTGTCTGTCCTACTACATCACTATATGTAGTGATACATGATGCTACAACAATTCAGCAAAAGTTCACGTAATTATTAGTTTCTTCTGAAAAATTATAAAAGTATGTGGCAGCTTGGTCAAATGGACAGTTTGCTAAGGATTTACTATAGGAAACACACTAGTAATACAAGGTTGATACTGGATAAATATATTAAAATATATTTAATCAAATACCAGACTGGGAATCTGAATGGGGACTCTTTTGTTCAGTATCTTCCACTACGTCAGCATGGCTTTCTGTCAGTTTCTTCTCTTTTCTCACTTTAACAAATTTTATTTGAAACTCTTGAAAAGACAAACAGCAGGAAAAGACATGCAAGCAAGACATGACAGGAATTCTTAGTATCCAATTTCTTTTTACCATTTAAATGACAAAAACAAGTAGAAAGGATATTACCTAGGTCTCTAACCTGTCCGGTATGGGAGACAGTGTCTTGAATCATAATTTGCACATTTGTTTAAAGCTGAAGAACAAGTAATTTAAACATGTCTAGAATAACTAGTGAAATTATTTTAAAATGTACTTTATACTTCTCAGTGAAACAGGCTATTAGTTTAACTCTCTATCTATTTCCTGGCACTCCTGTAACAAGATGCTTTGGGGAAAAAAAAATAGACAACAAATAAGTGTAGAGCGCATATTTCATCTTCTCTTTGTCTTTCAAGGAAACATGAATAAATAATGAAGTAACTCAAAATCAGAACCTCAAACAGCAAGCAGCATATCAGCTTGGTGTATTAGAGAAGCTAATTATCCAGGCTTTAATCAGATAACATTATACAGTCACACCCAAAGACATCAACTTATACATACAGAGCATGAATTTGTAATGAATGCAGTGCCACACTGTGGCTGAAGTTAAGATTTATCCATTTATGTAAGTTTGATTTATGATGATAAAACAACTTAAAAAATACTAATTCTATTAGCTGACAGTCTATTGATTATGTCCCATCTGCAACCAGCACGAAGGTTCAAGCCTAGAAGGACACACAAGGATCTCCACAAAATTTTGAAGCATGCTGATATTACACTTTCCAGAAATTAATTTCAGCTTATTTTCATGTTTGTTAGCATCACAGCAGTATTATTTTCTCCCATAGGAGATTATTTTGCTATTTAGGGGATGTTTACATATAACCTTACAAAGAAATACAAGGCTAAATCATCACCTTCTCAGTCCTCCAGTGCAGTAACTTACATTGCAATGCTGCTGTGCCATCATCCACTTTTAAGAGGTCTGAGCAACACACTGCACACACTGAGTATATTAGACATGGCAAAATGGTATTTCACAAAGTACTTGGAAACACACAGAGATACACAGAGAAAAACATGAGCAGTTCTGGAAGCCTATCCATAGTGAATTCCTTACAGTCACTCAACCTGTCATTTTAAACCACCACAAATACATCTACGCGAACTAAAATTATAGCTACATAAAACTGCAGAGGAAAACTCAATTTATCCCAAAGGTGGCCAAGGTGGTCTCTGCAAATGCCTCTCTTTTGACTCCAGGTTAATGGCCCTACAACTAGACCCTACCTTGCAGAAATGCAATCATCATAGCACACATTTTGCAACTGCTACCATTTGCAAATGTCCAGTGTGACAAATATAACCTCTTCCTCATGGGATGACACAACGAGGAGATCCACTTCATGCCATGGAGTTACCACCTTCTTGCCAAGACAGAAAGAAGAAAGCCCTCTAGTAGGAATTAAAGGCCCCTCTGCTTGACAATATTAAAGCAGTAGGTGGGGTACAGCTTATTGCATATGCTCCATGAGCGTGGTATTCTAGGCAGAGTGGTGACAGAGCAGTAAATGAAGTAAAACTAATAATCTGCCTGGTAAAAATGGTGCTCAGGGAAGAATTCTGTGCATGGATCTGGCATCAAAAAACAGCCCCTCATCAACAGTATGAATATGAACAGGCCAGCTTCTTTTGCATGTAAATTGATTCCATACTGGCAAAACTGAGTAGGCTCACCTTCTGAACGTTTTTCTGTTAAATAAGAAGCTTTTCTTAAGAGAGATCTTAAAAAGTTTACCAGCTATTTCATACAGCAGTAAATTGTAGATCAAGCTTGTTTCAATTCTAACAACTTTACCTCTAGTTAACCTGCAGAGCTGATAAGATATTCTTAATTTTAAAAATGACAGTGGTGGAAATCATTTGGATGGAACATCTCGATATAATCGCATTGTTTCTTGTGATTCTGTTTTGAATTTTACTTAATCCACACAAGCATTGTTCTCTAAAACTTGTAATCACCCTGCCCTTTAGGAACCTATTTCCAGTGTGTTTTCTTCCATAAGAAGTATCAAACTTGGGTTGCCCCAAGACATGGAAACATGCTGAACTTCTAAAGTCACCAGAAGAATTTCTTTGATAGTATGTAGAAAAATGAGGTCATGCTAACCTCTTAATTCTAACATTGCCCAGCAAGATCACTCTATCCTTACATTATTTGTAAAGTTGTAAGGAAATCATCATATCTCACAACCACCTGATAAGAACTTTCTCATATCCATCTGAAATTTATGTCAACATCTTAAAAGGCCACAGACAGACAAGAAGTCCAGCTACCACTATTAGGATTAAGCCTCAATGGCACAACTGCTGACTAGGATTTGACTCCTCACTAAGACAACACTGACAGGATACAGCTCGTCTTAAAATCTGAGACTACCAGCAGTATTTTAACTCTGTCAGAAGAAAAACTGATTTTTGTAACTTTCTGTTAAGGTCCACTTGCAATTAGTACAAATCATGAAAATTAAGAAACCACCAGTTATTACAAGAAGAAGAGGCAATCACCCTGTGGAAACTCATTACTACTACCCATAGGCTCTACTACCTAACAAGAAGACAATGTAGAAATGAAAAAAACAGAGGTGGAAAGCTTGCAAACAATTATATATTTTCTTCCAGAACTATGTGACCATGTTAACACTGAACCAGCAATCATGTCATCACAGCCTATTTCACCTTGAGCCACAGTTCTTGGCAAGGGAAATGTTGAGAATACTGAAGACATACATCTTGGATTCAGCTGGTGTTGAGAAGCTTTTCTGTGCTTTTCCAACCTACTACAAATGTTGCAGTTAGCATATGTTTATACAAATTGGTCTTTTTCCACTACAGTTTTGAAAACAGAAAGCTATAAAAAGTCAGTATAAAGAACAGGTTGTCTACAAAACACATATACCAATATTTCTGCAGACTTTGTAAATTGTACTTTCTAATTATTTCACTATTTATAATGTGTTTATTTTTTACAAGTTTTATTAACTCAAAAGCTACAGAAAAAAACCCAGCAGACAGCTTGCATACAGCTTGAATATGAACCATTAAAAAATACAATTTTATTTGACCCTTATGCTTTATAAGCTTGCACTGTAACATTCTAAAACACTTGAGTGGTATCAGCTTAATCTGAAGCCTGAAAAGCCCTAACACACAGCATGAGAAAGAACTAGTCTGACCCCCTGTGGCCAAAACATTGCAAAAATAAATTTACCACCATCATCTGAATCTTCCTCAGACAACCACCACGGCACTGAATCCTTTTTCTTCCTTTCTTTTTTCCTGGGCTGTCCCAATTTCTCAAGAATGCTGGACTTTTTCTTTGAATTTCCAAGCGAATCATCTGAAAGAGACTGAATCAATTGCATGCAAGATTAAAGAGAGCTTTTACATTTTCACATTGTTTCAGCCACTCAATTCTGGACTTCTGAGCCCAGACGCCTCTCATTATTCCCCACTGTTTGTCTTTTTTGTATATGCATGACAAAAATGATTAAGAAACAATAACTATATTCATGCGGCATAATACTGCATATTTTAATTATCCTGCTGCCAGAATTTGGATATATTAAAAGTTGATTGCTTCAGAGAATGTATGTTCAAATGAACAGCATCATCAGCCCTTTTTCAATTAGTTAAGACATAGAAGAACCAAAACTCTAACTACATCCCTGAAGATAATGAAGTAGAGCAGAAACAATTTTGCCTCATCCTTGCTTTGTACATGAACACTATTATTAATATTCTAAAAATAAATGTGCACTAGCAACATTCTAGCTGCCAGCAAATCAGATTTCAGAAATTAATTTTATACTTTGTATTCATGGAATGTAATAAAAATGCCAGAGCCATTGCTACCCAACTGTGTATTAAACTTTCATATAGGTTAGTCATCCCTGCTGATTTTGACCGATGGGTTAAATCAAGGGAAAAAAAATCTATGAGTATGGATGCCATATGAATTTAAGTTACTGAAAAGTAACAGGAAGGAAAAGACAACTAACCTCTGCTCTCTTCCTTTAATAAAGCTCTCTATGGCCTACAGCAGGCTCAGAGCCACAATCAGCTATCCACACACTAAATGAGGAAATATTCATTAGATTAGTGCACTGCAACCTTATGTTCTAGATATTCTTTGTGCAGCAAACTGGGGTTAAGGGGAATGGAATACTCTTAATCTAAATTTTTAGCTACAACTGTTAAAACAAATTGTCCTAAGGTGTTGTAAAGAACATGGTGCACAGAGTTAGCAAAAGCCATAAATGGTAAGAAACAAAGAATTCATGTATGAAATGCATCACATGGGAAATTTTCAAAAGCTTCACTTTTGTAATAGTCACAAATAAGAAAACCTGATAATATAAACCCAATATCAGAGGCAACAGGATTGTGGATACATAACATGTAAAACACAAGGGTATGTTTTATTAAAACAAACCTCTGCAATCCACTGCCTCCTATTACATTAAAAATACTGCCATAAAAGCCTACCTTTACTATATGACTCAAACCTCGACTTCTCTGGGCTTAACAAGAATATTCAAAAATCAAATGCTAACTATATAAAACTATAATTTAAGAAAAAATAATTGTAATAAAATACTAGTATCTCTGATCAAGAACATCTTTAGAACTTTCAGTTTCACTAGAGAAAACTAAATGCCTGTCTTACATCTCAGGAAGAAAGAAGTGCCCTGAGCCTTGAACTTTAATAAAACATAATTTTAATAAATTATGGAACTGTTAGACAACAGGATGTATTGCAATTTCTCTAAGTTGGCTCTGTAACACAGAACAAAACAGCTTTAGATTTCTAAGAAATATGCCATAAATAACAATTTCCTGACACTAGTCACAAGTACTAATGTCATTGTCCCCAGACTGCCTCCTGCTAGCTGGAAGCACTGACAGGCGCTTGATGCAAGCTCTGTTATCATTTGCTGTTTCTTTTACAACCAACAGTATCCTCTGCTCTGCAAGCAGAACTTCAGTGATGCTCATACTCCTTAGTGGACTGTAACTAAAGAACCTGAAACTCCCACAGGTTGTGCTCAAGTTCTGGAAACTTTCCAGGTCCAGCCATCTTGTCAACTGCAGACAGCAAAGCTGCAGCAGCTGGGAAAGAAATGCTGACACAACAATACTTGTGCATTTTCCCCAACATGTCAGTTGTCTGAACAGCAAAACTTCCAGATTTTTTTTTCCTGCCTTTGAAAAAAAAGTCAATCAATAAATCAACCATCAATCAGCATTTTGGACTCATAATGACTTCTCAGCATCAGGAAGCAGCTCCAATTTCTTTCTTTCTTTCCCTCCTCCATAAGACAGCCTCTCAGCCTTTCAGGAACACAGACACACAAAAAGTGTCAGTTGTTTAATCTCAACAATAAATAAAAGCCAGAAGAGACAGTTCTAAGAACTAGAACAACTACATGGCATTTCATCAACTTACCACCTCCTTTGCATGTGAAAGAATTTAAAAAGGATAGGTAATACAGAATTTGATCTAAAACACTCAGACTTTCACAACCAGTTGTCCTAATTAATTAATGAAAATAGTATTTTTCAATTAAATAAGTCTACTCCAAAATATGCTTATATTACATAATAATATGTTAATCTATTTGATATTTTAATAAAAACTTAAAATGTTTCTCAAACATGGCTTAATATGTGATGTTTCTCTTCCAGATACTATTCTACAGATATTCTAGTAAAGATGGTATAGCTTTCCTTTTGAAAGTCTTCCTTCTCAAGTATCCATGGATATCAAGTAGAACAAAGGTCAACTGAAAATAGTAGAAGCAGACAATGGCTTCTTCACAACATTGCTTTGGGTCATCAAAAAGAGGCAATTAATTATTTTAATTGAAGCACTGTGCATTAGAAAGTTTTTCCCAGGTTGCACATCCCAAGAGAACACCACAGTCAACACAGCACAAACCTGGAGCTAAACCAGGATGACAGATGATGCTTAAGGGAAATTCAATTGACAACAGGTGACGCACACCTAAACAAGGTACTGATGGTGGGGAGTGGATGGACCACAGGAACATAGACAGTGGAGGAAGAAGGATTATGGGAAGAATTCTAGATGACAACAGGCTGTCTTAGCAAGTGGTTAGGAAGAAGCATCACCAGGCAAAGGAAATCATTAAAGGATTTATCCTAAATGCTGTCATTGTTATCACACATTTGTGCTTCCTTCTGTATAATGACAATAGTCCAGAAAATCCACTGATGGCTTTTAAAGTTCAGTGTACATGCCAAAAGACTTAGTTTAATCCTCATATTAGACCTGCATCATCCAGCTGTATATACAGTCTTTCTTTTAACTTCATATGTTTTAACCACAAACATACATACATAGCCTCACCTCAAACACAGATTCATTAAGAGTTATTTAAAAGGGAAAAATCCTACTCCATTTCCTCTTTGAAAGACTTGCTTAAACAATATTAAGTCTTCCCCAAACTACTGAGAAACAGATTTTACTATTCCCCACCCACTGTGACACTCTCAACATGAACATCACCTACAGAGAGATTTCAAGAAACGGAGCACACCAGTTTCTCATCTTTCTAATATTAGAAAGACCAAACACTTTTTTATGAAAAACAAAAGCAAGGAAAAGGACATAGCAGAAGATGCATGTGTAAAAATATCAAAGAGTAGACAACGTCATTGTTATTTGGGTCTGTATCTAACCGGCAAAAAACACAATGAACATTTTTAATAACTAGATTAGCAGTCTGAAAACAGTTTTGGATTGAAATCATAAAAAAAAATTAAGACATGAATTGTTAAAGTTATGTTCTCTGGGAGGGACATTCTGAATGCCACTTAGAATAATTCAATAGTTATTTGGATTTTATTTTTTAAATGAGCATTCTCAATGTGGGCAATAGTTGAGTAGAAGAAGTGCATGTCAAATGAGGAATAAAATACTAGAAGCAGTCACATGCAGAGTTCTGACAGCTGTGCATAAGAAATAAAAGAATAAACCCCCTTTCTCTTCCCCAGAGCAACTCCCTTTGTAACAACAGTAAGTAAAGAATTTTGAAGGAAATGTAAAGACTAGTTTTCTAATTTTACTAACATTAATAATTTCAGTGAGTTCAAGATGTAACTTAGTTACATCATTAAATTGAATTACTTTTCACAAGTCATTGAATTGTAACACATTAAATTGTAACTCTACTTTAAAAAAATTTCAAGCCTACATTACATATAACAGAGACTCCAGAAATGTTCTCTGCCATTACTAGTTATGCTTATATACAGGATTAAAATCTAGCAAAGGCCTTATGTAGCAGTATTTATGTTTTAGGGTTACCACACTGTGTGTCTGACAGACCAGAGGGAAGTTCTGAAATTACAGGTCTATTAGCATTGAAAAAAAACCCCATACCTAGTCAGGGCATTTAGATCATGTCTGATAATTCTTAGCTTAAGTCAGAACCCACAGAGTTGCATGATTTTGCCAGTACTCAAAACCGTGAAGCACCATGAGGAATTAAAGGAATCTAATTCTAATCATTACAATGTGTTTCTTTTTATACAAGATTTTTTAAAAACAATTCAGGGAGAGTAGGCATTGCACAGAAATATAAAGAAATTTTTAAAATGTAGCTTGTGGTTACATACAGGCAGATTTTTTATATCATTTTCAATTATACATCAGTTTGAAGCTTCTGGTACTAAGTAGCACCAACAATAAAATTGAAACAAAAATCAAGAACCAAGGGCTCTTTCTGAAGATACAATTGGGCAATGACAAAATATTTATTTAATTAATTATTATATAAATTATTTAAACTTTTCTCTTGATTTCAATACAGAAAAATAGTATGAATTTAGCTTAGTAATCACGACCTTGCAAAGACCCATAAATAAGACAGCTATGTTAATTATGTGATAAAAGCACAGCTGAATCTTACATTTCATATTCTTCTATACTCAATTTTCCCCATTTTTTAATAGAGAATAGGGATGTGACTTTGCTCTCAAACATACCTCTTTCAGAAACTCTTCAAACTGCTCATCCAATTCTTCCTTTGAAAATCGATGAGCCATAATTTGCAGCTGGATTTTACCTTCCAAACAACTGAGTCTAAAAACTAACGTTTAAATTAAAGTTAGTTAAATGCATTCTGAAATTGATGTACTCTACTGATTGGCTTGAATAGAGCTATAAGCAAAAAAACTCCAATCCAAAACTTGAGAAATGACAAACACCATTCTCCAATCCCTTAAGAAACTATTTACTGAATGAGACAATCAGTGCAAATGTACCTAGATTACCCAAACTCCTTATAAGCAAAATACTAATTTCCAAAACACCAGCTTCAGCATTTAAACTTTGAGGGATAAATAAAATATTATTCACTTCAGCATCTTTAACTTTTTTTTTTCAAAAAGCAGCTCTCTTGGCAACCCACAATTAAGCATTTTGTTAATAATCAAACGAGAATCTACTGCAGCAATATTTCCATTTTAAGGGCTTTTAACTCCTTTGTATGTTTCTTCTCCAACACTGGGGACATCTGGCACTGTTAGTTTTGTTTCATCATCTCTGCTGTGCTTTGCATTTAGTAAATAATAAATACATATAAATATTTTTAAGGTTAGGGAATGGCACTTGGTTTGATCTGCCCTGACACAGAAAGCCACTTGCCCCCCTCTCCTTCCCCTAAGTCTGCATCAACTTCTCAGGTATAAAATATGCTCCACAACCAAAAGGCTGCAAAACTTTTGTGTATCACACTGCTCAACACATATGGCTGCCTTCAAAACTGCATATGTATGGCAGTGCTAAACTGCACTAGCATCTTCCTGGCTGAGAAGTGTGATGTAAACATAAAAGGGCTAAACATTTGCAAAAGTACTTTTACCATTAAATAAAACTTCTCCCAGTATGGAGCCCACTCAGTACACAGGACTGTTACCTACCTAGTAAATTGATTTTGACAGGCGAGTTGTGACAACTGTTTCCTGCTTTCACTCCTTATCCATCCGTAGACCACCCGACACTTTGGCTTTGGCAGTTAAAAAAAAAAAAGACTGCCCAGGCGTTGAATTGAGCACGATATCCTTATGTAAGCATTTGGACAATATCTCTGAAAACATGGTAAGGAGATTAAGAATGTTACCTCTCAGGGCACAAATAATCCAGTATCCTTTTATACTTTCACATCAAAGAACACTTGATGTTAAACGCAGGATGCTTTAGCAATTTACTAACTGTGCCAGCTACTTTAGCAAGTGGGGAATATTTAATTCTAGCCTTGCCAGAAAAAACAAAGTGATTCTTCTGACATTATCCATACTTCTTCCTACATTAGAATGACGGCTTTCTTCCTACCTTATAATTACGCCTTTAATAAAAACTAACAAAATGTAACTTAAAGGACAACAAATAGGTTTACAATTTTGGTAACAGAAGATCACAGGCAAACATTAACCTCAGGAAATACACTTTTCAGCCGTATCTCCTGACCTGGCGGCTCACAAATGACTTTGTGCACACAACAAAGGCGGCACTTGCTGGGATACATGCTACAACACAGCGCGAAAAGGCGGAAGTTTTGAGGAGATATGACTAAACCACGAGGATGGAGGAAAGCTTAAACAGCCTAACACATTTCACCTAACCTTTCAATCATCCCAGCCGGGACCTGATCCTCTCCTCCTCCGGCTTTCCCTGGAGCACACACATGCGCGGCGGCGCGGGGGTTCGGGCACGGG
>VWZU01005599.1:550172-595456 GCA_013397095.1 Sterrhoptilus dennistouni | reverse complement strand
GGGAATTTCCATGGCCGGGGGTTCAGGAACAGCCTGGCGGCTCTTGAGCGGGGACCGGAGCCCCTCAGCAGCCCCGTCACCCGCAGTCACACGGTCAGAGGTGGTGTCCTTCCGCCTCCACCCCAAGCACGTCTTCAGAACTCGCACAACAGATCTGTAGGAAAAGCAACAAGGAAAGAGTTAAAAGCGTGTTGCATTCCCTAATGCAAGGGTCAAACTCAAAGCATCCCTTCTCGCTTTTTCACAGAAATCCCTTTCTAAAGTTTTCCTAATGTTTCAGCCTTAGATGTCGGCCGTTGTGCTTTTAATACATTTTAGCACATCTCTGGAAATGTTTAAAGCACGCAGGGAAATTAATGACCCCTGTTTCCCTGACCACTGCCTCTCAAATAACCACAGAACAATTGCAGCCTGTGCCTGCGTGTGCTCTCCAGCCAGGGTCTGTCAGTCCTGTTTGTTGTGAGGGTCACGTTGCTTCAGGAATTTTTATGCCAGCGTTTAGTAAATGGCAAAATAAAACAAGTTCACTTAAGAATACAAATGGACATTGTTCACACACACACACATGCATTTTGATTCTCTGTTCAGCAGACTTGGAATGAAGAGATTTTGAAAGGAAGTTTTCTTCCACGACTGTTGGATATTCATTGCAAGTGAGAAACCAGTTAAAGTCGTATTGCTGCCTCTCATTTCCTGTTAGCTTGAGAGATAAAGACAGCACTTCCAATATGGCCTTTATTTATCCCAGATTTTTTAATGCTAGTATAAATTATAGTTTAAATTCAAAGAAGCAAAGAAGTATGGCCTCTGTATTTTCCACACAAGTCTATAGGAATTACTTTGCTAAAGGTGCTGCAGCACTTCTTTCAATCAGGCCTGTTGTCTGCAGATGGGGTATTATATTTCCATTTGCAAAGTATTTTTTTTTTTTTTTTGTCTTTATGTGCAGCTTCTGCTGCTGTCTGTGGGAAATGTGGGAGCTGATCAAGGACAGAATGCCCACATAAACTAATATACTAGAACAATTTGTTACACATGACAGCCTACAGATGGTGAAAACATCGATTTTCAACATTTACTCTTTTCTCTTGTCTCGTGAAAAAGCATGGAGTGAGGCATGAGAATTTAAAAAGAAATATGGAAATTAATTAAAAGAATGCCAGTCATGCTTCATGCCTTGATCCTGCTCAGATTTAAGCCAATGCAAATTTTACTATTAACTTCAAAGTGATAGCTGTGACATCATTCATTGATCATGAGAGTTACTTCATATACGATCAAATAATCACATCAAGGGCTCAGTCCTTCGAGCTGTTAAAAAACTATTGCACATTGAAGCTTTCTGTTTGCAGAAATATGTTCAAAGAGCCTTGTACAAAGTATAGAAAAATGTGCAGAGGGATCAATGCTGTTGGAAACCTCAGTACCCATATGGGAAAGAAAAAAACCTAAACCACTCTTGATGACTGTGGTGAAGAGAAGGCATTGCCTGGTGTTGAAATTTCATCCAGTGCATTCAAATAATATACACAATAGCCACTTAAAAGATTTTCATCTCCTTCTAATGCCAACCATTTGTTGGCATTAGAAGGAAAACAAGCAGTTTTCTCAAGAGCTCTTAACAGCAGAAGTTAAAAAATTGGAGAGCGGGGCTAGCCATGAATTTCAGCTGGGAACATGGGAATTTGGGCAGCAGTGCTAATAAAGCAGAAGGATGGATGTGAAAACTAAAATAGATCCTGCTGGACAGAGCCCCAAATTATAAGGTAAATTTCAGGCTCTGCTGACATGAGTGTGAAGCCTTGGTTGACTTCTATAAAACCAGATTTTGGTGCTCTAGTCATTGGCTTCTCATTTAAATTTGTGGCATCTGTACACATAATACATATGTTTTTCTTGCTAAACAGCAAAAATATGAGGCTTCATAGATTATTACAGTAATTTCCAAAGATTAATGGCAAAATTAAAAGGAATAAACTATCCACACTTTTACTCTGTTGTCTAATTTCAGTTTTGTATCATCCATGAAAGTTAAGGGGGAAAAGATATCAAATAAAAACCCAAAAATCTCTGCCACATTGACTTTGGCTGAAGCATTGCATCAGATAGTATTTCAGTACTGGACTTGCAAATATGTGAAAAATGAGATTATGATAATAAATATTTCACCATATTCTTGGTTATATTTTTTTAAGGGTTAACAGTTTCCTATTGGATCAAAAGCAAACAAACAGTGGTGGACTAAGAAGTTAAAATTGCATTCTCTGTATATGCTCACAGAGATGAGACTTCCTTAAGTGACGATGCAATAAATCCCTTTCCAGTATGCACATCAGAAAAAAGAAAAGACTTTCATAACTAGAAATTGCACAAGGAACAAAAGGAATTGCATGAAACTATATTCCATGTGGGAGAAAATGGTAGTCAAATTAGGATTAGTTATAAAATAGTCTGCATAACTCTAACTGTAGTTTAAAAGAGCGTTTTAAATACTTTCAGTTTTGGTTCACTGCAGGTCTCATTTTGTTCCATCAGTGATAAAAAGTCCTCAGATCCCAAGGGTTGGATTTTTGGTTGGTTCAGTTACAGTAGCCTGAACTCAGTGTCTCACCGTATGGGTTTTTTCCATCATGAATTTTCTCCACGGGCTGAGAACTAAATTCTGTGTCATGTTTCAGATTATTCCAGAGACTCAGACTGGTCACAAATCTTATTTCTTCTTGCATCCCTTGAAGGGAGCTGCAAAGTTTGAGGTTTGGAAGCTGGGCTGTTGCTGGTTATTTCCCTTTTTCTGGAAGTTAGCAGACACGCAGTGTTTCTCATACTTTTTGAAAATGTATCCTCCCTCTGGCTTATTTGTGTAAATGTTTAATTGCCTTAATGTTGTGCCCTGTATTGCCAAGTTTTCAGTTTCTCTGGAAGAGTGCAAAGTTGCTCTAATTACTGGCTGCAGGAATAAATCCTTCACCATCACAGAGGAAACTCTCCTATCGCCAACAACTGCAAGCAATTAAAAATTCTTTCAAGAAGGTGATTGTTTGCAGTCAATAATTAAAGGTGCTTATCACTCTCTCAGATTAAAGTGCATTTGCCAAATTTAACACTGCTTTTTCTTTCATTTCCTGATTCTCTACAAACTTGTTGGAAAACATTGCTCCACTGTGTAATCCAGCTAGTGGTGCAAGATCCCGTCTGTTGCTTTTGAGAAATCCTGGGAAAATTATTATGTAAAGATAGATACAAATGTAGCTGGTTTGATTAACTGTAGCACTTTTTATTTTCTGTAATGATGCTGCCCTGTGCCTACAGAAAGTTCTTTGCCAGAACTGAAAATTCTCAGTTCTTGGCATCAAGCAACATGCTTATAGTTCCTATTCTGTGGGACAGGAGAAATAGCTTGGATTGCTTCCACCTGAGATAATTTGAACTGGAAACCCTCATCTGCCTTGAATATTCTCCTTTGCATATAGAAAGTTTTGTAGTAAGTTTTCCTCTTTGTGTAAAAAGACACTGCATGTGTTCTGTTCAGAAAAAGTTAAGGTAAATATTTTTATAAAAATTTACTGGTGGCTTAGGAAAGATCAAACTCAGAAAATTCTACAGAGAAAAATTAAGTATTCTGATTTATTAAAATTTTTCAGATCTGTAACATCTTTCATTGATCCTGACAACATATCTGCTTAACACTGGCAGGAATGTTAGCTTTGCATTTCAGATTTTCACTTGGTTATTTTTAGTTCTTCTGAAGCCTGGGAAATAAGAAATATAACCGCTTTGAACAGTCTGAAAGAGCCAACTCTAGCAGGGCCTCTGAATCTGATTAGATAAAACAACAAAGAGGTTCTGTTAGGGCAGAGGCAGGAAGAACTAAGGTGGGTGGCAATATCTGTCATAACTCAGGGGAAATGTAGCCTCAAAGCACTCAAAAGTGGGTGAAAAAAATAACATAAGCAATAGACAACTTTCCCACATCTTAGGTCACTCTCCAAATGTAGTTTGAAGAACTTTCTCTGTGCTCCACTTTTTTTTGTGTGCGTGTTTTTAAAGTACAATAAACAGCACATGCATGTGTGTTTTTATTAAAAAGCTGATTTAGGGGAACATCATTTCTCTTCAGATAAGTATCTGAAAAAGTACAGTGTGGCAAGTGGAATTAGATTTGTTGATACAGAAACTGTATAAGATCTTAAGGGACAGATTTGCAATTTTCAACATTTTCCTCAGAAAGTTAGTAACTTAGGGATGGACACAGGAGATTTCTGCCCTAAAGTACAGCTAGTCATAACACCACTTTTTATCCTACTGTCCAGAAAAAAAATCAAACTGTTGTGTTTAGTGCAACTGGGAGGTGTTCAGATTTTTGGGGGATTGATTTAAAAATGATCTGTTGTTGAAGGGGTGGAAACCTGAAACACCCACTTGGCCAAGGATTGTGCTTCCCTTCATTCAGTGTAGGATGCTTATTTTGGGTTGGAAGAGATTGAAAGAGACATGTGTGCATTTCCTCAGGAAAATCAGTGAAAATGTTTTCAAAGTTGCTGTGCATCCACGATGTTGAGCTTTGTCTATGTCAAAAGCTGGGAATGTTACCTGTTTGAAGCCCACTGCTAAATGTGCCCCAAACTAATCCTGCAGGTGGTTAATGTAGTGCTTGTTCCTCATATCGGAGGTGTATGAGAAAAGTCCCTCCAAACTCTCCTTCCCTGTGTGTAACTGTGGCATTCCTCCAGTAAACCCAGGTCTGTCTGCCATGGGACAGACATGGTGTGGAACAGGAGATGCATACAGGTATGATAACTAATGCTAATCCAACACCAGTTTGCACTGTTCCAGAGGTTCAGCCCATCATGCCAGGCTGTAGGTGTTCATACCTGTGAACTAAGTGGCTTGTAAGTGGTATTTTTTCATCAGGCTAAAAGTAGTTGTGGTGTACATTTGGGCAGGAGAGCTGAAGTGTGAAATTTATCCCTATTACCTTTCTCTTCAAGTTTTTTTCTCACTGTAGTTTCATCAGAAAATAATCTGCTCCACAGTTTTTAATTTTCTTTGAAATCTCTCTGTGAGGTTCAGTTCTACATTTATACACAGGGAATTGAGCATCACATCTTAAAAGTTTGAGGGGTCAAAATCAGATTCTTGCCAGAAATTGTTGCCTATGCAAGTTACTATGCTTCAGCAGCTGATCTGTGGACTACCCAGAGGAATGTATAGGAAGACTTTTTCCTGCGATGAATGGAAAAAAAAGATAGACAAGTAGACATGGATACCCCTTTTTTTCTTTGGCCAGTGAAGGAATAACCCCCTCAAAACTGGATTCACATGTAATAACAAAAGCCCTGGGATGTGTTAGCCAGTATTGATTGGGGGGGGAGACAGGGTGACTATTACAAATTTGTTCTCTGTGAGAAGCAAGTTTACATGTTTTGTCAATTTAATATAGCTGTCTCACTCGTCATCTGCTCACTCGTAGAGACAGAGGGCTCAGTTCCATGCTGTTTTTACAGATGCTGTTACTATAGAAATGGGGGACGAGGAAGTCAGGGAAATCTGAGGTCTCCTTCTCTGTGGCCACATCCCAGCTCTGCTTGGGGACATTTCAGGTAGGTGCGTGTCCCTCACCTTGAGCACATTTCTAGCATGACACCTTTGTTGCCTTGTGCTGGCATAAGGAAGTTTCATTCTGCACCAGGTGAAGCAACGTTTCTGGAGTCAGCATGTGTCTCCTGCTTTTTGGTTTCATTTTTCCTTATCTGGAAAAAAAGGTAATCTAAACTGATGTTCTGTGTACATAAAACAAGAGCCAGCCAGATAGGTACTGTGGAATAGAAAACCTCACTACTCTGGAATTCAAATGTGAGCAGGCAGATTTATTTATTTTTACCCCCCCTACAAACAGTGCTTTAGGGATATGACCTATCATTACTTAGAGATTTCCAGCAGTGGAACCTTTGGTGTCTGTCTACCACCCACCTAGTACCAAAAATGCCACCAAGAGATCAGCTTGTCGCAGGACTAAAATAGTTCTTAAAGCTTAGCCTCAAAGGACTATGACACCTGTTCACCTGTGTCTTCTCTTTCCCTCCATATCTACCCCACTAATCACCTATTAGCTCCTAAGGTACCAGAAATAAACACCAGCAGTCCCAAGGTTCAGACAGTGTATATTAAGACCTGTGAAAACAGCCTTTTGCAAGCATTTGTCTGGAAAATAATACCTAGCTTAAGGATTTGAAACCTACTGAGGTTTCTTTGTTATTTCAGGCTTCTGGGAATGGTCATTTTCTTAATGTGATAAGAAACTGAAATGTTTTCAAAGAAAAGACACTTAGATGTGTGGCCTGCCTGGATTAGTGAGACTGGAAGCTGCTGTTCCATGAATCCCTTAATTACAACAAACCTTTCCTGGCAAGCTGCTATATATATTTAATTGAATGTTAGGCTACAATTTTTACATGTATACTAAAGGTACTTAGGTGTTACAATTGTCTCACAGTGTGATAATATTTGAAGTGATTTAATTTAAAGTTGGGTAAACTTGGACTTTTTGTTCATTTCCTCCACTCTGAGGGATAAAATAGCATAGTGTGAAAGCCTTTTAAGATTCAACAATATTGTTCAAGCATAGCATCTGCAACTAATAACTATTTAACTTTGAATGAAAAAAATAATTATCATGGAAAAGGGAAGATGGTTGACTCATCTTCTGCAGTTTGGATTACATGTGTGGGATTGTGTTTTGGATGGAGCACTCCAGAATAGCAACACTCCATCAAAAACACAGTTGTGCACCTGTACTCCAAATGGCTGAATAAGGCAAAACATATGTCATCTGAACACTGTGAATCAAATTAAAAAAAAAAAAAAGAAAGAAAAGAAAAGAAAGGAAAGCTGGAAGAGAAATAAAGACCAGTACCATAACATTGGTGTGTGTGAAGCCTTGTTTCTTTAAAGCTCCCTGAGTGATTTATTTATCACTAAACCTCTGTTCGCAAGCCATGTTTGATTTTTCTTGATGCTGATATAGACACTGAAACTGGATATTATGGAAAGGGCTGCCAGCAACTGTTTGATCCTGATAAATTACAATAACAGGCACAATTTACAATGAGAAGCTATTGCTGCTTCTGGCTCTAATGTGTGATGAGGTTTAAAACATGGTGGGCCAAAATTCCCTTACCTGGTGGCCCCCTCAGACCATTTACAGCAGAGTGTTTAAGAGAGCCACTGAGCAGAAGAAGATTACATTCACAGCAAGGGCCAGGCCCAATTTTATATCAAAGGTGAGCATGTGTGTATCTGCCTGCATTTGGAGTGAAAGATGTGGAGAAAAGAAGTAGAAGCATGTATAATCCACGTTTGGAAACTTGTGTGTTAACTGAGCAGCCCATTCCCTGGTTTCTTCTACATGTGCACACACCACCCCAACACCCCCCACACCATGACCCCTCACCACCCCCCTTTATGCCTGCAATGCATATGTGTTGTGAATATTGAAGTATTTGCTCTGGAAAGTTAATTGATGACTGGCTGCTTATTTGATCTTCACAGTGTCAAGTTCAAAATGTAATAATGGATGATAAAACCCACCCAACAGCTGGGCTTGGAAAGATGTGCAAATTCAGAAAAGTGATATGAATTAGAATCCCCTGCATATTTTCTTTGCAGTAGCATTCCCAGACACCTGCCCTTCATTCCAGGAACTTATATATAAGCCACAGTACACACCCAGGAGAATAAAGACAGATTTCTTGAGGTATTTCATTGCCTAGGAACTTTTGATAATCTCATCAGGTGCTGTTTTTCCTCTTTAGGGGACTTTGAGTGTAATCAGATTAACATACACGTTCTTACTGATGTGCCAAAAGTTAACTGTCATGGGGACTGATGAAGAATGGAGTGAAAGGAATGCTGCAGGCAAAAGAGGAACAAGAAAAAGATACCGACGACACGTACATGAAACTATGCATTCTCTGATCAGCTCTTGTTGCTGGTGTCTCCTGTAATGAAGTACAAGGGTAGAAGAGACAATTTCATACACTTTTGTTAGTGAAATATTGAACGAGGCTTCTGAAGGTCTCTAGGAGTAGTGGCAATGTTGAGTGTCTCTGATGGATTGTTTACTTGACTTCTGAAGGACTGTAAAGCACCTCGCCTAACGCTGGATTCCTGTCTTTGGAAGTGTTCATCTAACCAAGACTATCATATCTCTTTCCTGACCTCATCTCCTGTTAGCTGCCTCATGCAGCTGCTGTTAGATTCACATGGGATATGTCCAGAGATGATCAGGAGAGGTTTTTCTGTATTTGTAGCATGATTCTCCCTTATTCCAACATATGTAAACCCTTGTACTTGAACAGCAGAAGCTGTCCTCAGTTCCATATTCACAAACCTACTTTGTCTGTATCCTCTGCCTTTGAGGAGTAAAGTTGTCCTTTCCTTTATTTTTCCTCTCTTGTTTTCCCTTTTTAAAACCCTATATATATATTCCACTAACCATTCCTCTTTTCCATGTGTATGTATACACATGCCTACCACCCCCTCTCTGCAACTGCTTCCCCAGCCTTTATATAGGATCAGTATTTCCAGTGTCATCTGCTGGAGAGAGGCAGACAGAGTTGCTGCATACCTTTAAAAAGTGAGCATGTATCCATACAGACACATGTGCACACACATGCTCTCATGCATAGGTGCATCCCTGTCTCAAGGAATGAGGGGTTCCCTGGATCACGGAGAATGAAGCAAAAGAGGTGAACATGGACTTGTCTCTCTATAACATGGACATGGTTTAGCAAAGACGAAGTATGAAATACAGATCTTGAATAAAAAGGTGACGGGTGTTGAGGACAAAAGGCACACACATCCCCCTAATTCTAAATATAGACAAGTGTTTAATGTCAGTATCTATGGACTCTGTGTGGAGGTGCAAACTACCTAAGAAAAGAAGCTAAGAATAATTTTTAGGGACATGCCCATTTCCATGCTGCTGGAAATTTTTTGCCAAGAATTAGGTTGGATAATTCTAGGCCAGGTTCCAAGATTACATACCTACCAGGTGGGCATACATTAGAAATTGAAATTAGATATGACAAGCTGATCACAGGAGAAAAAATGTTTAAGTCAAAATATTTTGGAAAAAAGATGAGCCTGAAATTAGATTAATGGTTGCAAAAAGTGGCCTGAATATTCAAAATGAAGGCAGTCTATAGGAAATGCCTTAAATGAGTATTTTTTCTTTCCTGAGTAGCCTGTTCAAATTGCCAAAAAAGAGCAGAATTTAAGGGATTTGTTTTCTCCATTGATCTCATAGTGAAAGAAGAAGCATGACTGTCATTTCCCTACACTTCCAGGGAGTGTGAGTTATGTATCTACAGCTTGGTGGGTTCCCAGAGTAGATAGGACTGGTTTTCTGTCCATTGGAAGTACTGTGGTGCTGGGACATGTAACTTGTGTGACCGTGACTTGCCCTCTAGGAAAGCAGCCATAAAGACATTGCTTTCCCTAGTAACTGGTTCTGGTCATTAATAATGATTACTTCTTTTGATAAAAACCTATCTAATTCAGCACTTAAATGTGTTTGACTTGAGCCTTCCTACTTGTGAGACCCCCTCTGCTAGAATAAATAGCTCAGAAGTGTACTCTGTTTTTTTTCTGTGGCAGTACTAGTATCTTGAAGCCAAACCACTTCTTCTTGACCAGCTGTGACTTGAGGTCAGCAAACTTGCCATGGGTAGCTACTGATTTAGTTTTAAACCAGCTTTTATGATAATAGAGCAGCAGGATGTGCAAGTCACTGGAGTTTACCTTTCCACCTGCTTGTGCGGGCTGCGAGCAGCAAATGCAAGTGATGAGGAAGTTAACGACCAGCGACAACAGAGCCGGCCACACGCAGTCCCCCCGTCTGTCAGCTCTGCTTCAGCCAGGCCGATGTTGCCACAGGGGGTGTCCTAGGTTTTAAGAGAGAGATTTCCACGTGTCCCTCCTGCCTTCTCTAGGCAGCAAACTACCTTACATAGTTCAGATTTCATCACAAGCCATGTTTACTGAGTTGTCAGAGATAAGCCTGTCTCTAGAGGCAAATGTTAGGACTGGGAACAGAAATGCCAGCAGTGAGCACATATGGCACTGTTTGTACTCTTAAGTTTGAAAGAACTAGACAAGTTAACAAATACAGATGTTTAAAATCAGTAAGAGTGTTTAATGAAAACAAACAAAATACTGTAGTCTATAAAGCTAAACCTGTTTTTCTTTTGCTCCTTTTGACAAGCTGGGATTAGTATTTTTCTGAACCTATACTGTCCTTGACATATGGGACGTTTTTGAGGGACATTAGTCCCAGCAGATGCTGGGTGGTGCTTGGGTGGATGCCTCTGACTTTTAGTAAGTTAATAAATTAGCTTTTACAACCATGTGTATCCTATGATTTAACACATGAGTAACAATAATACTGGATTAGGAAGAACAAACTGTTTCACTGCAAAGGATATTTTCTTTCTTAGTAATATTGCATACAATAAGAGCTTTTCTGTAACATAAACAAAGGATTCATGCTATTTTTCATTTAGCCAGTGCCCTTCATCCCCATGGGTCAAATTGTACTCAGAATTGTCTTAGTACAAATGCAGAGTACCTCCACTGAGCTCAGTAAAACTCTTTCCATTCACTTCAAAGGATGCTGCGTCAAACCTCATGCAGCCTGCTTTCCACAGGCATCAGCAGCCACTTCCTGCCTAGTAAACTGCTTAAGTGATGTTCCCTCAATTAAAAGACTCATGTAATGTTTTACCTAATCAGAAGGTTAAATAGTATCATGTTGCTTTCCTACAAAAATCTTTTTCCTGTGTGTTCTGCTCTTGTTTTTGGACGAAAAATTTTCTTTTTAATCTTTAAGCTCCCACTGCAGATATGTGCTAAGCTACTAGCACACATGACATCATCTTTGGCTTCAGCCTTTGAAAGTGGAATGGTATTTAAAAATATGAAATTCTGGTAGCAATGTCACACCCGAAGTTGAAGTTTAAAACAAAACTGACAGCAAAATCAGCTGCCAGGAAACAGACTATTTTTTAAATTAGACATCTATCATGTCAACTTCGAGTTAATCTCTGGAGCCAGCTCAAGAATGGATGAGGTAATATTTGCACATGGTGTGGATAAGATAGAATGAAAATGGATTTTCTCTCTTTTTTTTTTCTTTTTTTTTTTTTTCCTAATATGCCACAAAACTTATGAAGCCTGATGGTTGGAATCACGAACTGTGATTGAGGTGTTATGTGTGAAGCAGCAGATTAGAGTGGCTTTAATATGTTACATGATGATCTCCAAAAGTCCCAGGCTGTATACAAAGTGTGGTGAATAGGGGCACTTGCAGGAGGTATGAAGATAGGTGATAAGTGAAGGGTTGACATAATTCTAGAGAAAGCTCTCAAAGCCAACACATTTAGTGGATAAGTTTAAGGACTTGGTCTCACTGCTTTAGTAGTGAGTGCCAGGAGTTGAGGCTTAAAGGGGAGTCAGGACTTGCTGACAGAGCCAACTAAAAGATGGCTGGATGTAAGTTATAGTGCATGAAAGAAAATGAAACATTGAGTCATAACCTGTTACAAGAGCAAGCTCTTTTTCTATTACAGAAACTATCTGAAAATTTGTTTTTGTCTGTGTTAATAGTGCTTAAAACACATGTGAATTACAGCTGGGAAAGGAATTTCACTAATTCTTGTTTTCTGTGCTGTTTGTGAAAGCTTTTCTCAGCGTTTGTCCACACTGTTCTCTAAAGCATATTCTTGGCAAAGGCCTACGTTCCTTGCTCAGCATTTGTACCCAACTGTCTGCAAAAGGTTGACGTGCAGAAACTCTCAGAAGCCTGGCTTAGGAAGTGTTGGGCTCAGGTGGCTTGTTCTATCTTATTCTTTTTCAGTAGTCTCCATGGTCTTTTCTATAACTTTGGCAGTTCTGGACACCAGTTAAGTTAAATCAGTTCTTTCCAAGACCCTGCCCAGAGGCCCGTGCTGCAGCCTTGTCTGTGGTTGAACAGCTATAAATCGCTAGTCCTTTGATCTATTTCTCCACACCACTGGAGTGGCTTTGCACCTCCTAGAAATGTGCAGAAGCAGAGGCAGGAGAGTTCTACAGGGTAGGACCCCATCCTCCACAGGTAGACATAGGAGATTTTTTTGACTTTTTGTGCCAGTTTCCTATGGGGATGTCAATGGAAGAGGACTGAAGGACATAAAACGAGCAGGAAGAAAAAGATATCTTTCCATGGGAATGCAAAGGCCAGGAAAATAAGTGAGATTTTTGTCTTTGAATCAGAGCAGGAAAGGTATATCGCACAGCCATCTCCGTCCCTTTTGAGAGATATGCAGGCGAGAGGTTGATTTCAGCTACTAATGTCAGGTTTACAAGTGTAAGAGCTGAATTTTCTCTCAGGTGTTTTTGCTGTGGGCAACTGTGAATTTGTTACAATCTTCTGGAAACCCCACAGTCAGGGGTGCTGCAGTCTTTATTCACAAGTGACCATTACATATCCAACTCCATTCATATCTGCTTTCCAGCTGAGAAATAGATCTGAAAACTGATTATCTATGTTTAGGGCAAAGACACTGTTCTGCCTAAAAATGCCAGAGGATGTTCAGGTGAGAACCAGCAAAATGTGAAAGAACTTAGTGCCAACCTTAGCTGAGGACACGACTCAAACAATGAGCTGAGCTTCCTCCAAAGAAGAGCACACTGAAAGTTCTTGTAGGATCACACAAAGCAGGGCACAACACAGTATTTTCACAGCCAGCTGCTATTCTGTCAATGGATTAAAAAATAAAACCACTAATTTAAAAAAGTTAAAAATCAGTGTTTTCCAAAGTTTGGGGTTTTTGAATAGAATACAAAATGAGTACAGAGTATTCACTACTTTCAAAAGAGAGTCAGTGGAGAAAATCTGAAGTAACCATCGCTAGGATTGGGAAGGAATGGAAGTGAAAAGTTTTGAAAAGCTTGCAGTTTTGAGTTTTTTATTTCCATAAGAGTTGTGGGTTTTTCCTGTGTTCATTTTGATTTGTGGAAAGCTGTTTACATGACATTTATGCTGTATACCTCTCTGTGAAGAAAGTTATACAACATATGTGTTAGTCTATGTAGGTGTTTATAACTGTAAATGTTACTTTTGTAGTTTGCCAAATGGAAAATACAGCCAACGGCATCTTCTTGAACCTGTAAATAAACTGTTTTCCAGAGCAGCCATCAAGCACATCATGAAAGGAAATGGCAGAGCAATTCTACTGACAATAGCATAAGAATTATTACAAACCAGATGTGAAACAATACAAATATTAGAGAAGAGAATAGTTTATGTCTACCGAAGCATGACAAAGCTTCAGGAAACACAGGGATATGGATTGGATGTGGACAGAAAATAAGTGTGTGATTCTCTGACTGTAACTGCATGCTGAAATTCTTCTGGACAAGCTCATGAACGATGTGTTTTTGTTATGAACACTAACCAAAACCCGCTTATCCCCGGGGCCAAACTTCTCTTGCTCCCCATGGGTGAAGAGCTGTGGCATTCCACCTGGGCATCAAACCCACAACTCCTTTCTGCCCTGCAGCCACAGTTCTATTATGGGTCCCTTCAATGACTGATTCCAAAGGGACTTAGCAGGTTTACGCCACAGATGTAGATGATTTGATTCAGTGCTTCAACCTTTGGTGTCTGGTTGTGCTTTTAGTGCTGCTCTGTGTGTGCCTCCCTGAGACAGCTGCGTGCCGCTCTGGAAAGGGAGGCAGGGACATGAAGAGCAGTGGGTTGTGGACCCTGTCTGCCAGCCCACTGGGGATGTCTCAGACACAGAAGGGCATTTGAAGGGCACCAAAACCTATTTTTGGGCAGCTGAATCATGTCCTAGGTGTTTCACACAGCAGTAAGCTCCAGCAAGCTTGGATGTGAATGTGAATAGCAGCACTGCACTATGGGCTATGACTGAAGGTTGAATATAGTGCAACACAGGTATTTCAGAAACAGAAGATAAGGTTTCACTCTGGAATTTACCAGGGTACCGGTGCTAACATGTAAATTAGGTGAAATAATTACATTTTGTCTTTTTAACTAAGGCTAGAGCTCTTCCTTACCAGCAAACGAAGTGTTTACCAGCTAACCAGATTTCTGTTGAAACTGGGCAAGGGCAAACTGATGTGATTAAAATCTCACTTTTTTTTTTTCTCCAGCAGTGTTTCATGTGAGAACTTCAGCAGCCCATCTGGCCTCAGTTGATGATTTTCTAAGTTGTCAGTTTTACTTCAGAATATCATGATAATATTATTTCAAAATAGCCATATCATCAAGTATCTTTCAGGATGTGAAATATTTATAAAAGCATATATTCCTGTTTCATTTCATACAATCCCTGCCATCCCTTACCTACCAAACTTGTGTCATGTGAGCTTTTATTCCATTATTCAAAGGGAGATGTAAAGTCATGTGGCCATCCTATCACAAGTTTTTGCCAGCTGTAAACCTCATCACAGTTCCTGTAAAGTACATTTCCACAGATCAAGTTACTGCCAGGGAAGACTTTAACAATCTTCTACCCTACTTTCAACCCTCAACAATTAGAATTAGCAAATGGTCCAGGCCACTGCCTGAATCACATATGATTTCTATTCAAGAAAGACAAACTTTTATTCAAACCAGACCCATAAGCTAAACACATGAGTTTCCCTGCTTAAAATAATGAACCTGAAGTAGTTTCTATCATTCATTTTAAAAATCACTCTCACATTTGAAATCAAGTTGGCTATTTTCCCTTGTCTGTATTAGCCATCTGGTAAGGGTGACTTTTCTAACACTGGTGTCTAGAGCTAGGATTTATTCTTTAAAAAAAACCTAAAACCAACCATCTTCCCCTTCCCATTTTATTTTTTTTTCATTTTTGGAGGTTGTCCTTGTAATAAAGACAAAACTCATCCTATCTTTGAAAAGGGAAAAAATCCCCCTCCACACATGGCATACCTTCCTCTATAGGATTCTTAATATATTTTACAGTCAAACTGTAGTTTTGTATGTGATGATTTAAGAAGGCACACACATGCTTTCAGGTCATTAAAGTGCATTGTAAAAATAATAGAGACACAAAGGGCTTATTCTCAAGAAACGATGCACACCCTCTTCTCCATAGAATATTGAAGATCTGTTTCATTTTTCAGCATAAGGCAAGTTCAAGATGCTATTTCCTTACCACATACCTCAGTGGTGCATGACCCCTGAAATAAAAAAAAAAGTGAGGGGATTTATACACAAAAGAAAAATCTTGGCACTTCTTAACGTTTTGCTGCTTTTCCTAAATAAAAGGTCTTCAGAACAAATCCTCTTACTGCTGTTGCAAGGGGGTTGTTCTGTCAAAGGGCCTCATTTTCTGTGGATGGTCCCTGAGTGAGTCAGGGAGTTTGTTAGACGCTGCTTTGTAACAAAAAACATTGTTACACATTCTAGTGAAACAATGTGTATTTAAAACGGCCCTTTGTCCCTACCTGATGATTGGCTGTTCACAATAGATGAGGATGAGAGATGGTATTTGTGGTTTTGATGCACCAACTAACAGAATTGTAATTAAAATCCAAAAGCGGGATCAACCAGAATATTTTTCCAATTATGTACACCTCAAGGTCTCTTAACAGGTACTTTTTGGCAGAAGTAAGCTGTCTGTATGATTTCCACCTCCTTTAAAAATATAAAATAACTTGATACACTGGAGCAGGGATCAATAAATTGCATATCCATGCAGTGCAACATGCACATTATTTCTTATAGCAGTTGGTCTTGGCTTACCTGTCTGTCCTTTCAGTTGTTCAAGTCTCTCATCTGTGTAGGTATTGGTTCTCCCTGGATGAGTGAGTGGTAAAGAATTCAGCATTTGCCACAAATATTCCTGTATCCCTACCCTGTTAACAAAAGACCACCTAGACAAATTCTACCATACAATCACAGAATGTTTGGGCTTGGAGGAGATTATGTAGTTCCTCCCCACTTAAGGATTTTCTAGTTCCACCCCACCTACAATGGGCAGGGACACCTTCCACTAGACCGCTGAATCTGGCCTGTAACACTTCCAGCGCTGGGGCATCCACAACTTCTCTGGGCAACCTGTCCCAGCACCTCACTGTAAAGAATTTCCTCCTAATACCTAATCTAAACCTATCCCTTTACACTTTGAAGCCGTTCCCCTGTCATATGATAATCTGAGAAAGCCGAATGTAATGGCAGCAGTCCCTGCAGGTATTCCTGGTTCTGCAGCAGCCCTTAGCTCAGGTGCTGTGCATGTGAGGGAGTCTGTGACAGTGTGGGAGCATCAGCACAGCAGCTTTCACATGTCACACCACTTGCTGAGGCTGCACAGCGAAACCTCCCACCCTGCATCAGCCAGCTGCATCCCCAGCATGAAGACAGCAGGAAAGGGCAATCTGGGGCTCACAAGCAGCAATGTGGAGGGAGGGACAGCCCTGCCAGGGTCTTGAAGCCTTGACCTCCATCCTACTGTGAAGGGTGTCCAGCTCTCTTGAGGAAGATGCTGTTTGACTGTTCTCACCATTATTTCTGCCATTTGCAGCTCCAGACCTGTCATAGTTATGTTGTGTTGAAGATCCACCCAGTGCACACTCCTAAGGAGACTCTTCTCAATCTGTGACTGCTGGCTCAGAGCATCAGTTCCACCTACAGAGAGTTATCTGACATGGCCCACATCCTCTCCTGTGCTCCTCTCAGACCTGGGGTGAATTGCAAATACAGTATCCCACACAATGGCTTCTTTTCAGTTGTGTCTGTCTAGACCATTTCCTTGTGCCTTTGGCTCAAGGGGAGCCTTTTCAGTGTGATTGCTGGAGTGTGCACACAGAAAATATGCTGGAGTTGTTTGCAGATGATGCTTCACGAGTTGGAGTTGCATTGCATGGCGTTTCTGTGGGTAACAGGTCAGTGCATTCCCACTTGAGTGCTTTTCATTTGATCTTTGCTGGGACATTAAGCTCTGCAATTTGCTGCAGAGCAAGGGTCTTAACAGTCTCTGTGAGCCTGGAGACGCTGAGACGCAGGGGGGCTGTCCCCCAGCAGGTGCCCAAGGTGGCCACCACTGGCCACAGGGCTGCGGCCCCTCGTGGGAGTCAGCAGAGGGTGCTCCTGCAGCGAGGTAGCGCTGCCATGAGGCCCTGCATTAAACAATGTGCCGATAGGAAGTATTGGTTTATAAATTATTAACCGCAGCCCTCTGACACGCTAGCAGACTCACATCTGTGGACATTTTATATAAAAGACACGTAATGGGAGAAGGTGAGATCTTCAAAGTGTCTTGTAACCGAAGAAGGTCTGTACTGTATAAGCACAGGAGGCAGCAAGGGATTACAATAAGTTGTGTTTGTTTGGGCTACAGGGAAAGCCCCTGCTCTTTGGCCACTGTTTGATTGCTGGGGCCAGCATGGAGCCTTTGTCAGCAGCAAGTTTCCTGATGGTGATGCTGAAGGGAAACCCTGGAGGGAATATTTCAGCTGCTCCCTTTAGAGTAGGCAGGCCATGGCCAGCTGCTGGGTACTTGCTGGCTGCCACGGGATGTGTGGGAATGTACAGGGATGTACAGGGATGTGTGGGGATTTTGGGGGGTGGGAGGAGGGTTGTGGCAGAGAGATAGCATAACTTAAGGTCGAGACTAAGAAAGGGCTGCTGCCAGGAGAAGGATAAAAGAAGAAGGAAAAACCAAAAAAATAAAGGGAGGGAATACTCCCAGTGGCTCCAAATACCCATGGACTTTGTGGCATTTTTTGTTTCACATTGTGGTTACTTTTCTGGGCCTTTGAAAAGGATGTGTGCATTTTGTGTATATGAAAAGAGGAGGTTGTAGGGATGTTTTGAAATGGGGATCTCAGGGCCTGCTGTATGGAGACTCAGTCAGTTTTATGGCTTGGAGGTACTCTCGGCTTGATGATTTGCTGTAGGCAGATGGACTCTGGGTACTTTGTCATCTCATTAAAACCAGTTAGTGCACTGTCGAGGTCACAAACTCTTCTTTCTGGCTGATGTTTTTCTACTCAGTTGTTTGCTGGTGTTCAAGAAGTTGGGAGTTAAGAAAAACATGATTTTTTTGTTTCTTAAATAATTAAAATTCTCACTCAGCGTGTTCCTCTTGTCATGTTGAAAAAACCTAGTACAATTATCAAGCATTTGGGTGTAGGCAATAATATAAAATAAATAAAAACATTTTTTTACTATCTCACACTGTTAGCTCCTGAGGGAAACTCTCATAACAATGAGAATAGAAACGGAGATAAATTAGGCTGTAACTACAGCTGACTAAATAATAGCCAGAGTTTTTTGTCAAGTAAGTTGTTAAGTTAATATTTTTGTGGTCTTCAGCGGGGAGAAATTACTTGACCAATATTGCATTGTATTTTCTGCAAATAAAGCAACATTGATAAATATGTGCTCCTTTGCCCGGAGTCACTGCCTGGCTTTGCCTTCATATTCTTTTCTTTTAATCACTTCCTTAAAATGCATTCTTCCCAAATGGCTTATATATGTTCTTTTCAAATAGACATTTTTAAACCAGAGCAAAAAATCATCCAAACTGGCTTCCAGACCCTTGTAATGAGCATGGCTTCTCCCAATCTATTTTCATTTCCCTTTCTCTTGACCCATCTCTTCTATCTATAGGGGTGTATCCTCCTTTTTTTCTGTTTCTAGGTAGACCCATCTGCTCCTCCTGGAAACCCCTGATAACAGAGGGATGCAGAGTGTGTGTGAGAAGAGGTATCTGCCCCTGCAGACAGGGCCTGTTGTTGGAAAGTTATTTCAGTAGTGACCTTTTCTTCTGCTCCACAGTAGAGCCTCCAGCCAGCTCTCAGTGCTCACAGAACAGCAACAGCCACATGCACTGAAATTGAGGTCGGTTGGCACTCGTGTAGCAGCAGACATTGAAAAGTAGCTGCAAGTCAAAGACTATGTGATAGTTGGGAATGAGCAGAATTGTCTGGTGGATATGAGGAGGCTCAAGTCTGCTGTACCCATTGTTGTTGATGGTAAATGCAGACTTTTAGAAAGAAAGCCAAGGTGTAATATCAGCTATCCATTAATCCAGAGATAGTTCACCTCCTGTTTATCTCAAATTCCTTGGATTATCTTCACCAGTGGCAGTATTAACTTGTCCTGCCTTCAGACAATTCTGAATCAAAGCATTTATCCAAACTAATTCCTTTGTATATTTCATTATCCCGATGAAAGGCGTTTTAAACCAATGCAAACATGGAACACCTTTAAGTCAACTAGTTTCAATTTTACTCCACTTTCATAGTGGATACAATCAGACATTTGAAAAGACTATAACGGCAACGTTACAAAGTGAAAATTCAGATTTTGCATGCAGAAAACTTTTCTGTAGCAGAACATCAGTGCTAGGTTAAACCACAGATGGTGTGGTTAAATGCATGTTTTCCTCCATATTGTTACAGAATTGACCTGACCCTGGAGTACCCCCGCAACACCAGTAGAATTCAATGGCAAAATTCCCACATAATGGGAATGGCCCAGTACTGGGAAGGATGAGATCCTTGAAACAAAAATATCCCAGTCACTGCATTGAATTTGAGGACTCTTTACATGCATCAAGGTTTGTTTAATGGACTGCTATATGAGTTCAACAAATTGCAGGATCGACCTGCCTGCCAAATGAGTAATGTGTGGTTGCAGCTGCTTGACTTGGCCAGATTCAAAACAAGGTTGCTGTGAAGTGGCAATTCTGCCCCAGGGAGTCTTCAGGCTCTGACTCACCTGTGGCAACAGAATACTACTTCGTGACTGAAGGGGTTCCTGCCCCAAGCCATGTGCTGGGGGGGTGCATTCTAATGGGAAGGTGCCACCACCATCTCATGGGCATCACCTACCCTGCTAGTGGCATTGAGGTGGGCTGAAGTTCCAGCTAATTTCAGACTGGAGGTCATGACTGTTTTGTCTTTCAGTTGAGCTCTTCCAGAACAGATTATTTATTTGGACTTCAGTGGCAGGGATGGAGTCACAGCGTGGGGATGAAGTTATCCCAGACCTAAACCATTCAGATAGTTTTGGTGGATAGCACAGTTAAAATCCTAACACATTAGAAATGATTATTGATCTGTGGACTTTTTAACCTTTTTAAATAAAAAAACAAATAGAAGGATATTTTGAAATGAAATGTCCTATTTTAATTAGGAAACATAAAAATACTTTTATACAATGTCACTGTGAACAATTGCCATTTTTGAAAAGTTTCCTAAAATATATGTGATTTGTTTAAAGCAAAATGTGTTCATAAACTGTACATTCATAAACCTGATGTGTTTATAAACTTTGTGCTGTCAAGTCTGAATTTATTAAAATAATGCAACAGCACAAATGAATGCAATAAAAACTCCTTTCATTTGTTATTCTAAAGTAAAAAAAAATGCCAAAGAACATTTTGATGTTCCTCATGTGACAAGTTCCTTGACCCAGCTGAAAGCTTAACTGCTTATATTCTAGCATTGGGTACATCCATAATCATAATGATATTATATGGTTAAATATCATGGAAACACAGCTAGGTCTTATTCTACTGCTCTGTCAGTGATGACCTGAAATCTTAGCTCAAATCTTAGATGGATTTTGCTTGATACTTGCAGTGAATATTCTGTGCCTAGTCTGCAACCTGAAAATCGTATTACTTTAGGTTAAAGAAATAAGCAGTCAAGTTACACCTTGTTCATAGGATATTTATAAATAGAAAAATAACTAGCCAAATCCTAAAATCTGTAACTATGCTGTTAGCTATGGCTATACCAAGGGCTTTTAATTTGTCTGTTTATCTGCGGGGTTGGGAGAGTCAGGAAAGCCTAGAAAGCATAGAAGCCTCCATCAGAGTTTCATGAAAGATGCCTTGACTTTTAAGGATTTGATCTGTAGATCAGTGACAAAATATTATTTTGGTATCACAAACATCTTTTGGTAAAATTTTGTTTTATGCTTACCTAATGTAAAAGACAGCGACTGAAATGTTTCTGAATTTAATTCCCTTTGGCCATTGGCAAATTTTGTCTCTTGACAGTTGCAATTCTGAATGTTTGCATGCTCTGCATGAAGTTGGCCATTTTACAAAAGAATTATACAAACCCTAGAATTCTTGGCTTGCCAATGGGCTGGAATGAATTATGATTTAGCTGAGGTGTATAAAATTAACTAAAACCCAGAGTAAAGCAAAAGGCCTTCAGCAAATGCTCTTCTGCTACTAGGCTTTCTCTAAGAGATCATGTCGAATTAACTGTTTCTTGAACTTCCAAGAAATGGAGTGGTTGGATTATTACAAAAGCCTTGGCTCTGTGAAACTGGGATCCTTTTGTTTTAGTAAAACAATAGGAAGGCTTTTTTTTTTTTTTTTTCTTTAATGGACAAATTCTCCTGGGCTAAGCAGCATGACTCCTGTGCAGTTACATCATGGTCAGCAAAGCCTAACAAAGTGAAATTAGTTGGTTCTAATCCAAGTGTATTTATTCCTGGGTGCTTACCATACATAGGAAAATTGAGGGGTCATCATGGAGGCTATGGGACGCAAATGAAAATTTTAATTCTTGAGCTAAATCACAGAAAAAAATCCTATATTTGGAAACAGATAAGAACCTAACAGGATGTTTAATAACTGGAGCAACATTAGATACACTGTATAGATGAAATCTCTGTTCTGGGGAATAGTTCTTACCACAACAAGAGATTATGTCTTTATTCCTTAGAGACTGAGGGAAAGAACAGAGGATTATGTATCACTTAAATGTGCCACACACATTGTCTCTGAACACTCTGGTAAAAAGTGTTCTAGGGCCATGGCTTACTTGCTTAGTTGGAGAGCTTTCAAGGAAAAAGGAAAAAAAAAGAATAAAAAATTAATAAAGGAGGAGACTTTTTACATGTTTCACATTACCTTTGTTTGTTAAGCTGGAGTATGATGTGTGGAAAAATTTCAAATCTTTAAGGCATCTTTTAATATTTTAGTTACCTGAAATATTAACTGATTTATTAGGTTCTATGATATTGGATCCAGGTCAGTACAGGAAATACTCAGCTGCAGTGAGTCTACAAAAACATAGGTCAGACTATCCATATATCTTCTTATATTATTGGGAAATTGCTTCCCAGATAGCACTGTAAGTAGAAATGTGAGGGTTTTTTTGCATTTCACCATATCCCCAGTGGCTGCACTGTGACTTCCTGCACATGCTGTTCCAATGCCCCTCCTAGTCCATAAAAGAGCTCACTTCATATTACCCAGAATATCATGAAATCTGCAGACAGTAACATTTTGCATTTTAGGAGCAGAGCAGGTTGTGACATTCTAGGAAAAAACCTCTTGGTTACACATTTGTGGAGCCTTAACATCTCAAAGGCAGAACAGCTTCTAAAGGTAGGGATAGATGGTATAATATTTTTATGGAAAAATAAAAACAGTTTTGAAAACACTGTGTATTTATTTTACTAACAGAATGCAAATCAAATTCTACTACAACTTCACAGACCTGTGTGAATTGTTGTATTAAACCAAACTGTACTATTTGCTCCAGAACCTTCCTCCATTTCACATTATATATCCACACACAAAATATCAAGAGAATGAGTGAATAATCTGCAATGTCATAGATGAAAATCTGCAAAGGTCCAGTCAAAAGTTGCTGTTTCAGGTAGTGGATTTTGGGATTCTTACTTGTCTTAGTCCTTCTCACTACATCTGACAAAAATATCCCCAGGTGCTCTTCTTGTACCCAGTGAAGGCTGCAGCTTTCTGCCACTGTATTGCAGCCAAAATGGAAGAGCAGCACTTGGATCCAGAGTGCTAGAGCTGAGAAGTCCCACTGACAGTCGTGTGCTTTTAGCTCAAGCTAGTTGCAGTGGGTTATTCTATGATTTGCTATTATCCAGGACACTTCCTGCCAATCTTGGTCATGCTGTAGATTAAAGCATCAAAAAAAAACCCCACACCTTGAGGAGTAGAAACCTACATGCCTAGGGTCAGTAAGCCCCATTTGCCTCCAAAACCAATTTTTAATTGTTTTTGTGTTGCCTTGGATGCCCAAAGGCCTACAGCCCACCACAGGAAACACTAAGCATAGGGATTTATGTGAAATTTGGCTGCCCAGAACATGGTCCAAGGAGCTATAGGGAGCACTTCCATCTTAAGGATGTGCAGGAAAACAGTTTCCCCCTGAATTATGAATCCGGTTCAAGATGCTGATCCTCACCTTGAAAAAACAGGCAGGACCTGAACTCAGGTTTTCCAGAGGACTTGCCAGAAGGCTGGGGAGGAAAGATTATGGATGACCGTTGGTCTTCACCTTGCAGACTTGCTGAAGCAGGGACCTTCCATGGCAGTGGAATAACTCACTTCAAGAACAGAAGATCATCTGCACCTGACTGAAGATGAGGGTATATGTCTTTCCAACACATGCAAACTCTCTGTTGTACCCAAAAGCAAAGCAAAGGAAGAGCCCAACAACCAAATGAAGCACTGTCACATCCACAACTCTCATCCAGACAATGGGCCATATATGGCAGACACTGTGCTAAGGAAGGAGGCTTCCATACTTGCATACTCTTGTGATGACCGAAGTTATGTGGAATATCACATAAAGTGATTATTTCTGGCCTCCAACTCCAGACCTTCAGCATATTTGGGGAGATACTTTGCTTACATCCTCACTGTGGCCCAGGAAATATTGGAGTCCCATTATATTTGCAGAGTGGGAGGACCTGATCTGTTGTTTACATGTTATTATCTGAAACACTTGTTTATACAGTTTTACTCACCATATCACAGGAAGAGAATATAGTTTGTCAATTTCTAAAAGCAGAACAGTAGGTCTTAGAAGACCTGGTGATAAGGAAAAGTTACATAAGCTTTTTTTTTTTTTTTTTCTCAAAGGCAAAGGAAATCTTTGAAATGGCCTTGTCTTTTAATGCAAAATGATTAAACAAAAATATGTATGTAAACTGGTGACCAGGGCACCTACATTAAGTCCAAGTGTAGTTCTTTGAAAGAATTAGGCATTGTAATGCCTAAATTCTAGACATTATCTATATAAAAATATTAGGATTGGTACTTATGCAGTGTGATGCATGGGTCAAATGCTTATGAACCAAAATCACAAAATCCAATAGGCTGAGTTGGAGTCATATAAGCTAAGAAATGATGAAGCTATATCTTAAAGGCTCATCCTAGTTTGGAACTTAGGTTATTAACTCTGAACTCATTAAGTCTTGTACCCTTGAATATCCTTCTGGATTAGGTAGTCTGTAATCCTTTTTATCCAACATCTCCAGTTTAGTTATGCACAGCTTTGGGGAAGCATTTGTTTATTTGCCTCATTGTGTTTGATGTCTTCTAGGTAAGAAGTTATTCTATCCTGGGATGGATTGCTGAGGTTTGGTGGATGTAGGGATGACTGCATGGGTAATGGGCTCTATTTATCCCATAATTTGCTGGATTAACTAGCATTTGAAACTACCTTGTAAACTGCTCAGTTCTTTGTATTTTCACCTTTCATATTTAAGGGCATGGTTTTTCAGTGGAAAAAAGTCCTACGGTGTCCTTTATCTTGGTGCTCTATTAGATGGGTTTTTTTCTCTAAAAGCTCAGATGAGAGGGCATCAAAGGGTTTGCCTAGATTGTTTCACGCGAACTTTTATTATTATATGTCAAGCAATGGAGTAGTGGTTACCTCATCCAGACAGCACAGAGTGGTACTGCCTTGTACTGTGGCAAAGGAAAAATGCAAGCAAAACGAATTTGCTCACTTCTATTTCAGGCCATGGAAAGTTTGCCCATTTGGGAAATGCAGTTAGCCAGTGGATTAGTTGTCATTACTCGGAGGTGCTCCATATGGAATGGCTGGAATCTCTCCAGCAGCAGGACAGATCTTCTGCACCGTGTCCCAGTCTCACACCTGCAAACCAACTGCAGCTTTGCTCACCTTTTGTCTGGTGGAGACCTCGATTCCAGGCTGGCTCCAGACTTGCTGGGTGAGTCTGCCAGAGGCCTTTGGGATGTGAAAGACTACCCCTCTGTCAACGCTAGCATGACTTTTTGCAACACATCCAAACTAAGTGAGAACCTATGGCTGTTAGTAAGGAACCTATCCCTGTGGATTAGTACTCCAGCATGAGACGGCTTTTTTTCCAACCCATATATCTCCTTTTAAAAAAAAATTCCTCTGGATCAATCACTGAGAACACAAAAAGGGTATTTCTATCTCTAAATGGACACGTAACGAATTCTTATAGAAGAAAAGTCTCTGTTTTCTCTCTTTCACATTTCCAGTCTTCCTGCTGTTTTAATCCTTGTGGAACAGAGCAGCTGTCAGAACGTGCATGTGTTTTGCTGCAGTTGCATCCACAATGACAACTAAAAATAATACAGGAGGGAGATAATTAACATGTTGCTACTTTTCTCTTTGTACTGTGCTGCTTACACATGTATTTACTAACATGCTGCTCTATCATGGCTCCCATTAGAGTTGTAAAATTTTCCTACATATGGGCTTTAAGCTTTTCTAAGCACAAATTTGACTTTTATTAGAGAAACTTGATATAAGACAGTAATTTCAAAACTGACTTATTGCACACTTATTGGCTCAATTTGTGAAGTTTTATAAGATGCCATTATTTAATTCCCAGAGCATGCTTACAGCTGCTGCTGCTCTTCTTGGAACACCTTTTTGCTTTGGCAAAATTGTGTGCTACAACCCCCTCCAGTTGGTAAACACACAAACAGACCATTGAGCGCTGAAACAGAGTATTCTCTATGCTTCTGTAAGTGATCCTAATGCCTGCCTGAAGTTTTGAGTCAATGCTTTGGAAAACCAGTTTTCTGTGCATGACCACAGGCAATGGGTTATCTCTGGAGCCAAGAGTGCCTGCAGTGTGTTTGGGATGGTGAGTGGAGCTGGCAGCATGATGCAGGCATACTTAAGCCAGTTTTGAACAAGGTGGCTGAGGTATTGAGAGGAAGCCAGAGCCTGGGGCTCCAAAACCTAACTGAGAGGCTGGCTAAACCCATGGGCAGGGACCCACCTTGCTCTCAGCACCACCACTGCCACTTGTACACAACCTGTCACCTCCAAGCTTCTCAGCAGCACTGCTTGGTTTGGCTGCCACACAGAGCACAGGGAGGAGGAACAGGGGGGTGCTGCAGAAAAGCTCTGGCCAGCTGTCTCAGCAAGAGGCATTGCTCCACATGTGTCCACCTGAGGGATTGGGCTGTGAATAGCCTTAAATTTCTTTTAATTGCTATCATCTTGCAACTTTCACAAAAGATTATATAGTTACAGACTGTCATCATAGGATTTCTTCTGGGATTGCTTCCTTTGAGCAACTGAGCCAGCATGGCACAGCATTACAGCGTTATGGGCTGTGGGAGCTGATAATGAAAGAAGAAACACTGGTGCTCCAGAGAATCCTTCTGCCAATTGGTTGATGTTGTCTTTAATCTTGTTTACCTATCTCTGAGTAACCTACAGTGATGGCTGGTAGCTCATTCTTGCTGTAGCTGATTTTGTTTTCCATATGTCTCAACATTCCTACATCTGGTTCAAGAAACCATAACAGAGCAAGCAAAACCATTAAATTGCAAAACCAAATGTGAAATGTTCTCATGTGCACTGTGTATGTGTGTATTTTAAAATGTGGCCATTTAGAGAGGTGTAAGAAGGCAGAAACCAGTCAGATTCATTTCAGCAGATATATGGAAGAGTGCTTCCATTGGGAGGCTGGTTCCAAGGCATTCCCTCAGTCTCTAACCACTAAGAGCACCAGGCTTTTCCAGAGGGAGGTAGAGGGAAGGAGCCTGGTGCCTGAAGTCAGGAGCTCTGAGTGTAGCTACACCTTCTGGAGCACCTCTAGGACCATCGTCAGCACAGATTATTTTTACTTAATAAACCTTCTGTCCAAAATGCACCTTTGAAACTGACCTGCTAAGATGCAAATTCAGAACAGAGGTGCTGATATAACTTTAATTATGCTTATATTAATGCTAGTGATATAACTTTATTGAAACATTCAAACTTATTTCATTCAATATACGCATTTATAGAGTGCATAGTCAGGGTAACCCGAATCTGTTGCTGCCCTAAGGGAAGCATACTTTATTTTCTGAAGTTCAGGGTAATTTCCTCCATAGACTTGCCACCCTTCCACCAGCTAATAAGTAAAGTATGCTGGAGAGTAAAAGCACTATTCAAGATATCAGGTGATAATTTGGCAATCCTGTGATGGGAACATAAGTTTTCACTGCTTATTAATTTGTTTGCTTTGTACCATTTCAGTCTATAAGTTTAATGTTTGAATTCAATACCTGGCAAGATGACCTATGAGTTTTTAAGTTCTCAAGAGAACATGAACATGGTCTTGGCACTGCAAAAAGCTGAAGATCACTCAGATACGGTATCTTGTTTCTAACAGTGGTTGGCAGCAGGCATGAAGGGACAGAATACTAATACAAGGCATATGGAGTTTCACCCACATTCCCAGCCTTCAGTTATCAGTGCCTTAGTGATGCCCTACACTGTCATGCACTGTGATCAATAACCTGAGATAGACCTACTTCCCATAAATCTGTTTGTTTCTTTTTGAACTCTGTAGCTTAACCACGTGCAGTGTTAAAAACTACTTCTCTACAGGCATTTTAGCCATACCAAAATTTCACAGGTGGCACAGGGCAAAAGCGTAGGTTCAAAGACAGTGTGGCTACATCCAAGCAGTAAATAATAATTTCTTATTTCTCTTTGCCATGCCACTTACAATGCTGTCTGTTGCTCTGTAATACCACTTTTCTGCTGTTGTTTTTCCAAACTGAAGACACACAACCTATGTATTCTTTTGAATGGCAGGTATTGTGTCAGTGATGCAGCTGACATACCTGAGGCGTGGGATGCCATTCAGAGGGACCTGCACAAACTTGAGAAGTGGGCTCATGTGAACCTCTTGAGGTTCACCAGGCCAAGCTCAAGGTGATGCACCTTTGTCAGAGCAACTCCTGGTATCAATACAGGCTGGAGGATGAAGGGATCGAGATCAGTCCTGACAAGAAGTATTTGGGGGTGCTGGTGGATTAAAAAATGAACATAAGCTGGTGCTTGCAGCCCAGAAAGCCAACTGTATCCTGGGCTGCATGACAAGGAGAGTGGTCAACAGGCCAAGGGAAGAGATTGTAGAGTGCCGCATCTGGCTCTGGAGTCCTCAACCCAGTAAAGGGTAGGGAAGGTCCAGAGGAGGGCCAGGATGATGAACAGAGAGCTGGAGCACCCTTCAAATGAGGGAAGGCTGGAAGAGCTAGGGTTGTTCAGCCTGGAGAAGAGAAGGTTCTGGGAAGACATTATTGAGGCATTTCAATACTTAAAGAGTGCTTATAGAAGAACTGTGAAAATAGAATTTTGGTAGTGTCTTTAGTGATAGGGCAAGTAAGGTTTCAAACAAAAGGATAGATTTAGACTATATATCAGGAAGAAGTTTTTCACCATGAAGATGGTAAAACACTGGATGCCCCTATCCCTAGAAATATTGAAGATCAGATTGGACAGGGCTTGGAGCAATGTGGTCTAGTTGAAAATGTCCCTACTACTGCAGGGGAGTTGTGCTAGGTCACCTTTAAATGTCTCTTACTATGCAAACTATTCTGATGATTCTATGTGTGGTTGTCTGGGTTGTCTGTCTTGGCATTTTCTCTTATTTTAGTATATAGATTCCCAATATTTGAGGACCTGGTCCAAAGATGTGTACTTACATATACACTTAAAATTAATATCCAGGACCAATGCCTCAGATTTTTACTTGGCTTTTTTCCATTGATATATTTTCTCTAGGCCTACCCAATCGTTGACTTAACGCTCTAGGATATATGCAAAGCAGATACACTTATGACTAAATAATCCAAAAGTTCTTTTAAGACAATGGAAACTAAAGTGTCCTGGTATCCCTTCAGCTTGCCTGATGCCTTGCCTGATTGTCTGATTGTTTTTTTGGGTTAACCCAGTAGTTTCCATGACATCTCTGAATTTCGTCTGTTGTTCTCCAGCAGAGCTTATCCATGTGTAAATGTTTTCACAATGCAGGACTGCATCTTCACATTTTGTGCTCTATTATGGGCACATAATATCAGCCAGTGCTCTTTTCAAGGACAAGCATTGTGACTTTTCCTAACTTCTTAGTCCATGAGTCTTTTCTGGTTGAACACCAAAAGCTCCCCCTGTCATTGTCTTCTATTCCTACAGTCATTGTGCTGTGAAGAGCATGTTAAGAAAGGGGCGCTCATTTCCCAAGCAAAATCAAACCCTCTCCAGGCCTTGTGCTGCCGTCCTGTCTGTACTCACCCTATTAGACCACTGTCAAGGGCTGCACTTTTTTTTCCCTCTCATTGATCGTATATTTTGGCAGTCAAATTCCTGCAGTGCAAATCTGCCATGCTCAGGCCTACCCTTGGCACGCTGGTCATGCAGTGACTGTTTTCTGCAGCGATTGTGTTTCTACTTCAAAGCTTTTGAAAAACTCAGGAAAGGGTAAACCTGGTCTGCGGACTGCATGGACCACAATTTTGCCTGGAAAAGGCTGGTTGCCCCTGGAGCTTTTTGGGACCTGCAACTACTGCCCTTCTCTGTGCTTAATGAGGCCTGTGGGCATAGAGCTGATTTAGTGGAAACTAACAGTCAGAGTTTAAATATGCTCTGATGACAGCTGACTTTACTTGTTAGAGGTGTTGCACAAGGCTGTTGCTAATGATTAAAGCAGATGGACAGGAGGAAGAAAGCAGAAAGCTTGAATGTGTGAGAGGTGAAAGGGCAGGAGAATTAGCCCAGAGATTTCCTGTGGTCTGTGGGTGTTTTGTGTTAAGCGCTAAATCAAAGAATTGTTTTTAATGAATGAAAGTGCTATACTTCAGTGACTTAATTACAGCTAGCCTTCCTCTCCTGCCACAGTGGGAGTGGGTATTATTTTAGATACACTTGTGGTGGAGTATAAAATTGCCTTGCTTTACCTTTTTGCTGTTATTCTGCAAACATTTAATTTGCAGGGACCCTGCGAAGGGCGAGGTTGTGAAGTGTCACTCCCCTGAGCAGCAGGACATCGCTCAGGGCACCAAGGAGGTGAGGGGGACACCCTGCCTGGCCTGGGTGTTGGCCAGCAGAGCAGATGCAGTTGTTGCATCTGTTGTACTGAAACCTTGCAGGGTTTTTCTTTACACTAGCCTTCATGTGGCCGGGCTGCCATGCCATGTCTTGGATTTGTTGCCCTGAGCAGCTGCCATGGCCCCTGCCCCAGCAATGTGCCTTGCCAGGGTCCCCATCATCCTTGCTGGGGAACGCAGGCAGGTTTGGGCAGCACAGCCAGCTTGTACATGAACATCCAACTCCACCAAGGGCGTGCTCTGATAATGAGATTAGAGGGAGAAACAAGGCCAAGATGAAGCTCTGAGGTACATTTTTCGCATCATCTCTTTCCTAAGCATAATGCATTGCATTTCTACATGGTCTTATTATCTATATAAAATCGTATTGATTTTAAACCCAAACATAATCACTGGATTCTTTTGAATGACGCCCAAAAGGCTCTGATTCTATATCTAGTCATGAAAATGAACTCATAACTACGTTGTATTCTGTTTTACTTGGCCATGGTGATACCAAAATATTCTTCTTTAGCCTCCAGTGACAAAAATATTAAATATATTTTAATTGTCTCTTAAGACAAATTGAAGTACAACTATATTTACTCCAGCATCAACTGCATTATAAATTAAATTAAATTAAATTAAATTAAATGCAGCCTTCTGTCAAGGAAAACACCTGTAATTCAAATCAAAATTATGTTTGTTTTGGTGAATTTTATGATTCAAATCTGAAAAGAAATTATTTTGTGCAAACATATGAGGAAAAAAAATGTAGTGCTACCTGCCCAAGTTCATCATATTTTGCTGTTTCATGTCTGTTTTTGTGAGTAGTTGGCTATATATCTACATTAGCTTCAAGATATGGTTATATTTAAATTTCAAATTATTTATTTTGCTAGGAGACAATTAAGGCTATGCAAAAGTATTAATGGAATTAAAACAAAACTGCTTGCAACTTACATTCTACAAAACCTCTCTCTGGAAAACAACACCCACTTGATGATTCCAAATAATAACAATGATGATGATGATGAAAAAAGGAAGTGCTATAAATTTTGCAATGCATGTGAGTTCCAGAATAGCAGAATTAAACTATTTAAAAAGTTTTTTTTGTTGCTATTTTATTGTTGCTTTCATGTGTCTATTCCCTGTAATTTAACATTTGGAATGGTAATTTGGTTTAACCTCTTCAATAAAAGCATAAGAGTTTCCCTCTGTCTTTTTGGTTGAAAGACTTCATATTTTAGGCAAAAACAGCTCTTTGTTCTGGAAGAGTCTGTTTGCTGTGAAGAAATCAACCTTCACAAAATTGTAAGACTTCTTACATTCTGGTGAAAATAGGTAAATGATGATCAGGAAAAACCTTTTATTAAAAATCAGCATGATTTTCCATTTTCATATGTGCTGGCAGAAAAAAGGCACAGATAAAATATTTTATCGAGTTTGGCTCAAGATGAAAAAAGAACCAAACCAAAACAACTTTTATTCCTGTGAAGAAAAAGAAAAAAGAACAAAAATAAAAAAAAGGAAAAATCCAACAACTTTTGTTCCAGTAATGTCTCTCCAACTTTGATTTAAGCTTCAGTTTCATTCAAATTAAACCACTTAGCTTTGTCTGGTTTGAGAGTCATAATCATACAAAACAACATTTTGCCAAACACAATAAATCAACCCAAGTTCAGGCTAAATTTATCTCACATTTTTCCAAATTCAATAAATATTTAGCAGGTTGGACCATGGTTTGAGGTTTCTAATGGATTCCCTGGCTGTGTTTAGCCTCCTTTGATGGTTTGATGCAGAAAGAAAACACAGTTCTGTTGAAATCTAGAAGGAACTGACCAAGAGACGCAGATGGACATCTGCATAGACATGTTTGTCTACTCCTCCAGAATTGTTTAACTATTAAAATCTCTGTCTAACAGAGCACTGTAGCAATAATTGGCCATGCACAAGGTAGTAGGCATTACAGATATTTCGATGGCTACCAAAGTCCCCAGTCTGCCTGCTGAATGAACTACTCTTTTCCAAGTCATGCAAAGTTCAAGTCCTTTGATTTCAGCCAGTATTTTTGTGTTGTCTGGATGATGTAGGTAAAATGATTTAAAAAATGTAGGATAGTTTTAATTTCTATTTTTGTTCAGGATCTTCTTGATATTACTGCATTTATGTATCTGGATATATATTTACTGAGCCTGGATACAATATTTCCTGTCAATGGAAAGATTTGTTGTTTGATGGATATTCTTAATTTGTTGAGGAAGTAGGGAACCCTGGTGATCATGTGACTTAGAGATTGAAAAATGCTGATTTATAGTGGTTCTGTGAAGTTTGCAACAGTGTCTTTCATTTTGTAAGTTCGTCCTGCTATCCATTCAGAAATTTTTCATTTAAACTTCCAGATAGAAAAGTCTCTGGTGAAGTAACATCAACTTCCTTTGGGTATAAGAATTGCGAAAGTTTCCTCATGGCAATTTTGAGATAAGAGAATGTTAAAATTAAAAAAATTATTTAAAAAATTATTAAAAAAAAAAGTAATGTTGTCATTAAAGTGAAAAACAATCTGAGAAAATTGTGTGGGTAGGTTGAATTCCATTATAAGCTTTTTAAGAATTAAATAATGTATTATTTTCTACACGTTAAGGTAGTATTATTGCTACATTTAAGGGGAAGAAAAAAAAGAAACATCACTTTAAAATCTGTTGCAATACACTTTTGCTTTAACCAAATAACAATTAAATGCAGAGACACTATTGCAACAGGGAAAATACTATAGTTAATGTAAGTAGAAGTAGAGAACTGATTTTAACTACTTTCCCTCACAAAATACCCAACTGAAATATAATTGCTCATGAAAATTAGTCTTAACTACTGATTGTGCTTGTTTTTGAGCACTTGGGTTCCCACTTTTGTGCAGCTGTGACGGACTTCTGCTGTTTATACTGTGATGCAGCATAAGCAAAGAGCAGAATGGATATAAAGCTATCTTTCAGTCACATTGCACATAGAAACATATGATGGCAATTATGAAGGACAATGAGCTTGGACAAGGCAATATGAACAGGTACTTGAAATATCCAGGCTGGCTCCAGCTCTCCTGGTTTTGTTTAAACCCATGCATTGCCTGTGCTGGGGGTGCCAGTGGGACCCCAAGATGGGGGAGAACTGATTTTGGGACTGTTGGACACAGTCTGATTTATGTTCAGGCTCCACCTATGTTCAGACCTGTGCTTGTGTTACTGGTTTATCGTTACTGGTTTATCTCTGGAGATAACAGCAGGTGACAACTGAATGTATCTAGAGCCAAGATGAACTTTTTTCAGGTTGCTGTGTCAATCTACCATTGGAGCCAAGGAAACAAACAAACAGAAAAACTCCACTGTCTTTGCAGCTGTCTTTCGCAGCTGTCTTAGGAAGGAAGAGCTATGTAAAAAGCAGAGAAACTTTTTTTCCCTCAAATGTTTCTAAAAGTCTGCGGCATTCTTCCTCTTCAAATTATCAGTTTTCTCACTTGATCACAGTTGCCCAAGCCTTCGTTCATCTCATTTGTATCTTAAGTTGTAAGATGAATTGCATAGGCAAAGGGCAGAAGCACACCCAAAACTTTTGAAGCCAAGAGAGGAACCAAGAAAAATGATATTCAGACATTAAGAGAGAGTCCTGGCAATTTAAATTCTGAGAGCAAGGAAGCTGTCAAAAGCAGGAAGCAAGGAAAAGGTGCATTTGAGCAACGTGGTCTAGTGGAATGTGTCCCTGCCAACTACATGGTGGTTGGAACTAGATGATTTTAATGTCATTTCTAACCAACCATTCTATGATTCTATGATTATTCACTGCATATTTTGTTTGACTTCTGAAGTGGCATATGGAGGAGGTATGGATAAGATTAAAGGAGATTGGAAGGTGCCAGGACCAAAGAGGGAAAAAACCCCAAGTCAAGAATATGATTTGTAACTTTGTTTTTTCATCCTTTACTCTGGAAAGTAGGAGGGGTGGGATGTGAGACAGCGAAGAAGCTGGTATGGAAGAACTGACATTGGCCAGAGGTTGCCTTTTGCGGCCCTGAACCAGCATGGTGAAGGAGAGAGGAGCCTCCCCCCAGACAAAGACAAAGGGTGGCAAAGCATAACAAGTGCAGAAAGCCCAAGGTGGAAATGAAGTCTGAATGTGTCTGCTGAGACGTGTGTGTTCTGTAGGGAAAGCTAAATCACAGAGGAGAGAAAGGAAGGGAACAAAAAAAAAGGAGTATAACATGTTGAAGACTAGAATGTAATTTAGAAAAAAAGGCTCTTGCAGAAAGGGTACATATAGCCTAAGAGAATTAAGTGTGGATGTGTGGGAGCCAGTCCAAGACTGTGAGTTTAAAAAGGGTAAGAAAACATAGCAGCAGGAGTGCTGAATTGAGATCAAGAGCAAGCGTCCTTACAGGTCACTGGAAAATCAGCATTGGCCAGTCATTACCTCATTGTAACCACTGATATCTTCTACCCAAAGTGGAGAGAAAAACATACTAATCTCATATATCCTTGTGTGTGAATTCTAGGTCCGTGATAAATGCTGATGATACCAAGTGAGGTCTTTAGGTCTGACTGGCTTTAGTAGAGAAAAAGAGCTTTAGCCTCAATTCTGGCTTGCAACCATTTGTTGTTCTGTTTTATAGCATGTCTCTGGGCCTAGGTCCTAGCTGAAAAAAACCCAGGACTTGCCTTACATAACTGAGGACAGGAGAATGTCCTTAAGCCCACAGCAGAGAAAGCAATGCTCTTCTGAGAAGAGACAGTTCACTCTAGTGTCCTTGTAGAGTGTGCCAGAAGATGCTGGTTGTGGAACCAACTACCATTTACTTTGATCTTGACAAATTCGCAAAAACATATCACAAACTTGGGACAAAATGAAAATGAAGCAGAGTTCTGGACTCCAAATGTTTTTTGTTTCATGGGATGTAGTGAAAATAATGGTGGAAGCAATTGACAGGTCATTTTTTAACAACTGAATTTCACCATTGTTTCACATTAATTTTCATAAATACTCAATAATGTGACACGCTGAGTTGACTTGTGTAACAGTTTGCCATATCTGAGGCTGTTCTGTTTATCCTGATCATTTTATCACTTACACATCTGATAGAGACAAGCTGGGCATGAATGTGAATCTGTTTTGTTCCTCCAACTGTTTCAGTTACTCCTCTCCTTTAACTCAGTTTATTAGCCCTGTATTTCTTCCTTACTGGGCTGCCTGGTAGAAGAGTATCTGGAGGAAACTCACACTGCACTCTGGTCTCTGCCCTTGTAATCATCATAAACTTCTCGTGTGAATGTCTCCTTTCCATACTGTGCACAGTACAGCTCATTCTCAAAGGAATCAAAAGCCTAATGTGTGATGCAACACTCATGAAAGAAAATGTAGAGATGTCTTTCCTAAGCAAGTCACCTCTAGCTTCCTTTTCCCAATATTTCTTGCAAGCATGGAGCTCCCAATTCATGACTCCCTGAGATATAAAACCTTCAGGATTTGTTATTCTTATCATCACCCCCTACTTTTAATATTTAAAGAACAATAGTGGTTCAGACCACTGTTTTCTCAGCCACAGCACAAATGATTGATATATTGAAAGAAAGTGTCTCTGTCATAGACAAATGAAAATCTTGGTATATGAGATGAGAAAATGTTCTGATTAGATAAAGAAGGCAAGGAAAGTAGAGAAGAAACATATACTTTCTCTGAAATTTTGTGACAAAGCTTTGTTAGTTAGAAGAGAAGGCAGTACGGAAGGCTTTTGAGAGCTAAGGTTCAAGGCTGCAGAGATGTGGTCTGTGTCCCACCCCTGCCGGAGACAAACCTTGCACACCCAGGTCACTGTTTGCTGAAAGGGTAGAAGAGACTTCATTCCTCACCATCATTCTGTGTGCAAAGCTGAGAAGGATGATTGCCATTATGGACTGAAATACACAAGGTATTAACATGAGCTGTTGCTCAGCAATTTCGTTGGTTCAAAAACCAAGAAGGAAAGTAGCTGTTTCTCACATATATGCATATGATACTTGAGGTTAGCTGAAAAGTTCTCCCACTGAGTCCTTAAGGATTTGGGATCCTGTGGGTAGCTTGCACCATCCAGTCAACAACATCCACCCCAAAGCCAAGGTTGCCATCCAGCATGCTTTGGCTGACATACACCAGGATTGGTGCAAGGTCTGAAGATGGAAACCATGGTATTGTGAAAGGAGTGTCTGTGAGAGGCACCAGGTCCTGCACTCCACCTTCATTAATGTTAGCCCAAGACAAGTCTGGAGACAGAGGCTTCTCAGTGGCCTCATGCTTCTCTAATGAGCAGCAGCATCTAATGATGGGAACACATAATTTCAATGAAAGAAAGACCTCATCTCCCATAAAAATTTGCCTGCTGCAGGCCTAAAGTGTCTATGTCAACTCAATCAAGCCTTTCCTTATGTAGGCTTCATATTTTCTCTGAAGGCTTCATATCAACCTCCTTGCTTATGAAATAAAGCAGTCAGGAAACTTAGATTGCATTTCAGTGTGCATGACATGTCCATTTGAGGAGCAAGGAGTCTACAGCTTAGGCTTTAAATCACTTACAGAGAATAGGATCCTTCTGCCATCAGACCAACACCAGCAAATGCTCTTGGCTGGATTTCCAAAGTTGCTGAACATCTGTTGTTCTTGCTGATTTCAGCGCGCCGTGCAAAAGCTCAGCAAGAGCTCAGCAAGTCTGAATGTCAGACTGGCTGCGTGACATCCTGAAATCTCCTGTGGTACAGGGAGGTCCACAGTGGGTTTGATGCTGGCACGAGACCAGTTGTTTCATATGTGGGAAGAAAGAAGCACTCATGCTCTGTGGCCAAACAGGCAATTGATGGAGGAAATGCAGCAGTGGCACAAAAAATGTGGTGCAAGCTGAGGCAATCATCACTCCAGCAAGCACAATGAACACCTTCTGGCTACATACATGGCTACATGTGTTATGCATTAAAGTTACACATGTTAACTATACCCATATATTTTTTCCTTCTGTAGAGATAGCCAAGCCCTGGTACTGAAGGCCAGTTGACTGACAGACATAACATGATCCACTGGATTCACAAGTCTTGGGCACAGGAGGCCCAAGATAACTGTAGAGCTGCTGACCAGTAGGTTGACCTTGGGTGAGCTTCCTTCTCTGCTACTGCTGTTGGTCAATCCATTCCCTGCAGTTGTAACCTCCTGTCAGGAAACACCAGAAGGAGCTGGGGGAGTAGAGGTAGCTTTTTCCAATGAGTGCTACTGCCTGCTGACAATTAACTTCACCTTAGGAGAGTTGGTGGGGTTTTGCAGAATGGCTTAGGAGGGGGAACAGGTGTTAATATGGAGTTAGTCAGGAAGTGAGACAAAGGCCAAGCATAGACTTAGAGATAGCAAAGCTGTGAGAAGCTGTGGGAGGACATTATCCATCTTCTTGACTCAAGGCAGGATCTTCTGTGCTCAAACTGTATCTGACAGATGCATTTCTTCTTACAAATGCTGCCAGCACCAGGAATTGCACAACCTCCTTCAGAAACACCTTCCAGTGTTTAAAGATCCTTATGGATTTTCCTAATACCTGGCCTCATTTTTCTCTGCTCCAATTTAAGTATGTTACTGCTTGTCACATCTAAACAGAGGTGAAAAAAGCAAGAATAGGTTTTTCTCTTTTGGCAGATGTCCTTCAAAGCCTATTACCATTCTATTACCATTTTTCATCTCAGTTTCCCTTTTTTTTTTTGGCTAAGCATTATGAAATTTTTTCTCTCCCCTTGTTTTTCAATCTCAGCTTATTCTTATTGTCTTTCTCTGAGTCCCTCCCTTCACATAATTTTGAAGTGCTGCATCCAAAACCAGACTCAATACTTCAGCAGAAGTCCTCCAGTCACGCTAAAGGGTGTCTCACAAATGTCACTCCTATTTATACCCCCAGCATTCCCATTTTCTGCAGTTCCCAGAACCAACAGCTCACATTTGATGTCTAAGGTAGAGTCACCCACACAGTCCTCTTTCTGTGGGGCCTGCTGTGTAACAAGCTGTCCCTCCTGAGGAATTCAGGCTGCCAATTGCTGAGAAATAAAGCACTCAGAACAAACTAGAAAGCCAAGGCTTTGACACGTGATTCATTTTGAAATGGACCAATATTTACCAAGCAAGAACTCCCGACCTCAGCACAAATAAAACTGTTCTCCCAACTCCATGGAGAGCTGTCTGGTCCCCAAACCAGCTCAATTTCACCTCTGCTAGCCAGGGCCTTGTAGCAAAGAAATCTGCTGGAACAATAGTAGAAGCTGCAGCAGCAAGGAAAACAGAAGCAGCGAGGTTTGTAGGACCTGGATGCTGGCCATACATCTGCGCAAGCCCATTGCACACAACCTGTGATGCAAGCCCTGCACGATGCAAACAGACATGTGCATTTAAGTCCAGCCTATGTAAGCTTTTAGCAATTGGATCCCCTGGAGTGGCCCTCTTCTGAATTAAGAGCCCATTTGTTTCCTTGCTGGAACATAATGGAGAAGGGCACAGCAAGGGCATAAGGGAAGAGTCACTGGGTCTCCCCATCAGAAAGGAAGACTCTTCAGCCTCCTGGTAAAAGCTGATGCTTTTTACCTTCACTCTTTGTAATCTCTTACCTGGACATTAGATTCAAATTCTAAAATAAGTCAATATAGTGAAAAACCAACCTCTCTGAATAGTTTGAAGGGATATTTTGCTTTCAGATGGAGTGCCATCAATAATCAAATTAATGGCAGCATTTTAATTGTTTTGTTTGGAAAAACAGTTTGCAGAAAGTACTGCATTGCTCTACATAAAGCTCACATAAGTTTAAGGCTTACTCTTTTCTTTAGGTTTAGATAAGACACGATCTCTTGATATGACTTAAAGAATACTGTGGTTAAAGAGTACTCTGTGTGTGTGTGTGTGTGAGAGAGAGAGAGAGAGAGAAGCACAGAGTGGCTTTTATTTTCTTACGTTTAATAGGGCTATTTTGCGAGGCTGAAAAAAAATTGTTAAACTTGCCTTAATTGATTGTTTAAAGTACCATGGTGGATTTGTCTTTTAAACATAGCCTATGGTTAAAGTTCCTGTTGCATTGTATTTGAAGTAGGTCTTTTGTGCTTTAAAATGAAAACTGTAAAACTTTTGGTGTTTAAGGCTTTCTGACTCCAAGTTAATTGTTTTCCTTTAATATGAGCAGAATTAAAGATATTAAAAATCGACTGCTGGAGCACATAATTGTGGCCTCCCATCTATTCTTCTTGTGGAAATGAAAGGAATATTGAAAGAGTTTCTATTTTACAATACCAGAGGTGGCCATGCATTTACAACTCTATATATTCTTTTAGTTGAATTCTTCTAAACCTCACGCCTGGCTAGCAGTTTTCTCCCAGACGATTTTCATTTTCAAAACATTCACATCCAATAAACTACACGAAACATAGTGTGAGAGAAAAAAGGGGACAGGAAATGGCTCTGTTGCATGGTTATTACATCCTATTGCCTGTGGGTTGCTTTGTTATGAGTTTTAACTATGTAAATATGACGTATATGACATCAGAATTTAATCTAAAGCTACTAGGTGGGAGATAGAGTGTGACTTTATTGTTAAGGCTAAAATCAACTGGGTGTTGACAGGTCTCAAAAGTCACTGAGTATAAGCTTGAAAAGGAAAAGTTCAGACTGATAAGCTGTTCCTTGATTGACAACTTCAGGCTTGACTGCAAGTATTGAAAACAGTTGAGCAAATGGAGGGAAAAGTTTTATTTCATAAGAAACTACACTGGGAAATACAGGAGGATTTATAGGCTGACGTAGCACAAAAACCTAAGAAAAACAGGTGTGAGGTTTATAAAATCTGGAAACTGGGAAAGCACATTGTCCATGAATGATTTCCCCATTATAGTTTAATTAACCTTGTAAAAGCCCCTATGCAAATATAATGCTAGAATGGAGGAGAAAAAAGAACCCACGGGTGTCCACTAGCTTCAACTTTCAACAAGTCATATGTCAACAGCTCATGGCAAGGAGGTGGGTTGAAAAAAATGAGAAGAAAATAAGAGAAAAGGATTTCAGTGGGAAATAAATTCACCAGGGAAAACAACACACTGATTTTTCATCTTTCCAGTGAAGTCAGACCAGTTTTTGGCACTGTAAAATCCATTATGGAGACAATAAAATAAATACAGTTTAAAGTAGCAATCGTGGGTTGATTGAAATGTTATGATAGCTACACATGCTATATCTTATCAAATATTATCCATGAGGAAGCATTCAATTCATTTTGTGCCAATTATCATACTCTGTGCATCATAAACTTTTATTGCTTGTTATGGAATGCCACTCAGCCAACTTTTTCTTCAGATATTGCATCATCAGATTCAGAAGGAAAACATCTTTTAATGTGGCAAAGTGTTAAAGAAATCTAATACTCTAGGGCTGAATGAAAATGTTAAGGTTCATCTCCTGGATAAGAAAAACAATTTATGAATGCAATATTCATTTCCTGAGGTGGGCATAAGCAAAAACCTCATCTGAAACTTAAAACCAACATGTTTGCCTTCGCTAGTTTCCTTAGTTTAACTCATTGATGTCATGTATTATAGTCTGCTACTAAGACCACATCTGGGAAGGACTTGCTTTTTTCAGTTCTCCAGATCACTTTTACAGGGAACTCCTTGTATAATTGCATGTGCTGAGATTTGAACCTCAAGGGCCAGCAGATCAGATTTCACTTTTAATATATTACTGGAGAATATCAAAATAATCTACTTGTTTAATCTTGATCATGCCAGCTGATTAACGCTTTGACACCCTGAATCACAGATGTTAAGTACTACAGGGTAAGGTTACAGGGAAGCCTACACACTATAATGAAGCTTTGTGAAGCTACAGACCTGAAGTTAATATATTTACTTAAGCATTTGCAGTACACAAACCAGGGCTGTAGCTATCAAAAGGTAAGTTGGACAACACTTGTAAGAAACATCCATTGTACATGGAGGTAGGTGTCGAGATTGGCAGCAGCTTGCTAGATGGGAATATGCTTCCTGGAGGAGGTGACGAAATGCTTCTGATTTCTCTTTTAGAGGCTTCATAAGGGAAGCAGAAAGGGTAGAGTAATAACAATTCAATTCAAAGGACTCATGGATAAGTGACTTGTAATGGAATCTCAGTTTCTAATGCATCTCCTACATAGAAACACTGACAGTAGTAAACAGCATTGACTCCCCAGACCTGCAGGGAACACTTAGAAGCAGCTGATACAGGAGACATCCTGTAATGTCCTCAGTCATAGCTGGTACAACTGAGGACCAGATCAAATTGTGTTTTCGGATGTATTGGATCAGCTTGCACAATTCGTAGTGTTTGTCTCTTCATCTCACCAAAAACCCCATTGATATCAATGGCAATTCATGGAATTCAATGACAATTCACAAACATAACACAGTCTTAGAAGAATACCTTCCTGAAGAAGATTTTGAATATTTTCTTTCTAAGTTCTCATGGTTTTCACTTGGTAAGTTTACTGACACCAACAGCATGGTTCAGTAAATCATATGAAGATCATTAGAGGTGTAAAACACATGACAATATATCAAAGAAATGAGACAGTGGGCTCGACTCTGCAATCCATATTGATCCAAATACCTGTTCCAAAATTTATTCATCTGGATCATACTTGTTTAAGAAGAAACCAGAGGTGGGAGGCAGTATATACAGGTCAGTTTATCTAATGTGTATGATGGAAAAAGGAAGGACCTGTACTTGGCTTCTTCAAAGCACTTCCTCAGGATTCTCCGTGTGTCCTGCAATTGAAGACAAAGCGGAAGTATCCTGCTGTAGGAGACCTTTCTCCCAAGGAGTGAAAAATATGTACCTGCAGGGGCTATGTCTACTTGCCTTCCCTCCCTGAGTGGAAATCCTGTATTGCCATAACCATTCTCTCCAAGGAGACATCTGAATTAGTGGATAGTGAGCAGAGCAGGAGGCATTGTCTTTCATACACTGAGTGTGGGACCAACTGGATGTTGTTGTGTCTGCTGCTCCCACAGTGGGGGTGGGCTTATAGCAAACAGAGATCTCCAAACATCGCTGGTTCCTGAGTATATAGAGCTCCTCACCTAGTTGAGAAGCCCAGCGTATGTACCACATAACTCTAATAGTCAAGGGGAGAAAAAACACTGAAAGAAGGCTGATGCCCTTCAGCTGTTCAACTGTTCCACTGGGAAGGAAGCAACCAGGATTCTAGGAGACCACTAGCTGCTGTAACCTCAGATAGGCTCCTTCTTCCTGTCCCTGGACATCCCAGTAAGCCACCAAACCATTGCTGCTGTCATTCATGCAGAGCAGAGCCAGCTAAGGAAAATATTCAAGAGTCATAGAGTGGCCACTGCTATTTCTTTTTCCACCGTTTTATTTAGCTACCTGCCGTAAAAAACCAGCAGTCTACTTCCAGAAGTACATATTTCCATTCTGTGAAATACAAGCTGCTCCTGAGTCCTTGATCTCTCTTTCCCAGCTAAGAATTCTTAGTTATTCCCAGTTTACCCTGAGAATTGGTTGGCATCTCTAATGTGTGCGTGATACCAGGCCCTGCTGCTGTAATGCCTCTGACTCACCACTGCATCCAAGGGCTTTCTAAACAAACAAAAAACTAGGATGCCAGATATGCTTCATTTAACTTTTTACATGACCCACTGCTCTCCAGGGGCTGCATTTTCCTTTCTTGATGACAATTGAGAGCAAGGTTTGAAGAACTCACGAGTGGATTATTTCTGTTCTTTTTGAAGTCCATGGTATCAGATTTAAGCCAAATCTGACCATTTAAAAAATTCTAAAAACAGATAAGCAAAAACCCCATAGTTTCTTAAATGTTGAACATAAGAGTTTCTGTAGGTTCTACTCTGGCAACATACTAAGAAAGCCACTGTTCTTCCCTCGTGCAGAGAAATACTGTCTATCTCTTCTTCCCACTTTAGTGGCAGGCACAGACAGATACCATGTATTAAAGAATAAGTAATTCTGTTATTTTTTTCTTTCATTTTTTTTTTAAATTAACTGTTGCTGGTCACTCATACAGCAAAATACCAAAGCCTTAGTCACAAAAGGGAAAGGATACAATCATTTGGCTAGGGCTGTTTACCATCCCAAGGGCCATGATAAATAAAAGTTACTCAGGGAGGAGGAAAAAAGTTCCCCCATTGCATCTCTCCAACTCTTATTACTTTCTCAAACTTCTGCATTCACTTCCCCCCTCTTTATTAGACCACAGTGCCAGAACTCCCACCTCACACCTCTGGACTCTGGACTTGGCAATGTCATAAAAACAGATCCATCAGCCATCACCAGACCTGGTCCAAGAAACCAGTGACAAAAGAAATATGAATTATAACCAAAATAGGTTCCTAGGGCAACGAAAAAGAAGAACAAATATGGGTGCAAAGTACAGCACATTTTTTAAAAAACTCTTTTTGGAGTAAGAGTATTTTTTCCCATTCAGTTATACTTCAAATCTGACATGCTATACAGAAACATTTATCAATGAATTTCATAATCCTTCTGACAGAATTTACCACTAAGTTGCTGCTGTTATTACAGCTGCAGGAAGACTAGGGGCCTTGATCCAAAACTCAATACTAAAAAAGATGTGGGAACTCAATACTAGAAATTATGTGGGAACCTCAGCCATGCAGAAGATGCAAAGGGGGAGAAGAAAGATATTTCTTTACCTCTGTTTGTGCCTTTCCAGAAGTGTTGGAGGGTTACTCCAGTCAGAACAAGAGGTCAGAGAACCCGGCATTTCCAACTTATGTGAGTTTGAGCTGGGAATAAATACCTTGGCAAACCATTTACTTCAGCAGCAAATAAGTGTTGCTAAAGCAAATATTCCTGGCTGCTCAAGTGGTGGATCCAACCTGTAATCAGCTGAGCAGACACATGTATTGCAGTTTTCAGCAATGGACAGATATTGGTCCCAGCTACTTGGGTCTTCCAGCACCAGGGAAAGAAATGAGTGGTAGAGATGCTCAGGTAGCAGGGGTGGTTATAGGGGAAATGCAATCACATTCACTGAGGTTATTAACAGCTAAGTTGTGACCACTATGTTTTTAATGTGACCATCCCTCTTAATTTTTCATTGTGCATCAGTAATGTTCCATCTCAACCTTATCTAACTCTTGCCAGTAAAAGTAGCTCTGCCAGGAGTTGTAAAGTATCAACAAGGGCCAGGTCCCAGCAGCTTGGGTAGTCCAAAGTGGGTGTGATGGCTCCACCAGCTTTATTCCTACTCTCTTTTAGTTCCGAGGTCTCTGCACAACCTGTAGCTTGCTCTGGGGCTCAACTGTGGAACAAACCAAACCATCTGCAAAAATCAGCCACAACAGAGAGGAGAGAAAGGCTCATGCTGAGGTCCTCTTCCCCTGGAGTGGCACTCGGGGTGCAAATCAGTCTCTACCAGCAGAGATCTGTCAGGGATCCCCAGAGCAGCTTGGACATATCTTCTAAAAATAGCCAGCATATCTAAGAATAGAGAGTAACTTAGCCTGGCACCTGTGCAAAGACTAGTCTCTCCACAGATTTGGTGTGAAATGAAAGGATTTTGATAATGGTAGAGAGGACCAACAACGGTGTATGTGTATGATTAAGATAACAATTTCTGACAGTAAATACAAGGGAACTCTGTTCCCTCTCTTCCTGTGAGCTAATAAGCAAAAACATCTTCGTTCTTGCCCCTTCTCCTTCCCCTAAGCCCTCCTCATGGTTAGCTTACAGCAGGTAGCACCATCCCAAGCTATGTCACTATTGGAAAATTAAATGGACCATCCTCAGGCACTGAGAGAAGGAACAGACAGGTCTCAAGCTCTTCTTCTACTCTTTTATTCTACAGAAGAAAGAGTGTGTATACCTTGTGTTTCCTTACTTTAACAGTATGTAAAAGCAGAAAATTCCTTTCTCCTTGAGTCCTGTATAACAGAAGTTTTGGGTAAAACATTGTCCAATGAAGCTGGTCAGCATATAGAGGCAGGTCCTTAGCCCTGAAGCCTCAGGATTCACGCTTCTAAGTAACTTGTTGGAAGATACTACAGTGGCCTCACA